>CAMZMU010000052.1:30172964-30312263 GCA_947311845.1 Poa pratensis | reverse complement strand
GGTTGTCACGGCAGATGCCATAGGATGGCTTAAGTTGTGGGCTCGCTAGGACGTTGGGGGATCCGGGGAGGGTTTGCGCGCTCACGAAGCACGCATGGAGAACAACCAAGAACTCGCAAGAACAAACAAGAACAAGCAGAACCAAGAAGAAGCAAAGAACACCACGATGTACCCTGCTTCGGGGCCCTCTTGTGGAGGTAACACCCCTACTGCAGCACTAGCCTACTCTCTTTATATCTCAAGTGGTTACAAGTACAGAGTGCTCCTTGAGCTGTATGAAGAACAATGGTGGAGCTCTAAGAAGAGATGGAGCTTGGGGGGGATAATGCCTTTCTCTTTTGCCGTTCTCTCTCCTTCGTCCTCTCTACTGGAGGATTTGGTAGCTTACTTATACACTAACCGAATTACCATTTTGCCCCTGGCTGGAAGTGATAATGGCATGGACAAGAGGAACAGGACAAGCCTCTGCCCCCTGTCAACCCAACGGCCGGACTGTCAGGCCCTAGCAGGCCTATCTTGCCACTTTGGGCAATGGCAGGTGTAGCCCACCGGGTCTCGGTCATATCCTCTTTCCCGAATTGGCCGGGTCAGCTCCTAGGTTGCTGCGCTCCCAGGAATCCCGTGACCTGACCTGGCCGTCAAGTCCCTAGCAGGCCTATCTTGCCACTTTGGGCAATGGCAGCCGTAGCCCCCCGGGTCTCGGTCGTATCCTCTTTCCCGAATTGGCCAAGTCAGCGCCTAGGGCCTTGCGACCCGGAAAACCTGCGACTTGACCCGGCTGTCTTCTCAGCCTCTGGCAGGAGACACCCGTGAACCTTTCTGACATTACTTGGCCCTTGTGCAATATCCGGATTACCTTATCCGGGTCCTTCCTGACCAACCCGGCTAACTTAACCGGTTTCCTTCCTCTGATTCGGTTAAGCTTTACCGGATCCTCTCTGGCATCTTCTCGCACTTTAGCTTGATCAAGTGCTAACCGACTCTCACGAGAGATCCGGCCCAAGTGACCCGGCTATATGTTGATCCGGCTAGCTCTTTGCAACACTTAACACCACATCTTTGCCCTACCGGGGGCAGCCCCCCGACAGTAGTCCCCGAAGCTGGTGCGGTTCTACAGCCTCGGCTGAAGAGCCGTAGCAGGTTAAAAATAAACATCACTAACCGAATCTCATATCATATAATCTTGTCTCAGGATTTCCCGGGACACTTGGCAGTGAATCTCTGCGCAAAGCCCCATAATCCGGATCTCTGATCTGACATGCCACTGACAGCACCTCATCCGGATTCTCCGGGTACTTGAGTGCATTTGACCAAACGACCGCGTCTTCTCGTTTTCTCCGTTGACCGGCACACAGGATCCGTGCAACTGCTTCCAATTCTATGGCCCAACATGTGCTTGGAACACACGGCCACAGAGGTGGCCACAGAGTTCCAGGATGCAGTTACCGTGCGACGCTCCGAAAACCGTGCAGTAGTGCGCCCGTTACCGCTGGGCGCTATAAATATGGGCGCAGGGGGTTTCCTCTTCTTCTCCGCTCGTTCCCCACTCCGAAAACTTCCATCTGCGCCACCGCCGCCGCCGCAATCTCGCCCTCGTAACCTTGCCGCGCCGGAGACGTCCTCAACGCACCGGAGGAAAACGACCGGGGCCGCGCACCGTGCCCAGCGCCGCCGTTCCTTCATCGAGCTTCTTCCCCGTCGCGTCATCACCGTGAGTTTTCTTTTTCTCCGGTCATGGCGAACTCGAGGAGTTCATATGCCACGGGAAACTCGCATTTGTTTCTTGTAGATTTATCCGCATATTAGTCCGTCGCCCAGCCTCAGTGCATCTAGTAGATCTCCTGTCTAGATTTTGCACTACACTGCCCTAGTTTTGTTTGCCACCGTATGAGCAGTTCAACCATATTTTTACTCTTGATTTCCTTTCTTTTTTACTGCTGCAGTAGATCTTGTGTAACCCTAGACCTTTGCGGAAGGTGTTTGTGATTGCCACCCGAATCACCTTCTCTGCTGAATCCGGCTAGTTTCATCCGGGATAATATTAGCCGAATCACTCTAGATCTGGTTCGATTATACCATTATCCGATTCATTTTGACTCGGCCCTATCCGACCTCTTGCAGGATTGATCCGGATATGGCGAAGCTTCCTCCCGGCAGATGGGAGGGTTCTGATGTGACCAAGGACGATCTGGAATGGCTATTAAGCACCCGGCGTATAACCTCTCAAGTTATATGCCGCAAACCGGGGAAGGAACTCGTCCCGGTTCCCGAACCTGGTGAACGTGTGGTGTTTCTAGCGCATTTTGAGCGCGGATTCGGATTGCCGGCGAGTGATTTCTTCCGGGCTTTCCTGGATTTCTTTGGCCTACAGCCTCATCACCTCCCGGCTAATGCCTTCGTTTCTCTATCGGCTTTTAGCTCCTTTTGCGAGGGCTATCTCGGTGTCTGGCCGACCGTCGATATTTGGGCAAAGTATTTCCACCTCCGCAAACATACTATTCCAGGCACTAAGCCGAAGCTGATGACTGCTTGCGGTCCGGTTAGCATCACGCCAAGGCAGGGATCCATCTTTCCCCGTATCACTGGCCTAGACACTGTCAGAAGTGGCAAAGGTCTTTCCTTTATGTGAAGAGTGCAGAAGGCCATGACGCCCTTAATCTGCCCGAGTTCACGATCGAGCCACCCACAGCCGAATTGAACTTCGGATACAATCCGGCCGAGACTATTGTAGAACTTCAGACTGTACATGAAACTCTGGAGGACTTCTGAAGAAGGGCCTGGCCTCGGATGATCTGCTCCGGACCTTCATCGGTCGCCGGGTCTGCCCTCTTCAAAGACGTGAACACAAGATATGCCACATGGGTGGTGTGCTAGATCCTACCCGGATCAGCAGGCATGACCTTAGCAAAGTCTCCATCAGGCGACGGGTAAACGCCATTGCCGCCACCGAGATGTCGGATAAATGGCGGTGGGGCGTAAAGCCGTTTTTCCGAGAGCGCCTTCCACCACAGGTTAGTTCGCCATTTTCCGAATCTAACCATATTTCGTCAAAATGGCATCGGCCTAATCCGGATTTGCCCCGACTTTTCTGTAGCTGTTTGATCGCCAACTTACCGAAGATGGAGACCTCTCCACCAAAGAATGGGGACCGGATCTCAGCCCGCCGCGCGAGGACGAAGAAGATCCGGATACGGATGATTATCTGCCTATCCCGCGCGCCAAGCCAGTCCGCAAGGGTAAGCAATCAACTATTCACAACATCTCCGACGAGGAAGATGATGATTGCAGGATCTTAGATCCCATCGACGCTATTCCGATTTCATGGTCACCACCTTGTGTTCCAGCCAAACAAGATGCTGAAGGGACATCTCGGAAACGCAGTGACGCGCCCGGATCTGATTCCCCTAAAGCCAAGAGAATAAAGAAGTCTGGCTCCAAGTTGAATCGCGTCAAGCCGATGCCTACCACCAAGGGGTAATACTGACTTAACTTCATTTGCTTTCTTCCTCTGTTAACCGAGTCATATCTATCCGAGTTAACTGTTTGCTTTGCTTTATGCAGTGATGTCCTCATCACCGCGCAGACTCATTCATCCATCTCTTCTCCCATTCCTCCGCTGGATACGGTCATGGAAACCCAGTCTCCTGATCGAACTGCCACCTCACCAATGCGTGTCACCACTGCCAATATTCCTCAGCCGACTCCCATTTCAAAGCCGGTTATTGACTTGGAGAGTGAGGAAACCTCGGCTCCAATCCGAGATTCAAGTTGGCCACGCCCTCTCAAGGAGCTGGAGAAGGAAAAGGCCAAGACATCGGCTACATCCTTGCCTAAGCCGGATCCTCGCCCTACTCCCGCAGCGCAAACCCTGCTGAATCAAGAGCAGCAGAAGAAGAAAAAGCAGAAGCAGCAACAGCAACAGCAAGTTTCCGAGAAGCAGCACAAGGAGCCACATCCGAAGCAGACTCCGGGTGCGTCACCGCAACCCAAGCCGACTCAAGGTGCCTCTGGCACACTCCAACCACCTCGGATAAGCAGGTGGTTGCTAGCAAGAAGGTTTCTGCCGCCCCATCAGCGATTCGATTCGGCCAGTCCCTGTCGAATCCCCGCCCTCCGAGCAGCGATAAGCTCGAGTCCGCCAAGCAATTCATTGAAGCTTGGAATGATGCTGACCTCGCCAAAGATTTTTCTACTTCAGCGCCACATCCGGCTGGGCCTAGTCGGATGTTTCAATCATTACACTCTGTACAGACCTCGGTCACTGAAGCTAACCGGGTGTTTGAGGTAAATTTTTCCGAATCTTGCTTTTATTTCAACATGATCAAATAGTACTATACCCAGTCCCCGAGATTCGGGTCGAACGACTGATACTCCTCCGAGTAAGAAAGTCATTCGGCTTGAATCTCTAAAAAACTTATCATGAATGTTGCCGTAACCGAGGACACCGTGGGACTTCCAGTCCCCGAGTCTCTTTTCCAACTGATTCGGTTAATCTCGGGCCAGTCCCCGAGATTCTTTTGACGCCATTTGCCTGTTTTCTTTCAGGAAACCATGACCGCTCGCGGCAAGCTCTTTAAGCAGCTCGCCCATCAGCATCAGAAGCTCCAAACTTCCTTTGATGGGCTCTGTCTTGAAATGGACAAGAAAGAAGAAGAGCACAAGCGCGCTTTATCCGAGGAAAAATCAGAGGTGACTCGGCTCCAGCGAGAGCTTGACCGAGTTGAAAAAGTGAAGAACAAGGTTAAAGGAGAGCGGGATACGCTGAAGCGTGAAAAAGACACAATCCAGAAGGAGCGGGATACTTTCAAAGCCGGACTTGCGGAGCGGGCCAAACTGGACAAGCAAATTCAAACGAACATTGCCGAATCTGAAGCCGAAGTCAAAGCGGCTAAAGAAGAACTGAGTGCTCACAAAGCGGCCAGTGCGAAATGGCTTGCTGCACTTGCTAGCCTTAACGATGACATGGATCGTAAGTTCACCGAATCTCCTCTTTTCTTTCTGCTCTTAACCAATACATATGCTTGTGTTCCTTCTCGCTGAACTCAGTATTAGCTTATTTGTTTGTAGGAGAGTTTACTAGCATCCGGCTTCAAGCCGCCAAGGCTGTGAGAAACGCCCGAGCTGAGAGAGCTAAATTAACCGAGGCTCCCCTACCAGAGACATGGGACATCGAAGATCATATTACAGCACTTAAGGCTCGGATTGCTCCTTTGAAGGATTCCCATATTGGTCTGCTCAATGCAAGTCTCAAGGCTCACCGAATCTTGTTTCCTGAAGCGCGGCAAGTTGTGCCTGTGGAGGAGCTGATCCGAGACCTGGATCAAGCAATGACCCGGTTACAGCAGTGGAGGTCTTCGTCCGCCCGCGCTGGTGCTGACGCAGCTTTGCTATTCATCATGTCCTGGTATGAGCTAATTGATCTTGCCAAAGTGCGCTCATTTCGCGAGGGTTCTCCGTGGGCTACAGACCCTACCCGGATTAAGATCCGTGAAGAAGCCGCCAACTTCATGGCCGAATTTGCACGCACCAAGCATCTTGATCTGGAGGCTCCGGTCTACTCGGATGGAGAAGAAACTGAAGAAGAGGAATCGGACGACGCCTCCGCTGAAGAATACGCCGATTCTGAGGGCGAGTCTGATGATTCGGCTAACTCTGCCGAACACGCTCCTATCAAGATCCCAGCTTCTGACTCGGCTAAGAATACCGAAGCAACTCCGGCCCAGACTTCGGAGATACCAGCAACTGATTCGGCAGAGATTACTAAACAAGCTCCAGCTGATCCGGATACCTCCGAATCCCCCAGCCTTCAAGCTCTCCACGCAAGGTTACCCCTGAAGTTCCTCCATCTGAGACCATCCTTGCAACCGAGCCCCCTGCAACCGAATCTACTCCAACCGAAGCTCCTGTAACCGAGGCTCGCGCGCCCGAGGTTCCTTCAACCAAAGCTCCTGCCACCGAACCTGCTACAACCGAGTCTGCTGCTTCCTGAAGTAACTTAGTGAAAAAACGTTAAATCCCTGGTATGCCGGGAGCAGATGTAATAGACAATGGCAGTGCCATAAACATCATGTATCGGGACACAATGGTCAAGTTGGGTATTTCGCCGAATCAGTTGCAGCAGAGCAGTTGTACCTTCCATGGTATAGTACCCGGGGTGTCTTGTTCCCCAATGGGTAAGATCTGGGTAGATGTGCTGTTTGGTACCAAGGACAATCACCGGCTTGAAAGTCTCGAGTTCGAGGTGGTAGATTTGGAGAGCCCATACCATGCTCTACTTGGCAGGCCTGCGTTAGCCAAGTTCATGATATCCACCCATGTGGCCTACCTCAAGATAAAGATGCCAGGCCCGAATGGTATTATCACTGTTGCGGGAGATTACAAAAAAGCCATACAGTGTGCCACAATCGGTTCCACCTTAGCCGAATCATTGGTGATCCAAGCTGAGAAGAGCAAGATGCATGAGGTGGTGGCCAACTGTCGTGGTGGTGTCACGGCAGATGCCATAGGATGGCTTAAGTTGTGGGCTCGCTAGGACGTTGGGGGATCCGGGGAGGGTTTGCGCGCTCACGAAGCACGCATGGAGAACAACCAAGAACTCGCAAGAACAAACAAGAACAAGCAGAACCAAGAAGAAGCAAAGAACACCACGATGTACCCTGCTTCGGGGCCCTCTTGTGGAGGTAACACCCCTACTGCAGCACTAGCCTACTCTCTTTATATCTCAAGTGGTTACAAGTACAGAGTGCTCCTTGAGCTGTATGAAGAACAATGGTGGGAGCTCTAAGAAGAGGATGGAGCTCGGGGGGGGGGATAATGCCTTTCTCTTTTGCCGTTCTCTCTCCTTCGTCCTCTCTACTGGAGGATTTGGTAGCTTACTTATACACTAACCGAATTACCATTTTGCCCCTGGCTGGAAGTGATAATGGCATGGACAAGAGGAACAGGACAAGCCTCTGCCCCCTGTCAACGCAACGGCCGGACTGTCAGGCCCTAGCAGGCCTATCTTGCCACTTTGGGCAATGGCAGGTGTAACCCACCGGGTCTCGGTCATATCCTCTTTCCCGAATTGGCCGGGTAAGCTCCTAGGTTGCTGCGCTCCCAGGAATCCCGTGACCTGACCTGGCCGTCAAGTCCCTAGCAGGCCTATCTTGCCACTTTGGGCAATGGCAGCCGTAGCCCCCCGGGTCTCGGTCGTATCCTCTTTCCCGAATTGGCCAAGTCAGCGCCTAGGGCCTTGCGACCCGGAAAACCTGCGACTTGACCCGGCTGTCTTCTCAGCCTCTGGCAGGAGACACCCGTGAACCTTTCTGACATTACTTGGCCCTTGTGCAATATCCGGATTACCTTATCCGGGTCCTTCCTGACCAACCCGGCTAACTTAACCGGTTTCCTTCCTCTGATTCGGTTAAGCTTTACCGGATCCTCTCTGGCATCTTCTCGCACTTTAGCTTGATCAAGTGCTAACCGACTCTCACGAGAGATCCGGCCCAAGTGACCCGGCTATATGTTAATCCGGCTAGCTCTTTGCAACACTTAACACCACATCTTTGCCCTATCCGGGGGCAGCCCCCCGACAAGGTCCCAAATTCTTTGTGTCTCTTTGTGTTTATATTTCAAAACTTTGACACAACTCATAAGATAAATATCCCTAAGTCTTCTTTATTTTAGGACCGAACCTCCTTTCAAGACCATGACATGACTTCCTTCAAAGACTTTACTTTGTGCTAAAACTAAAACAATGCAATAAATATTGTAATTGGATTTCTTGGAATAATTCTACAAGTAACAATATCTTAGCAATTATTTAATCAAGCTTGATCAAATACATGAATCGAAATAAATTTCCATTCATCAAATTACTAAGATAATATTCTAAAACAATATTGTGTAGTCCCAAGATATCAAATAAATATTGACTATCTCAAAACTCATTATTGATTAACTTCACTATGTGCAATATCTCAAAATCCTTCCATCATATTACTATGATCTATTTGAGACAATAGTGCCACACGAAGGTGGTATCAACATCCTCACAATATATCTTAGAACAAATGATATTTCCATAATTCAAGAGATTTGTAACTTGATCATCCACTAAGGGATTGATCCAAAATATTCTTTGATAAACGAGAGATAAAATCTCACAAAATCACAAGAGTACTTTCATCGCCATGAATGTGATCCTATTACAAAATAACTTTAGGTCGAAACATTTCAAATCTCTTAAACTAAACTTGAAAAGTAAATTGGAGATGCCTTCATCTTGTGGATGAAACTTCATGCGCCGAGCTTGACGCACATCACCACCTTTACTCCTCCGTCATCTTACTAGCCGTATCTCCTATATCATTGCATAATAAATTAGCAATCGATATTTCCAGAGTTACTATTAAGATTGACAAATATCATTTAAGTATAACTCTTATAACTTTCTTGCCCTTAGAAGATTTCTTCTTCAGAGCCAGGAATTTCTTGCAGTTCATCTTCCAGTGTCCCTTCCCTTTACAGAAGAAGCACTCGGTTTCCTCTAGAGCTGGAGTAGCAGTCTTCTCTGATGCCTTAGCATGCTTTGACTTCTTTGTTCTCTTCTTCTTGAACTTAGCTGTTTGGGTAACCATCAAAACTTGATTGTTCTCCCTCTTCACACTAGGTTTAGCAGTTTTCAGCATTGCAAGCAGCTCATTTGGTGTCTTCTCCAACCCATTCATGTTGTAATTCATGATAAAACCGCTGTAAGACGGGGGAGGGAAGCCAACACCAATCTATACTTAGCTCGGCCGGAATTGGAAATCCCAGCGCCTCAATCCTCGTACCATAACCAAACATCTTGATTACATGCTCGCTCACAGAGCCTCCTTCTGCCATGTGACATGACCACAGTGCTTTCGTTATTTCATAACGCTCAGTTTTAGCCTGAGTCTGGTACATGGCCTTGAGTGCGACAACCATGTCATAAGCCAAAGTTTGTTCAAACTTCTTCTGCAACTCAGGGTCCATACATGTCTACATGAGACACTGAACCGATATGGCAGTATCACTCAACAAGATGTACTCCTCGAATTCAGCTTTTGGCGCTTCCACCGCTGGCATAGGTGGTAGAGGCCCATCCAGAACATACTCGCTCTTCGCATTCCTAAGAACAATCCTTAGGGCGTGAATTCAATCAGCATAATTGCTCCCATTTGCAGTCAGGGGTTTCTTCTCAATCAGTGGTCCAAGGTTAAACGTGGGTGCTATCTTAGCCATTGATCTACAATAATTAAGTTCACTTAGATATGCTCATAATTATTATCTGGCACTAAATTTGAAACTAAATGTAAAGTGCTCCCACTAAAATTGATATTCCTCAAGATCAACTTAGTGTATTACGAAATCCCAATCCTCAGTAGTGTGAATCATGGATACATGTCTTCCACTTCGACGAAGGGTAGGTCAACAGACCAATCACTTCCTGCTGTGATTTTCGTTTCATCTTTTTATGTAGTGCTCCGAACTCATAACTAGTTTTGCCTGGACGTCAAGACAACCAATCGCTATTGCTGCTAGGACGGTCCGTGCCTGCCTCCCGAACCCTTGGTGCACATTACTCCTGGATACAGGTCGCACGACAACAAGCATCCGGTTTGACGGTGCAGCGATTGGATGAGCACGATCTCCTTGATATTTTCAATTTTAGCTTTAAGTAATTAAACTTTGGAAGCTACCGAGGAATCTCCCTAATAATCACACTACTGCGCAATCAAGGGAAGAACAAGAAAAAACACATACAAAACAATCACTAGTAAATTAACGCTTGTGTGATGTAGTATAGTCTTTCTTGCTCCATCCGCCGGTGGCACCTTCCATCGGCGTGGCCACGTCGAGGCTCACGACACTAGCATGCCTTCTCCTATCCTCCACTACCACCATGGCTCAATGAATAAGAACGGCATGCCGACCACAACAACAGGGTTAGTCAACAAAATAATATTTTATGACTATACCACATCACATGTCCTGCAAAACAGAGTTAGACGTTCCTCTAACATTTGTTTGCAAATTTTAGCGTGGCTTGTAGGATCAACGGGACAACCGGAAACCTACGGTCCTCACTAAGCATGTTTATTCATGTTGTTAGATTGACTTTAAGAGGTGAGGGAGGGCCCAACGTTTTAAAAACGTTCCAGCTCCCCTCTAAACTTCACTGGTGCGCGTGACCCCCGTGTGGACCTAGTCCACATGCCCTTTCCACCACCAAGTCAACGATTCCAGTTATAGATAGACCCGAAGCTACTGAAGCACTTCGTTGGCGCCAACAAGCATACTAGGAGCAGTCGGAAGGTCCGCGGATTGCCAGAAGTTCGTAAAGATCTAACTATGCGGCCGGAAACAATTCTTAAAGTGATATATTGGGAAGCATCCATAAATAAAACTGAATGTTAGAATCAACTTCTTCAATAACATACCCGCACAAACTTATGCGGTGCCCGCACATACCATGTGCTCTAGATCAAATCATGTATCTACACATAGATCGGCTCTGATACCACTATTGGGTTGCACGTACGGTAAATTAAAAAATGTACGTATTGCTACGCAACCCTTCCCAAGATCTACTATGAAGATACATGCGAATACGAAGATCCGAAGATCTAGTTTAGTATATGTTACCAACACCGTAGATTGCGGAAGAACGTGTTGGTGACATAGTCGATGTAGTTGATCGCGGTCTTGATACGTCTCCAACGTATCTATAATTTCTTATGTTCCATGCTAGTTTTATACCAATAGCTACATGTTTTATTCACACTTCATAGCATTTTTATGCATTTTCTAGGACTAACCTATTAAGAAGATGCCACAGTGCCAGTTCCTGTTTTCTGTTGTTTTTGGTTTCAGAAAAGCTGTTCTGGAAATATCCTCGGAATCGGACGAAACAAAATCCTAGATGCCTATTTTTCCGACACGTTCACGAAGTCCGAAGGAGAGACGAAGGGGGCAGCATGGCGTCGTCCCCACACCGTGGCGCGGGTGGGCCCCCTGCCACGCCACCTTATGGGGAGTGGGCCCTGCGCCTTCACCGACGTTGCCCCTTCGCCTATTTATTTCCCAGACGCGAAAACCCTAAAACACCGAGCCATTATTCCAGAAAACATCCTCTGTCGCCGCCATCAACCCTAACTCAAGGGGGTCAGAAGTTCTCCTCCGGCACCCTGCCGGAGAGGGGAATCATCACCGGAGGGCTCTACATCGCCATGCCTACCTCCGGAGTGATGCGTGAGTAGTTCATCTCTGGACTTCGGGTCCATACAGTAGCTAGATGGTTGTCTTCTCCTTTTGTGCCATCATGTTTAGATCTTGTGAGCCGCCTATCATGATCAAGATCATCTTATTGTAATGCTACAGGTTGTGTTTGCTGGGATCCGATGAATATTGAATACTATGTCAAGTTGATTATTGATCTATCATATATGTGTTGTTTATGATCTTGCATGCTCTCCGTTATTAGTGTAGGCTCTGGCCAAGTTTATGCTTGTAACTCCAAGAGGGACTATTTATGCTAGATAGTAGGTTCATGCCTCCATTTAATCTGGGACAGTGACAGAAAGTTCTAAGGTTGTGGATGTGCTGTTGCTACTAGGGGTAAAACAGCAATGCTTTGTCTCAGGATATTAGTGTTGTTTACATTATGCACCATACTTAATGCAATTGTCTGTTGCTTGCAACTTAATACTGGAAGGGGTGCGGATGCTAACCTGAAGGTGGACTATTTAGGCACAGATGCATGCTGGATGGCGGTCTGTGTATTTGTCGTAATGCCCAAGTAATTCTCATAGTGATCATCATGACATGTCTATGTATTGTTATGCACCTCTCTATTTGTCAATTGCCCAGCTATAATTTGTTCACCCAGCATGTTAGTATTTTATTATGGTGAGACACCACTAGTGAACTGTGTACCCCGGTCCATTCTTTTACATCTGAAATACAACCTACTGCAATCATTGTTCTTTTACATTCTCTGCAAGCAAACATCATTTTCCACACTATACGTCTAATTCTTTGTTTTCAGCAAGCCGATGAGATTGACACCCTCACTATTTCGTTGGGGCAAAGTAGTTTGGTTGTGTTGTGTGCAGGTTCCGAGTCAACGAGTTAGACCTCCCCATCAACTCCACTTTTTCTGACGCCGTTGACACCTTCAGAGCAACGTCGACTTCCTACTGGTTCGATAACCTTGGTTTCATACTGAGGGAAAACTTGCCGCTGCACTCATCATACCTTCCTCTTGGGGTTCCCAACGGACGTGTGACATTACATGCATCAAGCACTTTTTCTGGCGCCGTTGCCGGGGAGGCCGAATTGCTCCTGCAAGGGGAGTATCTCACACCCAATCACTTTACTTTGTTTTTGTCTTGCTTTATTTTTATTTTGTCTTGTTTGCTTTCTTTATATAAAAACACAAAAAAATTAGTTACTTGTTTTTTATTTTTCATCATGCTACTCCCTAAGTTTGCTTTGGAAGATGTAATGGTAGGAAGTGGGTCTATCATTGGAAGAGATAACATTGAAGAATTCTTTAGTCATGTTAGCAAACTGAAAGATTTTGAAGATAGATCCTTGGTAGAACTTGCCCCTAATTATGAAATTGCTGCTGCCTCTTTAGTTCACATGCTTGAAGCTAGGTTTGTTAACCTTAACCCTATAATGCAGCACATGTTTTTTAAACTTCATGATATGGAAGAGGGGGAAAAGAAGGATTTTGTTTTAGAAACCCTTCTCAAGGAATTTGGTGATGTCGCTGGTGAAGCTAGAAAAGTTTTTATGTGATACAAGATGCTTGGTTATTACATTGATATTGCTAATATACTTGAGAAATTAGAGAAGGAAAATGCAAGCACACTAATGAAACTAGTCATGAGGGAGACGGTAAAATACCAATTCCTTTAAACTTGTAGGAATGCATGAGGCACTAGAAAAGAATTTTAATTGGATTGTGCCTGAAAATTTATTTGAAGAGGATAGTGTGCCTAAAAGTAATGAAAGGGGAGTTTCTGAAACTTACATAGATAAGATACAATTCATCGTTGAGAAAATCTCTAATCTTTCTGTTGATGCTTCTTTCTTGAGAACACTTGATTTTCACTTTCTGCGCCTAGCTGAAAGGCGTTAAAGAAAAGCGCTTATGGGAGACAACCCACCTTTTTATTTTCTGTCATTTTATTTTATTTTGAGTCAAGGTGTTGTTTACTTCTGTAGCAACTCCTTTGTATCTTTATTTTATTGCATTGTTGTGCCAAGTAAAGTCTCTAGTTGAAAGTTGTTGCTAAAATTGGATTTCTGCGCAGTGACAGATTTTTGCTGTCCACCGTTTTGAGCTGTATGCGCACAAAAATTCGAAAAATTCTGAAAAAATCACGCATGATCCTTATATATGTACGCAACTTTCATTAGTTTGGGTTTCTTCCATCTGAGCAAGTTAAGTGCCTCGAAAAAATTCGTCTTTCCAGACTGTTCTGTTTTTGACAGATTCTGCCTTTTATTTTGCATTGCCTCTTTTACTATGTTTGATTGGATTTCTTTGCTCCATTAAACATCAGTGGCTGTAGTAATGTCCAGAAGCTTTGGTAATGATTGTGTCACAGTAGAATATGAGAATTTTTGATTATGCACTAACCCTCTAATGAGTTATTTGAGTTTGGTGTGGCGGAAGTTTTCAAGGAGCAAGAGAGAAGGATGATATGATGTGATCAAGAAGAGTGAAAAGCCTAAGCTTGGGGATGCCCCCGTGGGTCATCCCTGCAATATTCAAGAAGACTCAAGCGTCTAAGCTTGGGGATGCCCAAGGCATCCCCTTCTTCATCAACAATTTATCAGGTCATCTCTAGTGAAACTATATTTTAATTCTTCCACATTTATGTATTTTACTTGGAGCGTCTGTTTGCTTTTATTTTTGCTTGTTGTTTTTATTTTTCTGAATAAAGTTGGATCCTAGCATTCTTGTGTGGGAGAGAGACACGCTCCGCTTTTTCATGTGAATACTCATATTCTTCACTTATATCTTTTGAGTATTCTTATCTAGCTACTGCTATGCTTTTAGCTCCTGTTTTTCATGCATCTCTTTTAGAGCTGTTAATTCTTGTGGAGTAGTACTCTCTTGTTTCATTTGTAAATCACTTGGAGAGTTTTTGTTTAGTTGCTTGGTTGATGTGTTGGTTCAGAAAATGCTGCATGTGGTAGTGGTATAGTAATAACTTGCATAATCTTGTAGATCATTGAACTTTGATGACTTGATTCTTTGCAAATGTTTTGAGGTATTTAGATGGTAAAGCTTGCTGGTTAATTAAGTTAAAATTATTAGGATAGTTGTCTTTAAGCTTGTACCGTACTACAAACTCTATTTAAATTGTTGAAGGTGTAGTTGGACTTGATAGCTTTCCATGTC
Source organism: Poa pratensis (assembly GCA_947311845.1). NCBI lineage: Eukaryota > Viridiplantae > Streptophyta > Magnoliopsida > Poales > Poaceae > Poa > Poa pratensis. The sequence goes on along the minus strand of CAMZMU010000052.1, from coordinate 30,297,835 downwards.
TAAAAGTGATTCGTAATAACTAAGTTGTGCTGAAGGTCGAGGGATCTAACGGGTACTTGTGCCGCCGTGAACGGCCCTTCTTGGAGTAAACTTTAATCATGTTCTTAATGTTGAACCTGCTAGATGTTTGCAATAAGCTTGTGAGTTTTTTTGACTAATGTTGAGCTACGGTTTTTGGCACTTCCACCATCCATATTTGCTAGCCTCTTCGGTGTTGTGCATTGCCTTCTGCTCACATTGAGAGTTGTGCATACTTCGCCAGTACATCCAAACCCGTGGGAGAACTTTCTCTTGTTCTCCTACACATAAACCCATACATCTTCCTCAAAACAGCCACCATACCTACCTACTACAGCATTTCCATAGCTGTTCCGAGATATATTGCCATGCAACTTCCATCTTACATTACATGACTTGCTGTCATTCATCATATACATATTGCTTTGCATGATTCTATACAGCTGATGTGTGGTTTACCCATGTTACGCTAGATCATTGCATATCCTGCTACACTGGCAGAGGCATACAGTTTCATACATCATGTTTTAGTTCGTTGTGAGTTATTTGTAAAAAAAGTGTGTTGTCATATTAGATGTTGCCCCTGAAAGTGAAAAGAGCCATGGAGGCCATCGAAAAGAGAAACAAAAAGAAAAAAATAGAAAAAAGAAAAGAAAAAAAAGGGGGCAACATTACTATCCTTTATCCACACTTGTGCTCATGTTTCAGCACCTGCATTATTCATAGTCATCATTTGTGCTCATGTTTAGCACCTATACTCCATGTGAGAGAGTTTTCATGTTTTACTAGTATAACTATGTGGGGAATTTACACTATAGAACTTGGGTTGTATATTCCAATGATGAGCTTCCTCAAAAATGCTCTAGGTCTTCATGAGCAACCAAGTTGGATGCACCCCCACTAGTTCCATTGGAGAGCTTTCATACACATATAGCTCTATGTGCATCCGTTGCATGGCAATCACTACTCCTTACATAGCTTCGATTATAAGACTTCCTCTTGTCTAATGATCACTTATAGCTTTGTGAGACTTTCTTCCTTTGGCCTTCCAAACCCCCATTAATGTTCTTTTAGCCATAACATCCTGGTGCCAAAACCAAATGCTTACGCTCACCGGTTGAGTAGACTTCGAAACAGTTGATTCATGATGTTCATGTTTATTTTTACTTGGCTGAATCCTCTTTTGTTGTGAAAGATTACTTGATGCTTGGAATTGAAGGATAGAACTCCTACATTGGATACTTAACACATCTTTAATGAACCTTGTACGGTTTCATGTCTTTAAAGCAATCATTCATGAAAACTTTTAGCTTGTTTAACTAACTTGTTTTGTTGTCTCTTATATCAATTATAGACTTTTGCTTTGAATGATTTGATCTCAGCTCATATGCTTTACAATATTATTGATCAAGATTATGTTGGTAGCATGTCACTTCAGAAATTATTGTTGTTATCGTTTACCTACTCGAGGACGAGTAGAACTAAGCTTGGGGATGCTTGATACGTCTCCAACGTATCTATAATTTCTTATGTTCCATGCTAGTTTTATACCAATAGCTACATGTTTTATTCACACTTCATAGCATTTTTATGCATTTTCTGGGACTAACCTATTAACAAGATGCCACAGTGCCAGTTCCTGTTTTCTGCTGTTTTTGGTTTCAGAAAAGCTGTTCTGGAAATATCCTCGGAATCGGACGAAACAAAATCCCAGATGCCTATTTTTCCGACACGTTCCGAAGTCCGAAGGAGAGACGAAGGGGGGCAGCAGGGCGCCTCCCCACATGGCGCGGGTGGGCCCCTGCCGCGCCACCCTATGGGGAGCGGGCCCGCGCCTCCACCGACGTGCCCCTTCGCCTATTTATTCCCCAGACGAAAACCCTAAAACACCGAGCCATTATTCCAGAAAACATCCTCTGCCGCCGCCGTCAACCCTAACTCGGGGGGTTCAGAAGTTCTCCTCCGGCACCCTGCCGGAGAGGGAATCATCACCGGAGGGCTCTACATCGCCATGCCTGCCTCCGGAGTGATGCGTGAGTAGTTCATCTCTGGACTACGGGTCCATACAGTAGCTAGATGGTTGTCTTCTCCTTTTGTGCCATCATGTTTAGATCTTGTGAGCTGCCTATCATGATCAAGATCATCTTATTGTAATGCTACATGTTGTGTTTGCTGGGATCCGATGATATTGAATACTATGTCAAGTTGATTATTGATCTATCATATATGTGTTGTTTATGATCTTGCATGCTCTCCGTTATTAGTGTAGGCTCTGGCCAAGTTTATGCTTGTAACTCCAAGAGGGAGTATTTATGCTAGATAGTAGGTTCATGCCTCCATTTAATCTGGGACAGTGACAGAAAGTTCTAAGGTTGTGGATGTGCTGTTGCTACTAGGGGTAAAACAACAATGCTTTGTCTAAGGATATTAGTGTTGTTTACATTATGCACCATACTTAATGCAATTGTCTGTTGCTTGCAACTTAATACTGGAAGGGGTGCGGATGCTAACCTGAAGGTGGACTATTTAGCACAGATGCATGCTGGATGGCGGTCTGTGTATTTGTCGTAATGCCCAAGTAAATCTCATAGTGATCATCATGACATGTCTATGTATTGTTATGCACCTCTCTATTTGTCAATTGCCCAGCTGTAATTTGTTCACCCAGCATGTTAGTATTTTATTATGGGAGACACCACTAGTGAACTGTGGACCTCGGTCCATTCTTTTACATCTGAAATACAACCTACTGCAATCATTGTTCTTTTACATTCTCTGCAAGCAAACATCATTTTCCACACTATACGTCTAATCCTTTGTTTTCAGCAAGCCGGTGAGATTGACACCCTCACTGTTTCGTTGGGGCAAAGTAGTTTGTTGTGTTGTGTGCAGGTTCCAAATCAACGAGTCAGACCTCCCCATCAACTCCACTTTTTCTGACGCCGTTGACACCTTCAGAACAACGTCGACTTCCTACTGGTTCGATAACCTTGGTTTCATACTGAGGGAAAACTTGCTGCTGCACTCATCATACCTTCCTCTTGGGGTGACCCGGCCATATTATAGACCAATAATATGCCATCCTTGATGCTGACATAAGCCTATGTCCATGACTAGAAAAAGTCGCGTCATCTAGCATAAAGAATTAGTCCTTTGAAGAACTAGGGTACTTTTACGTATTCACATTCTCTACACGTGCATGTGAGCTTTTCCCTAAATCACGCATTTAGAAATCACTGCAGTTATAGCATAGAGAATACGAATCAATAATGTATGAATCAGATATATATATGTATAAATACATTGTCACATGTATAAATACATTGCCTTTTGGGCATATATCCAACACTGACTTCCCAACTCGACAGAGGCGAGATCATCTGAATAAATCTCCATGCGTGAGCCTCACCTGAGGTGTGGCGACGCGAGCCCCTCAACCCCATGACCGCCGAGGGTCTGCCCCGCCTCTCGGCGTGAACCTCCGCTGCTCAGTGTCGACCGCCACCCATGGCCTAACGCTGCCGCCGCCCAATGGTGACCACCGGTGGTGCATGGAGTAGTAGCTCGGCCTCGTCTCCCACCTCCACTAGCATGCCGCTCCTCCGCATCTCCACTACGCCATTGATGTGGAGGACTGGTTTGATTTTCTTTTTTCTCTATGCAAGGTCTTCTTTACAAAAAAAGTTTGGACGTACTTGCTAAAATGTTGATGAGTATATGTGAGCACATGCATGCCACCAAACAGTCTCTCGCCTCAGCATGTTTCAATGGACACAGGCCACCCTTGTATAGAGTGAGCATGTCCCAGGTGAGATAGTCATTCTTTGATCATAGAGGCTACCAAACACACACGATAGTTAGCGCTGGCCCTGGAAACTGGTGGATGCCTACACTGGCAACTTGAAGCTCGGCTGGACCTGGGCTATATACATGACGCTGGCCTTCTTTCAGCAAGGGGGGCAGCATATCACTTGTCACTTCGTCTTCTTTGTGGTCCCTTCCTGCATAGCTATCTACCATGTATCGCGCGCGATCGTCTCCGCTTCAGGATGAAGGTCTCGACCGGGGTCTCGCCTTCAAGCATTGCTTGCTGCGGTGCAGCCATGCTGCAAGGATTTCAATGCCAATGCCGTTTTAGTCTCTACAGTGGAGTCCCAATTTGTCTTGTTACGCATGGAGGTCCTTCAGAAGATTGAGCTTCTTCGCTCTGAGGTCCACGACGCTCTTGGCAAGCTTCAGTTTGCGTCAGTTGAGCCTCTCCCACCTGAGGTACAGATTGGCTATGTTGATGAGGAGTCTGAATGTTGCTTTGGAGAATTTTCCCCCGGTACATGCGTCGTCTTCTTTCCTTAGAAGTCGCCACCGAGGTTGTGGCTCCAGCTGTGGAGATCTTGCGTGAACTGTAGGACCATTGTGGGGAATCATCTGTGGTGCTTCAAGTTAAGTTGGGCCTATTGGAGCCTTTGGCGGTGGACATTGTGCCATCCCCACCTTCGTCTGAGTTCTGCCAGTTGCCCTCCTTTGTGGATAGTGGAGGTCTTGTTGATTCTGTCACTTTCTCATCCTTGGGTGACCACTTTGTTGATGAGATAGCTATGTTGGTGCCTAACTCAGAGGCTCTGTTTGGCAAAGAGTTTTGCGACTTGCTTGTCGAGTTGGAGGCGGCTTGCCCGGGATATGGCAAGGTTATTGCTTCCGTCTTGACGGGGACAACTTCAGATGGTTGTATTCATGAAGGTGGAGAAGTCTCTCAGAAGGAGGGCAAGGAAGAAGCTTGGCTTTGCATGGAAATCTTCCGTTTTTTCTTATTGTTTAGCAGTTTTGAGATTGTCGTGGAGTCAGTTCGGGTCTTGATAGGTTGGGCGAGTAGTGGTTTGGTTGTGTTGGCTCCTCCCTATGATGTTAGTTGTCGATGTTTGTTGTATGGTTTTCGACTGGTTTCTTTCATAATAAACCCGAACACTTTCTTATTAATTAATAGAGGTATTAGCACCGGAGGTACAACAAGTTGCACGCTGGGAGCAGTTTCATACAAGAACTTGTTGAAGTGCACAAACTCATACAAAAACTTGTATTGTTGTGAAAATTCATACAAAGAGTCCGAAACAGCCTGATTGGTCCACTTTGGCGTCCACGTCAGATTCAAAAATTTGCGAAAACCCCCCAGAAAGAACTGGTTAGCACGAATATCATTAACAGGTGCCCGGTTTAACTTATATTCACGGATAGGTCCCACGAGCTTATAAACCGCAACTGCTCCCTAATTGACGCAAACCTGCCTTCTCTGTTCAAGGCTCCAAGCCCTCGCTGCTGCGCCGACGTCATGGAGGCGCCGGAGTATGGCGAGTTTTCCTAGGCGTGGCATCACTGTTCATCCTCTACCGTGTTGTTCTTGTCCGCCTCTGTTCTTGTCCGCCGTGGCGATTAGAGCTGGATTTAGTTGAATAAACGGTAGGAATCGCAATGGTAGTCGTTGATGAAGGTTTCAGATATGCATTTGTGGTCGATTTCGTGTTGATTGAAGGCTCCGGTGTCACTGGCTGTAGGTAGGTGAGCGGTGCACGAGGTCGTGGTGGGTGAGCGGCGCACGAGGTCGTGATGGTGCTCGATTTGGTTGGGGATGGACGGCGGCACCCGAATTTGGGTGGGGAACGACGGCGGCACCCGAATTTGGGTGGCAAACGACGACGGCGCCCAGATTGTGCGGCGACACGACAGGGAGAAGGAGCGAACTCTGCGACTGGGAGTGCTGGATTTTAGCATTCTGTACTTGTTCGTGATGATTCATATAGTTGGAGGGGGGTTCAGCAAAATGTGCACGCCACTACTTTTCCATCTTGGGGTCGTGGCGGCCACGTGTCGTCTCTGCAACACCTGCTCGAATCCGCAAGACAACTATTTGTATGAGTTTGTGCATCTGTACATGTATTTGTACGAAACTGCTCCAGCCGTGCAAGTAGTTGTACCTTCACTCCTAATACCTCTAATTAATATATAAGGTAAAACTTTTACTTTCGTTTCAAAAAAGATAATCTAGAAGAGAGCGGGCGGAAAGTGGCAAATCTTTTGCTGCAATCATGCATGTGAAGGAGATTGACGGACGGCGCCCCAAAAGTTAGCGGCAAGCACCAAGCGCTTGGAATAATGGACGACGGCGTGGTACTGTAGAATCGAAGCAACAACGGTGGTTCTGCGGTTTCTTCTCTCCAGCAAGGGTGGTTTGCTGGCGGCTGGCCGTGGAGTGGGTGTTGTGTGGGCTCTGCCCCGTGGGGTTCGCTGTTGTTGGCGTTTGTTGTATGGTTTTCGCCCGGTTTCTTCCACTAATAAACCGGGCACCTTCTGCTTAATTAATATATGGGGCAAAACTTTTGCCCCACAGTTTCAAAAAAAAAAAAAAAAACAGTGCCATGAGCGAGCTGCCCTGGCCGGCGGCCGCCAAGCCGTATAGTAGTAGACACGGGAGCTAAAGATGTAGGGAACCGATAAGTGAAAGCGCCGAGGTTTATCATTTGTGTGAGGTGGCGAGTGAGGTTAGCCGCGGGAAATGATGCCTCCGATCAGCTAAAACCACCTGGCCGGGTTCTTGCATGAGGTGCATGTTGCATGTGCTGTAATTAGTAGCTTGTAGAAGCGGATTAGAGCATCGATCTCCATATGCAACTAAAGAAAATGGGATCTTGTGGGGTCTTCTTCTTCTAAAGTAGTAGTATTAACTACTCACTCTGTTTGAAAAAGAATGTCACAAAAATGATTTTTTTCTTCTAAAGTAGTATTATTAACTATTCCCTCCGTTCGGAAAAAAGATGTCACAAAAATGATGCATTCTTTTTCGAACGGAGAGAGTATATGGAAATGATGTTTTTGTTACCGATTTTAATGCAAGTTTTATGCTCGAGAAAAACAACACGTTCTCTTTGATCCATATGATTTAAAAAATGTAGAAACATGAAAAGAAAACTATTCTATATTTCAAGATGCTCCTTTTAATATCGGTCAATTTTAAAACTTAAATATCAGGGCAATGCACCGGCGTCCTAGCTCCGCACACCACTGAAAAGAACAAGACGAGTATGGAAGGCTCCACCACCAAATCAACCACCGACAACACCTTAGGATGGCATAGCCTATAATGTGATCAATTTGGAAACCATTGGAAACGAGAAACTATACGTGCTTTGATCAACAAATGTGGTAATAGCACCTTAGGATGGCATAGCCTATGATGTGATCAATTTGGAAACCATTGGAAACCAAATGATATGTACTTTGATAGACAAATGTGGTAATAGCACCTTAGGATGGCATAGCCTATGATGTGATCAATTTGAAAACCACTGGAAACCGAGAATCATATGTGCTTTGATCGACAAATGTGGTAATAGCACCTTAGGATGGCATAGCCAATGATGTGATCAATTTGGAAACCATTGGAAACCGAGAAATGATATGGGCTTTGATGGAGAAATGTGGCATCGCTTGCAGGTTTTATGACACAAAGTGTCGAAGATGCTGAAGAAATGGAGAATCTTATGCTCGAAATAGGACATTTTGATCTTGGATGCATGCACCTCTTGGCAGAAAATGTACTGGAGGTTCCCGACTCGGTTGATGTCGAACAAGGGACGTATTCTAAATGTACGAGGAAAAAATGTCTTTTCTTTTCCCTGGTACGATGCTTTAGCTTCATTATCTAAAAGGTGTTTTTATCTAATGGATTTGCTGGCATTTTACCCTTACGCAATAACCTGGATATGGACGTTGTTTCATTTTCTTTTGCAATGGAAGAGGGCAAAAGGCCTTTTGATCTAAACAAGACATAGAAAAAAATGTAGGATTAGTCCTACATGATAGAAGAACAAATGATTCTTACCAACAAAATTGATATCTTTTTCTATTTAAAGTATTTGCATTCCTACAAATCGAACCACTACCACAATATTTGTAAAGGATTTAAATCCTCTAAAATTCACCACCTCCGGCTTAAGTCTCCACATCGATGCGTTTGTAGAGACAGTTCAAACATATCATAATCTCTGGAAAAAAATTCAATTTGTTTATTGATCGATTTTTTTAAGGATTTAAATCCTCTAAGATTCCTATGGAATAGTACAACTGCAGCCTCCACATCCATGGGTTGTAGAGACAGTTACAAAAATCACTATCTCTGACAAATATGGTCAATCTGTTTACTGATCTCCACGCAAATACGAAAAACTGGTCATTTTCTCAAAAAAAAAAAACTTAATTGGAAGAGGTCCAACCAGTTCAACTTTCCATGACAACGGCGTCGCAGAGGTCGCCTCCTTGTGTCGTGTCGACGTCGCAGCCAGAATCAACGGCAGCCTTTTTATTTCTTGAGCCAACAACCCGCTTGAATTCAACACCACGTTGTACGATGGAGCCAGGAAGAAAGCAAAGCATATTTGGTTGTCACCTTGGCTTGGCGCACTGCTCCCTTTTCAGGCGTCGCCAGAATCAGCTGAAGCAAAAGCAGAGTCTCAGGCAGGGGAACAGCGACGCGCCCGCGGCCCAACGCAGAGAGAACAGAAAAGATCATCGGAAGGATGCGCGCCTAGCATGCTAGCTAGAGTACTCTAGCACGGGCGGCCAAAAGCTGGGATCGTGCAAATCTTCTTGGCTACTCTCCTCCCTGCACGCCTAATCATCCCTCATATTGTCCCTAGCTGTTCTACATTGCCATGCTCGCTGTGATTTTGTAATGTAAAGTAAGCTTGTGGTAGTGTTAAGTTGTAACTGTTTCCCTTTGAGATTGTTAATGAGCATCTGCACCAGTGCTTTTGACTAAATTAGCACCTTCTGCCACCTTTAGAGAGAGAGAGAGAGAGGTGAGAGAGGGGGAGAGAGACCACAGCAGCAACCAGCAAGGTCACAGACGCACGTCTCCATCAGGGATCAGGCCATGACCAGCCTTGCATGATACCCAAGGATGTCATGGGCGGCAGCTAGAGATGCCATGTGAACTGTGATCACATTGCCGAATCTCTCCCTCCCCTCTTCCCAGCCGACCTCTTTCTTCTCCAGTACCTCCACCACCACCCACCCAGCTCCACTCCAAACTAGCGTCGCAAGTTTAATTTCCGACTGTGTGTGGGTTGGTTCTTGTGGTGCCAAGAGCAAGACGAAGAACTTGCCTCGCAAGCACACGGCGCCTTGCTCCTTCTCCTCTGGCTGGCTGAGCTGTTTCTGATTTTCTCTGTTCGAAAGGAAACCGGAGAGGCCATCATTGGTGATTACACTTCCACAAAGAGCCCTGTCTTTTTCTTTCTCTCTTAGTTTCTTCGCCATTGTTTACTTCAGTTTCACTTCCATCGATTCTTGGTTTTAACTCCTGTCTTCTTCTTCCCGTTTCCGCACGACGCAGCCACAACCACAACAAGAGGAGCTGCAGGGGAGGGGCTTAAAAGATCGATCTTTAGCCGGAGCAAAGCTACGACCCGTGGTGTCTCTCTCAGCTCTGAATTACCAGGCAAGGTGTTCATTCTCTCTCGTCTTTCACCCTGTTCTTGCTGGTTTTTGCTGCAAATTCTGATCCCCGGCTCCCCATTGTTCTGCTTGTGCTGCAGAGAAGAGATGGGGGAGGCGGAGATCAGGAAGAGCAGAGGCGTCTGCTCGACGACGCTCCTTCTCAACTGGATGGGCGAGCAGGACGAGGAGGAGGAAGAGAGGACGCTCGAGCTCAGCCTTGGGCTCCCCGGAGGAGGCAGGAGGACGGCGTGCAGGGACAAGGGGAAGCACTCCGCCGTCGACGGCTCCGTCGACCTCTCTCTTGGCTACCCCAGCTCACAAGGTATGGGACCGCAACGATCACGTACGTCTTCACAAGTACGCACATACTGTTCTTGCCTCTTTCTTTGTGATGGATGTTCCGTTGTCCTGTGTTTTTCAAATAACACGCACTGCAATGGTGTTTTGTGATGTGATGAATCTTTGATATCACGTCAATGCAACTTCTTTTTTTGAGTATTTTTGGAAAAACTTCTTTTTTGAGATATGAGTAGAAACATGTCATTTGCTCATTGCTTTGCAGCAGTTCATACTTCTGGATGGGCGAGCAGGAAAGGAGGTTGATGAATCTGTGTTATTCTGCTGTAGAGGGTTCTGCATTTCCTCGAGAGTATTTGGTAGCTTGATGGTGCATGAAAGTTTTCGCACATTATTGTTTCGTTAGTTTGATTTGACTTTAGATATCCGGGAAATGTCTAGTCGTCTGGACATGACTAGAATGCCTATTTATTTTGTTCGTTTGACTGCAAACTTTTGTCCAGAACTTAGTCGGCACACTTGATAAAATCAAATCATAACTTCACCTTCCTTCTTGGCCTGTGCAGGCAAGGCAAAGGGGTCCCGAGAAGCAGAGCCACCAGCTACACGGAATGCACTTGCACCAAACAATAATAGCTCCCACACAAGGTGGTAATCATAAGGCTTCACATGTCAAGCTCTACAAAACTTGTGCTTTCTAGGAGTGTGCAACTGTTGATGTCTCTGATTCTTTATTCTTCCCATCTGCCCTGGCATGAAGTAAAGAGGGAGGAGCATCCATCTCCTGCACTGCTCCTCATTTATGGCAAAATCTATCCCAGGATTCAAGGGCCAGGTTGCTTCTTTGGTTCTCTGCCTGACAGGCATGGAGAATTGGAGATGGAGCTCCTCCTGTTTAAGAGGGATGCATTTATGTTAGGATATATACCTGCACTGTTCTTTATTTCTCCCTGCTTGCCATGCTAGTACTTGGTATAATAGTGTAAAATTAAAGAACAAACATGCTAATTCTAAGCCCCTTGAGAAGTTCTTCTATGCAAACCATAATTTTTCACAGATGAAGAATATAAACGCCTAGGAATTCAGGATCATCGACTTAGAAACAAGAATTTATGGTTAAACTTAGAATTAGACATCCCTTAGACTAATTATAGGTCAGATGATTCCGTATCATGCAAAACTTCCATTTGCCAATGCTGCGACCACGAACTGAATTTCCATTATCCTTTATATGTACGCATCAGTTATCACAATTAGTTGCTCGGTACTGGTTGAAACATGGATCACTTGAGGTTCCTTAGCTTAATGCATCCCATCAAATATAAATTGGCCGGCAGCTAGTTCCACTTTAAATAACAGTAGTACTTCCCATTAGACTACCTTTTTCATTTATCAATCTTCTTTAAGTTTCAGTTGCAGATCTCCCGGTGCTCCTGTTGTTGGATGGCCTCCTGTTCGTGCATCCAGAAGAAACCTGGCTACCTCTAGCAAGGCACCCCTTGGACAGCAAAATGTGAAAAAGGCTGTGAAGGCGGAAGAGACCAAGAGAGCTCCATTTGTGAAGATTAACATGGATGGTATCCCTATTGGTAGGAAGATCGATCTGAGTGCCTTCAATAGCTATGAGAAGCTTTCTTTAGCTGTCGACAAGTTATTCCGGCACCTTCTTGCGGGTATTTGAGCTTCCACTCAATGATTCCATGTAGCAATATCATTCAATTATATTAGTTTCAAGAATAGTAGAGTTCAGTATTTTGCAAATTTCTTGCTTAATATTGAATCAATGCACTATAAACTATGTAGATTTCAATATTTGAATGTTTCAGTCAATTCAGGAGTGCTTAATTAACAGTTCTTAATTTGCATCCGTCTATGTAGCCCAAAATGATCCTGGGACAACGGAGTGTCATCAGGAAGAGCTGGTCAGATCTGGTCTACTAGATGGAACTGGGGAGTACACTCTTGTCTATGAGGATTATGATGGTGACAGAGTTCTCGTTGGAGATGTTCCATGGGGGTAAGTTACCATTGCTGCCTGTGTTCTCTTCCTGTACAAAATGATGAACGCATACAGAATTTCATGGTAATGCTAACTGCTGTTGTAGGTTGTGTTCTCTTATTTCATTTAGACACAATTTTGTTCCATTAGTTGTAACTTGTTGCATATACAGTACAACCTCTTAGTTAAGCAGTAAAATATCAAGCCTTGCTCTGTACTATGATCAGTGTTTTTCCTGGATAAAAAATATCATCGTAACTGTTACTGCAATTCACGCAGAATGTTCGTTTCATCAGCGAAGAGGCTGCGAGTGCTGAAGACGTCTGATCTCTCTTCATCTGTGAGTACCTCTTTACACCCTTCTCCTGCTCACATTCCCATGCCAATTATCTTGACCTTATTCACAGACTTGGACATTTTTATTCTCCATGCAGCTGATCACTTCAAGCCGGAAAAGAACATCAGCTGATTGTTGACCTTGTTTTAGAGGTGCATGGACCGACTCGAAATTGTATGCGCTCTGAAGAAAATTGAATCTTCTGAGCTTGTATCATCTTCCTCTCGTTTTCTTTGTTGTTGCTCTGACCTTTCGGGTTTCCTTGTTCTGATGTAACATGTTGCTTTGCAAGTAGGCTTTGAGAAGTGATACGTTTGGCAATTTGACATGACGTTTTGTAAATTTTTAGCTCAAATCAACACTACATTCGTGCACCGTAACCTTTTCAGTGAGATGGTCGAATTGGATAATTGTTTTGTTGCCTGTCACCTAGCATTACTACTCCCCCCTAATAAAAATGTAACATGTTCTACATACTATTGACCCATATGTTTCTAGACATGTGATCCTTATACTAAAATATGTCTAAATACATGTAGGTCAAAAGTAGATAGAACATGTTATATTTCGATACAGATTGAATACAATTGTCCTTGGTTGAGACCTGTCTTGGCACATTCTTGCGCTAGCTAAAGCATCGATCACTTGGAACTTGAGACATCCAGTGACGGAGGACGAATGACTTGGTTTAGTGTTAGGTGTCTTTTCAGTTTCTGCTAAGTACAGGTTTAGTGTTGTTGTTTTATGGTGATCCAAATTCATATGACGATATGGAGTGAGCGGCTAACTTCAGAACGAAGCGGAGGCCCGTCGCCGAGAGGCTTGGGCCATAGTTGTGCTGTTAGTTGGAAGGCAACACTTCAGCCGGTTGTTGCCCAATCCACCACGGAGGCAGAATACATGGCCATTGCAGAAGCAGTTAAAGAAACTGTTTGGTTGAAAGGTTTGTTTGTTGAGCTTTGTGGAGTTGATACTTGCATTAACCTGTTTTGTGATAGTCAGAGTGCCATTTACCTTACTAAGGATCAGATGTTCCATGAGAGAACAAAGCACATTGACATCAAATACCATTATGTGCGTGATGTTGTTGCACAAGGTAAGCTGAACGTATGCAAGATTAGTACTCATGATAATCCGGCTGATATAATGACAAAGTCTGTTCCTGTTACTAAGTTTGAGCTATGCTCAGGCTTAGTTGGTATCACTGTCTAGCCCAAGAGGCTATTTGGCCCCGAAAGTGTTCTCTTTGTTGTTTCAGGGGTGAAGGTTCTCGTTCATGCTACAAGATGCAATTTGTCTCAAGGTGGAGTGTTATTTTATGGTGATCCAAATTCATATGACGATATGGAGTGAGCGGCTAACTTCGGAGAGAAGCGGAGGCCCGTCGTCGGGAGACTTGGGCCGTAGTACGGTACGGATCGTGTCCGAGTCGGACTGCATGCCAACTTAGGGTTTTGCCCACTATAAATACATCTTGTAAGCCACCGGTTGGGGTAAGACACACATTGTAAACCCACGGCGTTTGTAACCTCACCCCGATATAGTGAAGTATTGCTGGCTGGCGCCCGTGATTTTTTCCTCTCCTTTGTTTGGAGAGGTTTTGACGTTAAATCTCGTGTCCCCGCTGGTTTGATCTTTCCGCTCTTCATCGTTTTCGTGCTATCTTTTGTAACAAGTGTTAGGTGTCTTTTCAGTTTCTTCAGAGCGGTTAAGGAGCATGACTTGGTTGTTTACCCGTTAGTTTTTTGGAAGAACAATTCAACTTTTGAATAAGCATGAATGATCAAATGAAATCAAGTTGATAAGAACCAGCCCCAACACCGATACTGGAGGAGGCGGCGCATGATGAGTACGACGATGATGACTATCTAGAGCCATAGAGGGAGGGCATGCAAACAGCCATCGAGTCTTGCCTCCCCACCGCTAATCAAACCTCACCACACTCCGGTAATGGCGGCGTCCAAGAGAAATGCAAGTTCCTCGTCGGAGTCAGAGGGTGCTAGATCTAGGGTTAAGTTTAGATTTTTGTTTAAGGTTGTTAAATGTTGTTTGTTAAATATTGTTTAAATTTGTTACATACCCTTCAAATTTTGATAAATTATCATTGTTTCGTTTGTATTCATTTTTTTTAAAAAAATGGAGAAAAAAATCAATTGAAAGCCCCGGTGTGCGAGCCGCTGCCAATATACCAAAACATGTGACAATGCTCCCAATAATGCTCTTCACCGATGCTCTAAGTGGAAGTCTAAAACATACCATCTACGTTTGTGAATACAAGATTTACTTGAATCTCGCACTAAAATGACTCTAGGTAGGTGTGCACTAGAAAATTTAAAATGGGAAATAAACTCAAACTAACTTATCTAAGAATTTTTCAGCGTGTAGGCCCCACGCTGCATTTACAGGTGACCAAATCAGACGCGCTCCCGGAGAAACGAGACAGAGCAGAGACAGTGTACCGGTCGTAACGTCCTCTTCTTCCTCCTCTCGCCCCCAAAAATCTCCCAAACCCTCGGCTCCAGCGGCCAGCCCGGGCCGTGGAATCGGGAGCCGTCGAGGCGTCCAGCGCGGGGACGCCTTGGGATTGAGGAGGGAGCGGGGTAGATGCGGCCGAGCCGGCCGGCGGTGCACCCGGTGGAGGCGCCGCCGCCGCAGGGGGAGAACGCGGATGGTGGGCCGCTTGGGGTGCGGATGAAGGACACCCAGGGGTCCCCGGGGACGCCCGGCGGGCTCGGCCTCCGCCTCGTGCAGGTCTTCTTCGCGGCCGCGTCGCTCGCCGCCATGGCGTCCACCAACGACTTCCCGTCCGTCACCGCCTTCAGGTGCGCTACTGAATTGGCTACCGTTTTCCTTTTGCTTTGGAAGGAAATTTCCTGTCATGATTTGATGACTAGAGGGGGAAAGTCAGTAGATTACCACCTCCTAGACTAGATAGTTAGAAAAATTGTCAGCCGTGAAATAATCAAACGAATGTGGGACCTCATTTTTCTTGCTTGGGCAGAGTTAGTCGCAACTACATGTCTGATGTCTTGTACATGTCTATATACATCCGCATGTAGGCAAATGGAAGTCATCCTTTTTAGAACAGAGGGAGTAGGATATACCCATGTTTTTTCCCAGTTAAGATTCTGGGATTTCCTTGTGTGGATTATGGGCCTTAGGATTACTACATTAGCCAATTTTTTCTTAGTATTACCTCCGTTCCGAAATATAACATGTTTTAACTTTTCTCGGATTCGGGTGTATCTAGACGTGTTTGAATGTGTAGATTCACTAATTTTAGACCATATCCAGTCTATATTGAATGTCTAAAACTACTTATAATTTGGAACGGAGGGAATACTATCTTTTATAAGAGATATGTGGAAGCAGATTCTTAACAAAAAAATGAGACCAGCCAGGGCTATCCCTTGGCAGTATTGTATTAAGCTTTCAGCGAACAGAAGTGCAACGGTGCGTAGGCGCCCGCAAGTGAGTACCGGGACTCGAGCTCGAACGGGGGGGCATCATAGGTATCATCACCCTGGTAGCCATCCGGGCTAGGCCTCGGTTCGCGGAAGCAGATTCTTGAGGGGAGACTAGAGTTGAGGGAGCTAGAAACACAAATTATGCTTAAACTTCGACTAATCTTTCAAATTTAATCCTTATAATTAAGTGTGTAGTTTACCCCTTGAGGAGATTGTTGAGGGGGCGACTAGATTGTGGGGCTAAGAAGGCAAATTGTGCTTAAACTTTGACTTTGAAATTTAAGCCTTGTAATTAAGTGTGTACTTTAGCCCTTGAGAAGCACTGCCACTGCGAGGAAACTACTTTTCTTGGTTGGGAAGAGTTCGTGACAACTCACAAACTACTTGTAGGATATGCCCGTGTTTTTTCCAATTAAGTTTTCGGGATTTCCTTTTACGGATTATGGGCCTTAGGATTACTACGTTAGCCAATTTCCTTAGTATATTTTATTTAAAGAGATATGTGGAACCAGCGTCAGAGCTTGATGGAGATAGTTATGCTTAAACCTCGACTAATCTTTAAATTTAGGCATTGTAATTAAGTGTGTACTTTAGCCCTTGAGGAGATTGTTGAGAGGGGAGTTGAGGGAAAAAAAGACAAATTATGCTTAAACTTCAACTAATCTAAGCCTTGTAATTAAGTGTGTACTTTAGCACTTGAGAAGCACCGCCACTATGCGGAACAAGTTCCCAGTAAAAAATATTGACGAGATTCCTTAATTACACAGAAAAATATTGATGTTTGGCGGTGCAATTTCAATATTCTACACCTTTTGATTAACTTGGCATCCTAAAATGAGACGATACAATTAGATGGTACCATTATCATGCTCGCTAGGATCTCAATATATTTTTCCTTCTACAGATGAATTTAATTTTGTTCTTTTGACCAGCTACCTCATAGCAGCAGTAATTTTGCAATGCATGTGGAGCCTTTCTCTGGCCTTTGTGGATATCTATGCACTTCTTGTCAAACGTTCCTTGCGGAATCTCCGAGCTGCTTGCATATTTTCCATTGGAGACTTGGTGAGTTATATTCTCTCAGGCACCTCAATTAGACAACCATCGGTCATTCATCGTGGAGTTGTTTTTTAAAATGTTTTGAGTTCTTGAATAATCAAAGGATTATTTACAGACCATGTGCATTTGATTTCCCTTAATGATACAGTTTTTATCTTGATGTTCTTTGTAGATCACAGGGACACTAACCTTGGGTGCAGCATGTGCATCAGCAGGAATCACCGTTCTTATCGGTAATGATCTGGAGATGTGCGCGGGTAATCACTGTGCAAGCTTTATGACTGCTACCGCAATGGCTTTCATCAGCTGGTTTGCACTTGCACCATCCTGTGTCTTGAACTTCTGGTCGGTGGCCTCCAGATTATCAAGATAGGAGTTTATAGACAAACTTGGGCTATTTGTGCAGCGGATTGCTTTTGGTGATACCTGGGAAACAGTGTGGCACATCTAATTATACTACAACGGAAAAGTAACGAATGTCTGTCGAATGAAGTGTCCCCAAATTTTCTGTTCAAAATAGGGAATAGCTTGATGTGCAAAAGGTGGTTGTGAAGCTCTGCATTTCTAATTTAGGGTGCTTCTTACATGAGGGTGGTTGTAATCTGGTGAATGGACTGATGATTTTTACTAGTATAGAGCTCAAAGTGCTGATAATGTTTGTTCTGTTTTGCAACTTTCAGAAACTTTTTGTGAATATTCGGGTCTCAGGCCCCAATAGAGTAGTGCAGGTATCACTTATGAGTGTCAGATTATCAGTCAAGAGGCCATCAGGATGAGGCTCCTCCTTACTTCAGGTCTCAGTCGAAAGCTATATTATGCGGCATTTGTATGCCTTTTAAGTTATCCGAACAAACTGGAATCTGGGCTCTTAATTTTCCCTTTCAAAGCACAGCCTGGTACATAATTTTGCTGAGACCTATATAGTGACACTCCTAAATTGCAATAATTTAGCACCCTCTCTTGGCTCCTCTCCCCTTGCTCTCCTTCTCCCTTTTTGACATGTATGTATTTCTTTTACTGTATTTATTTCCGCTCTTGCATGTTTGTGTAACCTAGCAAGGGCTTCTGCTGCTGAGATATGAGCCTTTGTGTCCCTATTTTTTCTGTTTTAGTCCAGCGATGCTTTCTGGGTCTCAGTGGCTGGGACTGGAAGTTCCTTTGGTTCCTTGTTTTTTGAAACCTGATAGATTTCAGTCGTCAACAGCATCATGGACGTGAATAGCGGTTATGCCCGTGTGCAGAACCTGCCACGGGACTTCAAAATGGAGAGGCTGGAGCGTGGGAGGTAATTAATTCATCGTTATATTTTTTATCTTTCTTTTCATCGATTTATTTGGTTTTGTTTATTGCAGGGTTACATGTTGTTCTTTTCTTGACAGTGCTTAGAAATTCTGTGTTTACACCTAATTGAAAGATGCAAAGAGTCAATTTTCCCAAGAGAATCAACCTTTCTTGGGATGGATGGAGTCATGATATCCTATTTCCCTAATATATTAAGGTTAAATATAACATGGTGTTGTTAGTTACCACACATTTGCTCTGATTTTGGTATGTGTTAAAGAGTTTGACGTACCCAGTGCTGACAGCTCCCGCACTGTGCGGGGTCTGGGGAAGGTGTCAGTGGCAAGCCTTACCCTCACCTAGTGCAATGTGAGGAGACCGCGACTCGAACCTGGTACCTCTCGGTCACAGGCGGTGAGGCTCTACCGCTGCACCAGGTCCGCCCTTCATGTTAAAGAGTTTGACAACTTACAAAATTCTTACCTTAAAACGAGAGATAATTTTCGTGCTTTGTTTGACTTTCTGCTACTAACTACTCCTCGCGTGAACAGGCTTGCCTGAATAATTGATTGAACTCTCAATAACAAAGCATAATATTCTGAAAGGGTACTTTGTGTGCCTTTATTCTCGGAGGTAGTCAATTACCAAGTACACTGGACTGGAACCTTTTGAGATCAGAGCTTTATTTTTGCATGTGGGTATTTTTAGCTTAATTAAGAACTACTGAATTAGTACTTAGCAATATCTCAGGGTAATGGAAGACCATACTTGAACTGAACATGATTGCTGTATGCTATCCAGATGCTCAGTGCATAAAACAGCTTGCAGGGTGATAAAAGTGCATGCAGTCTACATCTTTCATCATTCACATCTCTCCTTAAGTACTGTTGCAACCCAGTATATGTCTTGACTTGGCATGGTATACATGGAATCAATGAAAGATCATTCCCCAGAGTCGAGTGGCAATATATACTTAATACTGGTTGTTTTTGGTGCCCCTCACTCTCTGCAGGTTCAGCTTCTACTTCAGGCGTGCCACCAGCTTTGCGGTTCTGGTGCTCCTCCATTTCTACAGGTTCAACTGTAACTTCACACGTGTCCTGAGATGACTGTTCTTGGTGCTTCTCCATCAATGCAGGTTCATCTTTACCTTCACATGCCCTGAGGTGATTGTTCTCTGAACTCCTCCATTTCTGCAGATCCATCTTTAACTTCAGACAATTCCTGAGCTGACTTTACTTGGGGATCCTCCATTTCTGCAGGTTCAACTTCATCTTCAGACATAGCTTTACCTGATTCTTTTTTGTGTTCTTCTGTTTCTGCAGGTTCAACTTCCTCTTCAGACATGGCTTGACCTACTCCCTCCGTTCCAAAATAATTGATTTGGGTTTGTCCAAATACGGATGTATCTATACTTATTTAGTGTCATCCATATTTGGACATATCCAAGTCAATTAATTTGGAACGGAGGGAGTAGCAGGCAGAGATCCACGTCTACTGCTGGTCAAGTAGGAGTACTAGTTAGTAGTATACTCGATTTGCTGATGTTGTATATGCTGTTGAGATTTGCTACAAAGGGGTAATGATTTTCAGAAATATGCTACAGTATAAAGGATTTCTTAAAATGTTACATGCGTGTTTCTGGTATGTTGGATGAGTCGGCTACATATGCTGTATGACTTGTGGTTTTTGCAAACTGATATAGGTATTTTTACGTTGTTCCATTATTAAATTGGGTTTTCTTGCATAACTTGTTTTTGTTGTGCTACAATAGTGTGTCAGAAATGTTAATTTATTTTTTGGTACGTACGGTCAAGTTCAGCAGTGCTGTCTTACCGTTCGATCCAAAACATCTTCCAAAAGCGACGTTTTGTCAAAGGGAAAATTTGCTACATGACACCGTTATTTTGTGTCCTTTGCCCAAACATACATTTTTTTTTTGATGATTTGCTAAGTACCATTACAATTTTATCATCATTTGGGTGGGGCTGGGAGCCGCCGACCGGCTTGATCAACACAACGTACTTGAATAGCTAGCTAAAGCAGATCGATCAATTCCATTAGCTGATTCGTGCCTGCGTTACCGGGATTCTATGAGGAGCTTTTGCTGCCTATATTTGTGGAAAATAATTTATGTTCCCGAGCTCAGTGTTCTCGCCATTTTAAAAATTCAAAAAAATAATTACAAGTTTCAGAAAAATCTGAACAAAATCACGCATGTTCCAATGAGGCATCCTAGTAGCGTCTTTATATTTTAGTCTACACAAAAATGACAAAAATTGTAGATTTGATACTATGCATTGTAACTTTAATCAGATTTGCAAATTTGTCATTTTTGTGTAGGATAAAATATAAAGTATTTCGTGCTGTAATTTTGCATGTCAATATGATATATCATAGAGAACATGCATAATTAATTTCAGAATTTTTTGAAACTTCTAAATATTGTTTTTAAATTTTTTAAACTGGCAGGAGCCCTGGAGCTCGGGTGCATGAAAACTCCACTCCTATATTTGCTGCAAATTTGCATCGTGAATATCAGGCCTTACTACGCCAGCATCGGCAACGCCAGCGGTAGCTCCCGGCCGCTGCAGCAAGGTAAGCGTGCGCGCGACGTGGTCGGCAGTGACCGGACCCGTTGTGTTAGCGGAGCGACCGGTGTCAAGGCGACGGATGCCGTGATCGTCGACGCGATCGAGGTCGACCGAGCGGCGCAGTTTTGGCCAGGTGGTGTACATGGTCGCCGGCGCAATCAAAGCTCGACAGGCACGACGCGAGTCAGGTGGTCTAGCTCCTCAAAGGCAACAAGAGAGAAAACAGAGCGAGGAATGATGAGAGAAGGAGGTCAATCTTTTCGTTTTAGTACAAATGGTGTGTTACAACAAATGACTACGAAATTGTAATGGTACTCAGGAAAGACGTAAAAGTTTAGTGTGTTTGGGCAAAGTACACAAAACAACAGTGTCCTGTAGCAAATTTTCCCTTTTGTCAAATGCAAGGTTTAAAACTATGCTTTGATTAAATGAAAATTTCAATTCTAAAATTTGTGTTCTAGTATTTTTTGAATTTTTTGTGTCGATTTCAAAACGATCAAAACGGTGAACATGATCGTTCGTATGTAGGGGTTGAATTTTGCACGTATTTTGTTGGATCTCTACAGAAATTACTATTTGCATACCTAAAAAATTAAGAGAAAACTATTAAGCACATGTAGTTCAAATTTGACCCGCTTCCAGCTGAATCGGCAGATTTTTTTTTTAAAGAGACATCGATAGAAAGCTTTTGACACATAACTATTTGGTTATTTGTACGTAAAACTTGGTATAATATTTTAGAAAATATTGTGGTATAAGTTTGCAACATATATTTGGTAGGTCCTTCACAAAAATACCATTTTTGACATTCGGGAGATGAAAAATGAAATTTTTGCTCAAAGAAAGTGCGAACGTTTTTCGGCAACATTGTTCGCCATTCCAAGATACACACTTGTGCATGATATGAGATCTTTCGAAGAAACAATACCATGAAAGTGGCAATAACATTCATCATCTGACATGAAAGCAACGAATCTTCGTACATGATAGCTCATTTATGTGAACGCGTTTTAAAACTAATTGTCGTATTTCAAGATTATTATTTATTATGACAACTAGGTCACATAATGACACAATGCCAAGGTTTTACATTTACTTTATTTCATTTGAATTCTTATGTTGATTTCAAAATACGGTCAAAACGACTTACACGACTGTTCAAAGCTGTGGGTGGAATATTGCACGGATTTCGTTGAGTCTCTACAGAAATGACTATTTGTGTACATAAAATGATTTTATAAAAAAATAAACAGAAAACTATCAAGCACATGTAATTTAAATTTGACCCCCTTCCATCTGAACCGGCATAGTTTTCTTTTGAAAGAGACATCGATGGAAAGCTTCTGACACACAAATATTTGTTTATTTGTACGTAAAGTGTGGTATAATATTTAAAAAAAATATTGTGGTATAAGTTTGCAACATATATTTTGTAGGTCCTTCACAAAAAACACCATTTTTGACATTCGGGAGATGAAAAATGAAATTTTTGCTCAAAGAAAGTGCGAACGTTTTTTGGCAACATTGTTCGCCATTCCAAGATACACACTTGTACATGATATGAGATCTTTCGAAGAAACAATACCATGAAAGTGGCAATAACATTCATCATCTGACATGAAAGCAACGAATTTTCGTACATGATAGCTCATTTATGTGAACACTTTTTAAAACTAATTGTCGTATTTCAAGATTATTATTTTTTATGACAACTAGGTCACATATAATGACACAATGCGAAGGTTTACCATTTACTTTATTTGATTTGATTTTCTTATGTTGATTTCAAAATACGGTCAAAACGACTGACTGTTCAAAGCTGTGGGTGGAATTTTGCACGGATTTTGTTGAATCTCTATAGAAATGATTATTTGTGTACCTAAAAATGATTTTACAAAAAATTAAACAGAAAACTATCAAGCACATGTAGTTCAAATTTGACTCGCTTCTAACTGAATCGACATAATTTTGCCTGAGACATTAATGGAAAGGTTTTGACAGACGACCATTTGGTTATTTATACATCCTTCACCAAAAACACCATTTTTGACAATTAGAAAATGAAAAATGATTTTTTTCAATGAAGTAAAAAACTTTCTTTGGCAACATTGTTCGCCATTCCAAGATACACACTTGTCCATGATATGAGATCTTTCGATGAAAGTATGCCATGAAAGTGCCAATAACATTCATCATTTGACGTGAAAGCAATGAAACTTCATACTTGATAGCTTATTTCTGTTAACACTTCTTAAAACTAATTGTCGTATTTCAAGATTGTTATTCTTTATGACAACTAGGTCACATATAATGAACAATGGGATGGTTTTCCTTTTTTTTTTTGAATTTCTTATGCCGATTTCAAAACACGGTCAAAACGTCTGACACGACTGTTCAAAGCTATGGGTGCAATTTTGCACTGATTTAATCTTAACAAAACAATTTGTTTTATCTTTGCTTGTGTGCAGGTACATAAGAATTTGAATTTGACAATGATTTGTTGAGAAATGAGATGAGTAATGCATAAGAATGTATTGTATAGAGTTTTGAATTCCTTATGAGTTCCAATTTCAGTTAGTTGCTAAGCCTTTCAAAATATGAGAGTTGACTTTATTTCAACCCCTCTCGACAAACCTGTCGATCACGTCGTATCTCTTTTTCACAAAAGCGCAAAATTTTATCACAAAATTACAAATGCATGAATGCAATTATGCACGATTCTAATTTCTACCCTTCAGAAGTGCTATAACTACGGGTCCTTGCAGTATTCAAGTTCTCGCAAGGCATCTCAATATTTCTCATTAATTCTCGGTTACCATTTGCAGAAGGACATATAACCTGTCTGCTGCAATTAATATATTCCAAGCAAAAGACGTTTTTAGCTGCATATATATGAACCATCGATCCATGGATTGTCATTTTGATCCAAAGACATATTCTACCATCGACGATCTGCATTGTCTCCATGCGCGCATACACGATGTCCATCCATGAACCAATCCTTCTGCTTGTTCTCATATGCCTTGCCTTTTGTTCACAATGTAAGTGGGAGATATATATCTGACCAAGTTATCGCTAACTCTGTTGATTTCTCCTTACAGCACATCGGATCAACGTAATTTTGTAACCACGGATATGCGCTTATATATGAGAATTGTGCTTAAAATTTCACAGATGGAAGTGCGGAAGGCGTGGACAGCGAAAGGATAAAGTTTCCCAACGGATTGTGTATGTACCTGCCAAAATCCGATCCTTACAAAGATAATTTCTGCTACTGCTGTATGGTGACGAACAAATGCACGCAGACAATGGCAGGCTGCGTCGGCTGTTGCAAAGATCCTGTTGAATCTAGCAATCAAACTACAGAAAATTTCCTTGGTATTTTTCGGTCTCAGTTCATACCAAAGGAAGGAGTACACTGCGTGTGTTTTCTGGGAGCTTCTACTGCCTCCTCTTTTCTCCCGACCAAGCATTCTAATAATTTGGCTACTTTACATTTTCATCCCTCGGTAAGTATAGATTTACCATGTCAGCTATACACCTAACAACTCAACACTCCCCCTCAAGATGGGGCAAATGCATCATACAACCCCATCTTGTTACATAGTACAGAGAATAATTTATCAGGTAAACCTTTAGTTAAAATATCTGCAAGTTGATTTGATGAACTCACATAGGGCATGCAGATAATTCCTTGATCCATCTTCTCCTTGATGAAATGTCTATCAATTTCAATATGTTTTGTGCGGTCATGTTGGATAGGATTATTTGCGATGTTCAGTGCTGCTTTATTATCACAATATAGCATCAATGGTTTTGATTCGAACAATCCCAACTCCATTAAAAGGATTCGCAACCACAACACTTCACACACTCCATGCGCCATAGATCTAAACTCAGCTTCGGCCGTAGAACGTGCTACCACACTTTGCTTCTTGCTGCGCCAGGTTACTAAATTTCCTCCAACAAAAGCACAATAACCAGATGTTGACCGTCTATCATCTAAAGCACCAGCCCAATCTGCATCTGTGTAACATTCCACTTGTAAATTGCCATTAGATGAATATAACAAACCTCGACCTGGGCACCCTTTAAGATATCTAATAATTCTGAATACAGCATCCATATGACGTGTTCTGGGATCATGCATAAATTGGCTGACCACACTAACAGGAAATGCAATATCAGGTCGAGTATGAGAGAGATAAATCAACTTCCCAACAAGTCTTTGATACCGCTCTCGATCTACAGGTGATCCAGCTCCACCCATAAGACGGTGATTTTGATCAATTGGTGTAGCCACTGGACGACATCCAGTTAATCCAGTTTCTTTTAGTAGGTCTAAAACATATTTCCTTTGAGATAGATAAATACCTTTTGGGCTTCTAGATACTTCAATTCCAAGGAAATATCGCAATTGACCAAGATCCTTGACTTCAAATTCTTGAGCAAGCTTACTCTTGAGGTGTTCGATTTCCTTCTCATTATCCCCTGTAATAACAATGTCGTCAACATAGACTATTAGTATGGCTAGTTTTCCCTCATGCCGTTTATAAAACAAAGTATGATCGGCGTTACTTTGTTTGTAACCCAGTTGAATTATAGCTCGCCTGAATCTATCAAACCAGGCTCGAGGTGATTGCTTAAGACCATATAAAGAACGATACAGTCTTAAGACTCTGCCTTCAGTTTGACTAGTTTCAAAGCCAGGTGGTATATGCATATAAATTTCTTCCTGTAGATCCCCATGAAGAAATGCATTTTTTACATCGAGTTGATGAAGTTGCCAGCCAAGATTAGAAGCACATGAAATTAAAGTTCTTACTGAATTCATCTTGGCTACAGGTGCGAAAGTTTCTTCATAATCAATTCCATATGTTTGTGTATAACCTTTCGCCACTAAACGAGCCTTATATCGTTCCACTTTTCCATCAGGGTTTTGCTTGATTGTAAATATCCACTTACAACCCACCGGTTCTTTACCATGAGGGAGGTCAACTAGCTTCCATGTACCATTCTTTTCCAAGGCTTTCATTTCCTCCATCATTGCAGCCTTCCATTTAGGATCTTGTATAGCATCTCTCCAATCTTTAGGTATGGATGTAGAGTCGAGAGAAGTGAGAAATCCCTTGAACGATGGACTGCAGTTTTCATACGATACAAATTTTGCAATATCATGTTTATAGCCAATGCAATCTTTCAGACGTGCTGGTATATCAGTGCGTCTTATTGGTTTTCGTAAAGCAATAGGATAATTAACTGATGAAGAGTTAGTATCTCTTACCAGATTTTCTGTTCCTTCTCTTGTTGTATCATCAACAGAAGTTTCTCGCAATAGAGGATCAATATGATTAGAAGTACTAGGAGTAGGAGTGTGCTCGGTAGCTCCTTCTGTCACTTCAACTTCTTGTTGTGGTAGTGATGACTCACATTCTTCATGATCACTTGAATCCTTGTTCTCATCATCAATACTTACACTTTCTTCTTCCACATCAAGTTCAGTATGAGTTGTGTCTAACAAAGGAATCAAGACTTGACCAGCACGAAGTGGTTTATCATCAACTTTCTCCCCCTCAATATCAATTTCCTGAGTAACTTTGTTGGATGTGATATAATAAGGCTCTTTCTCTCGGAAGGTAACATCCATACTCACAAAGAATCGCCTTTCCGTAGGAC
The DNA here is from genome assembly GCA_947311845.1 of Poa pratensis. NCBI lineage: Eukaryota > Viridiplantae > Streptophyta > Magnoliopsida > Poales > Poaceae > Poa > Poa pratensis. The sequence goes on along the minus strand of CAMZMU010000052.1, from coordinate 30,271,621 downwards.
TCCAACAACGATAGCCCTTTTGAGTAGGAGAATATCCAACAAAGATGCACTTGATAGCCCGAGGATCAAGCTTTCCAACAGAGTTCCTGTAATCATGAACAAAACATGTACAACCAAATACTTTTGGTGGCACAGTAAATGAATTAGTACCACTAAGGCATTCAATTGGTGTTTTAAAATTCAAAATCCTTGATGGCATGCGATTTATTAGGTAAGTTGCTGTTTTGATAGCTTCTCCCCAAAGAAATTTTGGGACATTCATTTCAAACATAATAGATCGAGCCACTTCTAGTAAATGTCTATTTTTCCTCTCGGCTACTCCGTTTTGAGCTGCAGTATCCACACATGTTGTTTGGTGTATAATGCCATTAGATGACAGAAAATAATCAAAGTCTTTGTTAATATACTCTGTTCCATTATCGGAACGAAGTACTTTGACTTTTGCATTATACTGATTACCAACCAAAGCATAGAAATCTTTGAATGCAGGCAACACATCACACTTTTGTTTAAGCACATATAGCCAAGTACAACGACTAAATCCATCAATAAAAGTTACAAACCAGCGCTCTCCTAGCAGAGAGGTTACAGTAGATGGACCCCAAACATCTGAGTGGACAACGTCAAAAGGAGCTCGACTTCTTTCATTACTGCTGGGATAAGTAGCTCGTGTGTGTTTGGCCAGTTCACACGCGTCACATACTAGCTTATCCTTACAACAACTTGCAAAAAGAGAAGGGAACATACGGCTTAGGACTCGAAAAGACAAATGTCCAAGCCTACGATGGAGCAGCAACAACTCATCTGTGGGTGATGAGCAGATAGCATTGAGAGCAACTGGGACTTCAGCATTGTTAAGATAATATAACCCGTCATGCTCTATGCCAATCCCAAGTATTTTCCCTGTCTTGAGTTCCTGGAATACACAAAATTCAGGCTCAAACCAAGCTCCACACTTTAGAGATTTTGTAATTGAACTGACAGACAAGAGATTAACAGGGAAGTTCGGCACATGTAGAACAGAGTTTAGAGATAGGGAAGGTGTACAACTGATAGTTCCATTGCCCATTATTGGAGCTAAGGAGCCATCAGCTATACGAACCTTATCCCTCCCTGAACGTGGCATATATGATAAAAAAAACTTAGACGAGCCAGTCATATGGTTTGTAGCACCAGAATCAATTATCCACGTACTAGAATTACCATTGTTTGCTTTATGTTGGTAATCCACACCTCTGGCAGCTTGAAGGCTAGAAGCAAAATTAGTAGATCCCTCATCAGTGGTCGACATGAGTTTAGACTTGAATGTCTCAAGAGCTTGTGCATTTGCTGCTGTCGATTCCTCCATTGCAGAGGTGAAGTGCACATATTCTTGTTTCTTCTCTCTATTTTCCCCATATGAATATTTATTTTGCTGTCTCTGCTGCCAATTAGGTGGATATCCAATTATTTCAAAACAATTCTTCTTCAGGTGTCCTGATTTCTTGCAGTGATCACACACCACCCTTGGCCTCCTCCTGAACTGAGTCCTAGCAGCATTTGCTTGATCTCCTTTGGGAATGCTAGAAGATTGAATCCGAGTCAGTGTAGACAGGGCAGCTCTTGTGTCTGCACCAACCTGAGATGATGAAGGCTGATTAGACAAGCGTGTTTCTTCCTCTAGAATGCTCGAAATTGTTTCATCTAGTGTAGGCCATGTAGGTGTTGCCTGTATTAACTGAGATCGAAGATGAAATTCTGGATTCAAACCATCCAAAAATATTTGCACAAGTACTGGCTCAAACCATTCCCGAAGAAGTGACAAATCTCTAGGATCATGAGGTTTGAATGGCCTGAAGAACTCTAAATCTCTGTACAATTTCTTCAGTTCTCCGGCATACTCAGTTACTGATTTTTGCTCTTGTCTGATATGCCTCATCTCGTACAGTATTCTGCAAACCTGCATCTTATTTGACTTCCCTGAAAATTGCTTCTCTATGTCCTTCCATATCTCAGCTGCAGTTTGGAGATTCTCCACTTGTTCTCGGACATTTTTTTCCATGGAGCTCAAAAGCCAAACCATCACACGCTGCTGATTTTGCTTCCACTGTTCGATGTCTGTACCATCACCAGGTTTCTCTTCTTCATTTAAATATTTCTGCAGTCCGTGTGCTCCTAAAATCAGAGAGGCATTTCTAGCCCAACTGAAATAGTCTCCTGGACCAGACAACCTGACAGGATTTTGCTCTAACATGACCTTCAGACTATCAGAAGAACTACTAGACTTTGATTGTGATTGCTCCATTAGCTGCACAAGCATCCGCTGCATAGCTTCACACAATTTCTCAACACTAGTATCCTTGTCTCCCATTCTTCCTGATTGAAACACAACTCACTACTTGCTTCCAGCAAATTGCACACAACAAAAGCTGAACAAAGAACAACCAACACGGATCACAAAGGATCCACAAATCACAGAACTAGCTCTTCTCCAACAAACTCTGGAGGCCACGATGGCTGAATCCGCTGCAGAAATCTTCAGCTAGAAGCAGATGAGTACCTTGGATTTTGAGTCTTCCTCCCCCTATGTTCCTCTCCGAACAGGGCGACCCGGCGACGGCGCCGCAGTACAGCCGCGGCTCCAGATCCACGCACAGCGACGGCAACACAGCACAAGGACGGCGCAGCTCCAGATCGATGCAGAAATTCACTCCGGATCAGAGTGCTCTGATACCATGTTGAATCTAGCAATCAAACTACAGAAAATTTCCTTGGTATTTTTCGGTCTCAGTTCATACCAAAGGAAGGAGTACACTGCGTGTGTTTTCTGGGAGCTTCTACTGCTTCCTCTTTTCTCCCGACCAAGCATTCTAATAATTTGGCTACTTTACATTTTCATCCCTCGGTAAGTATAGATTTACCATGTCAGCTATACACCTAACAACTCAACAGATCCTGATTCCTGCAGCGGCGGCGGCAGAGCGGATGTGCCGACTCCCTCCGTCTCTGCCCATCCATCAGTCTTCCTATCAGATTGAAATATTGTTATTTGATCAATGTAATAATGATGCGAGGTGTGTTTACGAAGAACTTGAAATAGAAACTTAATTTCTGAAAACCTTATTCCGTTTGCCGTTTGTTATGGTTAACCTTCTTTAACTAGTATTAGAACCTCTTAATTAGCTAACTGAAAACAGTAAGGAGAAATTAATTCTCCACTTAAATGTTGTCTGCCTTACAAAACGTTCCACCTGGCCCATTTGCAGAATTATATATTATGGGTCTCTCTAACTCTCAATCGAATGAGAACTAGCTTAGTTCTCATTCGCATGACATCGTCAATCCTAGTTGCAAGTCAAGTTGCAACTCATGATTAGCACGAATCACGAAGCAAATCGAACGGTGTGGAGCAGTTGCAAGTCAACTTGCAACTCAGGCGAATGAGAACTAACTTAATTCTCAATAGCATGACGTCATCAAATCTCAGTTGCAAGCTGACTTGCAACTGATGCACGAATCACGAAGCAAATAAAGTGGTCCGAATCAGTTGCAACTCCACTTGCAACTGATGACGTCATGCGATTGAGAACTAAGCTAATTCTCATGCGACTGAGAACTAGCAAAACCGATATATTATCAAGCTTTCCCTATCTGTTGGATTATACATGCCTCGGAAATAAAAGGAGATGTCAATAAACGAGATAATAACTTGCCAAGTTATTCAGTGCCGTAATAAAAACTTGCCAAATGATGCAGAGCCGTCAAAAAAACTTGCCAGACTACTTTTTACTATCTATATTTTAAATCTTGAATAAAAAATAGTAGAAGATTTAGAGTTTTTTTACTATGACTACGACGGGCTCTTAGAGCCAGCCTGAACTTCATTACTCAAAAAGGTTGCCTATCAGGCCTTACATCCTCTAGCAAATGGGTTCAAATGAACCAGAGTTTACAAGGGGATACATGAGAGGAGAAATAAGTAAAAAAGAACACACACCAACAACACACAAGAAAGGGGCACTCCGAGAGAGAAACTCGGAGACAGTTGATTGACGAGAAGCTCATCACGACCCAAGCACTGCGATCATAAAGGAATATCCACAGGACAAGACAATGGATACCCAACCACGACACTGCACCATTGACGAAGTCGAAAACCAACACACATCTGAGGCCACACAGCGCGCCGACACCACCTGTGCCGGGGGCATGGCCGAAGGGTCGCACGCGGCAAGACGACGCCACGACGCATGTGTGTCGCCGGCTGAATTTGAAGGGCATCGGAGCTCCGCACCTGGGGGTCACCACCGTAGTCGCAGGGCATAGCACCACCGAGTGCAGCCCCAACCCCATCTGGGTTCGATTACCCGAAGAGTGGGCTAGCCTAGAGCACGCACGGAGAACACCCACGCCAGTCACGCCACAAGACTCCGACAAGGATCCGACGCGAGGAACTAGCAACCGACAAGGAGAGGCCACCACCACCACTGCCACGGCTCACCTTGCATCGGAGAGAAGACCGCATACATGGCCGCCATCTGCAGAACCATGGAGCACACCAGTATGACACTGACGGCAAGACAGGGTGGCTCGACACCCAGCCACGACGGTCCCCCACGTAGGGGGCACGTCACCGCCATGGCCGCCATGGCACCTATCCTCCCCAGCGGCGCCCCGCTGCAGGAAGATGGCCGAGTATAGAGGTGGCGACCCTGATACGCCTCAAACGTATCTATAATTTCTGATGTTCTATGTTGATATTATGCCAATTGCTACATGTTTTATATAAACTTCATAGCATTTGTATGCATTTTCTAGGACTAACCTATTAACAAGATGCCACAGTACCAGTTTATGTTTTCTGTTGTTTTATATTTCAGAAAAGTTGTTCTGCAAATATTCTCGGAATTGGACGAAACAAAAACAGAAGTTCCTATTTTTCCATCACGAACACGGAGTCCAGAGGGGAGAAGCAGGAGGGTCGTGGGCCAGCCACGCCAGGGCACGGTGCGGGCCCACCTCTGGCTGCGCCGTGGGTGGCGTGACCGCCTCGGACGCCTCCAGCCGCCGCCCTTTTGCCTATATAAAGCTCCTGCCCCAAAAATCCTAAAAATATAAGTCATATCTCGAGAAAACTCCCGGAGCGCCGTGCCTTCAAAACCTAGTTTCAGGGGGCAGAAGGTCCTGTTCCGGCACCCTGCCGGGACGGGGAATTGCCCCGGAGCCATCTCCATCGACGCCACCGCCTCCATCATCGCCGCTGCTGCCTCCCATGATGAGGAGGGAGTAGTTCTTCATCGGGGTTGAGGGCTCAACCGGTAGCTATGTGGTTCATCTCTCTCCCATGATGTGATCTTTTTGTGATCATGAGCTTTGTAATCTAGCTAGTTGAATCCATAGATGTTACTCTTCATTATCTATATGCTACTTGAGTGGTTTTATTAATGTAAACTTCGGAGTCACCGAACCCGACGTAGATTGGATCTTGCACCGATCGCCGGATGACGTTTTTTTGGACGATTGAAGCACCGATCTTGAACGTATTTTCACCGGAGCACGAGGGGATTTAGAGGATTTAGGAATTTACTAGCAAAATGCCCTGTGCGTTGCAACGGCGTAAAATAAATCTATATATTATTCAATTTCTAAAAACATTGTAAATTTGTATCAACCACTTTTTAGCTAACATCCTTGGCAACCGAGGTTCAAAGTGACATAGAGAACGTATGTCTTTAAGTCAATGCAGCGTCAGTACAAGAAATAACATGTTAATAATGTGGTAAATGTTGATATATTGTTATTCATGGTGTGTCAAACTTTACCTCTGTTGCTACATGCTGACAGATGATAGGCGTGGCCATTGTCGAACTCAAAATCTGAAAGTGATTTACAGAGAGCAGCAGCTCCTTCGCCAAGTCTCGCGAGGCCACAACTTCAGCTAGCTAGTACGCGTCCAGAGCAACACAGACACGGGCCACGGCGCACCTGATGTTGCTTTTGCCATCAGGAGCAAGGTGGGCGTCGTCCTCGGCGTTATACACGGCCTTGAGCGCGGAGGCCGTGACATGGCTTTGAGATGCGCACCCTCTGTGCAGGCGCCATGGCGACAACAGAGTCGTGGCCGAGTGCACGGACGACCATCTCGCTGTCAACGAGGTTCGAGCGATGTTCGGGTCGTGGAAGTGTTGCTCATCCGCCGGAAGGAGCATGGGGCAAGGCGCAGGCACGAGTGTGAGGCCGAGACGACGAGGACCTTGATCGATCCATTCAGCTCAAGCTAGCATCCACACAGCTGAATCGATCTATCCATTCAGCTCAAGCTAGCACCCACACAGCTGAATCGATTTGATCTATTCAGCTAGCTCGTCACGGTCGGTCTTCTCGCCACGGTCGTCATCGTCCGAGGCGCCCCGGAGGAGAAACACCACCATGTCCACAGCCAGGTGCTGGAGAAACACCGCCATCAATGACATCCGTGACAGCCTCGAACGGGAGTGTCGGGGCGCCATCGTCATCGACCCAACAGCGCCGCCGAGCTCCACAGCCACCACGGCGCCACCGACTGCTGCTACAGCCGCCTTAAGGGCTTGCGGCGCCCGGGTGCCACCCTCGCCGCCGTGGCCTTTCCCACCATGGTCAGGCGCGTTCAGGAGGTGGCGCGCCGGGTCAGGCAGATGGGCCGGATGGCCGGGCGCAGGCGGCGCGAGCAGAGTCCGAGGAAGATGCAGACCATGTCTCGCCGCAGGAGTACCTCGCCGGTGGAGAAGGACGTGACTACAGGAGGACGGTGGCGGCATCGGCGTCTAGCGCGGAGGCATGGGAGAAAGCTCGTCAGGTCGGGTCAATAGAGATGTCGGATGATTAGGGAATTTTCTATTTTCACGAAACAGGTACCTTTTACCTTGGGGTGGCATACTGTGTAATATTTTTTAACCCAGCCTAACAATGAAAGGGTAAATTTAGCAATATAAAAAACATACCATCACCTTCTTCTCAAACCATATTATATAGTAGAGATTTGACTACTTGGATCTAATCTGCAGGATAGAAAATTCAAAATCGATCTAATCTAGTCTAAAAGAACTGATCCGATCAAAGATCGAAACCGGGTGCCGCGCCCCCGAGGAGAGATTGATCTCCCCGGGGGTGGCGCGTTGCGGAAGTGGTGGAGAAACCTATAATCGGCGTCGTCAGGCTAACTGCTCGAATGCCATATGAAAATTGTATAATCCCTGATCTTTATTGTGTTGTATTGATCTCACCCTCGTGGGGGTATATAAAGAGTACAAGACTTGAGAGGCAAGATACTTGTTACTTGGAGTAGTCCTATACGTATTCTAGCAACTCTCAGCTTACAGCTTGATTTTCTAAAATAAAAAAACATGAATTTGGTCCATTATTATTGTTTAATCTACTGCAAAGACCTGGCAAACTGTTCAAGTTATGTATTAAGCTTGGCTTGAGCTTCACATATTTCTCATTGACGTGATTATCTTTTTCAAAAATCATACAATGGTCTGATTCATGTTAATCAGTTTTATGTGCTTGAAATAATTCCCAGGCTTCATTGACCTCTTTTGACTACCTTGTGAATGTTCTATTTATCACTACATTAATTCATTGATTGGGTGAGATGTAGGAGATCAATGATGCATGCACTGGTGGGATTTGGCCGGAGCTTGTCAGCAAACAGGGATCTGAAGACGAGGGGATCATCAGCCATGTGGGATCATCGGTGGCTCCTCTGTTTCCTTCAAGACGGAGCATGTCTTAAAAAGCTTTGGTGGGAACTTATCCCCTCTCGAGATGGAGCTCCGTTATGACGAGAAAGTATCCGGTCAAAACCTGGCAACTGGTGAAACCGCGAAAAAAACATGGTTGGAAGTTTTAAAAGATTCTCGACAAAAAGGCATTAAGTTGAGACCGTTGAGTTCTATAAACATGAAAAATTGTAAGTTAAAACTCAAAAAAAATTAGGAGCTATAAAATGACAAATTCAGCAATGAATATTAGCAACATTACTACTCACGACGTCATGTCACAAAAAAACTGAAATTTTTGTGGCATGTGTAAAAAGACAAAATTTGGTGCCAAAATGTGCCTTTTCATGAAATGTTTTTGTCCTTTTAGACTGGCCACAAAATATCAGTTTTTTCACGAAATAGAACGTGAACATGTATGCACGAAATTTTATTTGGAATTGTTTGACATTTCAAATTTTATAGATACTCAGATGCCAATGTGGATTTCATGCGATGAGCGAGGAATGCCTTGCACTTCTTGCAGCTTCACACTTAGTATATACTGTTGTCGAATAATACTAGAGAGGAAGTGAGCTCGTAGCGCAGCTTCTTGTTTTTTCCTGAATTGAAAGATTCCCCATCATCAACTCCACTTCAATAATAAAGAGTAAGCTCCCCGTGTCGCTCCCCAGGCGGCACCGGGGGCGACTCCACCGCACAGCCGCAAGTCCTCCCTCAACTGCTCCCCTCGCCGCCGCTGCCGCGGGCGCCTGCCGCGGTGGCGGCGGCCCCCTGCTGCCAAAGGCTGTTGGGGGAGGTCCTCGTCTGCTCGTCTCGTCGTCGCGCCGACGGCCGGCCGCCTCTGCTGGGGAGCGGAGGTCGTGTCGCCGGCGCCTGGAGGCCGGGGCGGCGGCCCCGGAGCTGGTGGTCATTGTTGCCGTCGTCCCTCGACGGCGCAGCGAAGGTGAGCGGCGTCAGCCTGGGCGCTGCATCTGCAGATCTGGGATCGGCTTCCTTTGTCGACGGTCAGCGGTCTGTAGTGCGGCGGCGCACGCGTCTGCGCATGGTTGCGGCTAGGACGGGCGTCGCGTGATGCGCCCGCGTCTCTGCCGAAGGGGGCTTCGGAGATGTACGTGCCCGATCTGGACTTCGCGTCGGCCCGATCTGGACCCGCGTCTGGCCGAGCGGGCCGCACGGTGGGGCTTCGCGTTGGCATCAAGCAGTGAGCATGTTGGTGCTTCCTTGCCCTCTATGCGGCTGGAGTTCTTCGACATGCGTAGCATGGCGTCTTCGTGGCCAGGGTGTCTTCTGTCATCCTGGCACCATGGGAGCCGGGGCGGCGGCCCCGGGTAGGTGTTAGTGGTGCGGGAGGGCCAGCTCCAGCCTCCCGTGTCTGGTTTCCGGCTGGCCGGAGATCCCAATTCCGGTTGGCCAACGGTGTTTTCTTCTTCTCCGAGGCGTTTGGCAGCCCACCGGATTTGGCGAGGAAGGCTGCTCTTGAGCCCTCGCGTGGCTGGTTTCCGGCTGGCCGGAGATCCCGATTCCGGTTGGCCGGCGGCGCCTTCTTCTGCTCCGCAGCTCTTGGTCGTGGAGGCGTTCGGCAGCCTTCTGCTGGATGCGCTTGTTGGTGGTTGCTCCTGCAGCAGGGAGCAACGGGCGGCCGTGACTCTACGGTGCGGCAGTTCGGGCGTGGCGTTGGAACTGCAGGTCGGGAGCGTGCGGGTGCTCTTGGTCCGCATGCTCCAGGCAAAGAAGAAGTCGGGGCGGCGGCCTCGGATAGGCGGCATGCACGGCGTGGTTGTTGCGGCGTGAGGTGCCACGACCGACCTTTGCTGGAGTTGGCGGTTCGGCGGCGATGTTATGCTCCGGCTCACGTGGCGAGGTCGAGGTGTTCCGGGCGAAAGCCTCGCACCGGTTTTTGTATGGTGCCAATGATGACGACGCCTCGGCGCGTCGCTACTCCTTCTTGAAGGCATCGTTGTGGAACCCCGGCCCTCTCCACTCCTCGAAGGCCAAGATTTCTTCGGGTGAAAACCCAACTCCGTTGGAGTGGGCGGTGGCGGCGTCCTCGTCGTTATCTTCTTGAAGACACTGCCTTGAAGTTTCTTGGTGCTTTGTGGGAGCCCGTGTAGCGTAGCTCGCCGGTGAGATTGGAGGATGCCGGGGCGGCGGCCCCGGACGGCGGTTGTGCGCCGAGGCGGCGGCTTCGGAAGAAGTTTTGTAGCGTTTTGTTTCATGGCTTTTTTTCTTTTTTTTCTCTTATTCTTCTTTTCGGTTATTCTTTTGGCTAAGGGTTGCTTGTACATTTTCTACCTGCTATTAATCGAAAAGCCAGCAATTGCTGGATCTTTCAAAAAAAAAAAAAGATTCCCCAAATCCACTTGTACCCTAAACTCCTAAATCTATCATTCACTATCATTCTGTTGTGTGCTATCATATAATTTCACATTTCACAGCTTATGGTCCACGGCTCCATCAATGATTGGAATAAGGAACATGATAATGCTTATGGGAACTGAGTAGGCAAAGCTTCCAGAATTTTTTTAAAATTGCCATAGCAAAGAGTGTTGTTTTATTGTAATCATTTGAAGCAATGCAGGGGACGCTGTGATAAACCGAGCTAGCAACAAAATTCCAGAAAAGTAAGAATTCCTCAGCGGTCAGGCAAAAAGGAGAAGTATCTGGTGCGATTAAAAGAACAATAGAGAATCTAGTTGCAGTTTCCGCAGGAGCACCAGAAAAAGGCTCAGAAAGATTAATCGTGTCCACCTGCAACTGAAACATCGCTTCCTCCTGTTCATGTTCCTGCTTGTCTGATAGGGTCTGCTTTAGTTCAGATAATTCATGTTCAAACTGCTCAGCCTTTGCACTTCATTGGCCTCTATTATCCTGCTTAACCATTTCTATCAATGCTGTCTCTAGTTCATCAGCTCTGAGACCAGCTGATCTTCTCTCCTCTAGCAATCGGCACAACTCAAACTTCAGCCAGGTGATCTGGTCCTTCGGATCCGACAACGAGTCAATCTTAGAATTGACTATCATGCCAACATACATATTACCCATGTCTCCAGAATCATTTTCTTGGTTAACATTTCCATCTGCGAGGTCACTCATTTGATATGCTGAATTATTTATTGATACGAGCGGTTCAGGCTCACGTTTGAAGTTATAGAGCTTTGATGCAAGACCTTAGTCCTTGCAGACACCTAGACCTTTGGCCCTTTCTTCCATTGAAGATAAAACAGATGGCCGGTATTTGTTCCTCAGAACTTCCAATTCTGTTTCATTTACAGACTGATATAGCCTGTGAGCTGTCCAGATAAGCTGGCTGCTGTCAAAAGTCGAACCAGTTAAAGACTGCAAACGGGTAATTGCATCACCAGCATCTTCTGTATTCACAAGTGCAGGGCCGTAAATCTCCAGTAGTGCAAGGGCTGTTCGGAACAGCATCACACGATTCCCTTCGAACAGAAGCACATCCCATACACGGAGGACACTCTCCCAGGGAAGAACATTGGTGAAAATGGATAGGAACCACGGTCCAGTAAACCATGCAACCTTAACGCCAAGGTAGTCCAGGTGATTTGCTAATTTCGGGAATTTCTCATGGACTAGCTCCTCTAAAACAAGTTGATCCACCTGCGACTCAATCATTTCTTCAGAAAAATACCCATCAAAGTAGTCATCAATAATTCCTACCAATGTCCAAAATGCGGCTTCTTCTGGCATCAATATAAGTAAGAGTCCAGCAAAGAAGCTCATCACCTGACAATAACCAACTGTTGGATTGTGTCTAGCATAAGCCAGAAGCAAGCGTCTCAAGCCATTCCTTCCATCCTCATCTAAAGAAGGATGACCTGGAAAAGTTCTAGGCACGTCCTTCTCTATTTGCCCTTTCCACTTTTCAGAGGAAAATGCTGAAGATAATTCAGGATTTTCATCGACTCGTTCGAGGGCTGAAGAATCTGAAGATTCTGAACGTATGCTATCTTCTAGTTCACCTTCGGAAGCAAGCAGACAATTATAGTACCCTTTTACTCTGCGAGCTTCAGCACCAACAAAAGCTTGCCACAGCTCTCCTCTCAAAGCCATTGGCAGTCCACCACGGACAAGAAGCTCCAGCTCTTTCTTCCAACGGTAAGTTTCTTCTTGACTCATGTTGCCAATTTCAGCATTCATACTATCACCTGAATGAACTTCTTGGCTAAGGTCGACTGCATCATGGAACTCATCGTCCCAGGAGTCCCTTGACACATTTGCCTCTTCAACCGTCACAAGATGGGTAGATTCCTCCGGTTGCAACCTGACAGCAGATGAATGCTTCTTCTCAACACGCAGAGCCATCATCTTCTCGATGCTGCCCAGGGATGGCCGAATTGGCCTCCATGACTCAGTCTTATGTAGACCTTGCGCATTCTTCATGTGCAACAGTTGAGAACTCCCAGTCCCAACATTCTCCTCAACACAAACTACAGCTTCAGCTTCGTCCACGTCTGGGTCATGTCCAGACGATTCGGTCCGCCTCTCCAGAAAAGTCTTCCATCTATCAGATCTAACCTCTTCCTCCTCCTTGTAGAGGCCTCCTGCTCCTGCATAGTCCTTGTAACGCTGCAAGTGTTGGGACGGCACAGCGAAGCCATGGGCATCCCGCTTGTGCTCGAAGGCGATGAACGGGGGGGCCTTGATCTTCATCTCCTTCCTCGCACTGCGGCGGCAAGCGGCGGCGCGGGCGGCCACTGTTATATATTTTTAGGTTGGGTAATTAAAATATCGAGCTCAAATAGCCACGTACGGCGACAAATCCAGACCCACAAACCAGTGTTAGATCACACGGCAGCTAGCCCGATAGAAGCCATATAGCCGGACAGCTGAGAAAGTCCTCCAAGGTGAAACTCTTTATTATTTTTTTAAACTGAAAAACTCTTTATGTTCTCATCTTACTATATATAACAGGCGGAGGAATCCGCAGCCTCACAGCCCTCCATGTCGCCGGCGTCCGCTGGCCGGCCGGCCAGGATCGGGCCACGTCGCCCTCACCCGACCGGCACTGTAGCTGGCATATTTTCTACCAACGGGCGTGCGACCCGTCGCCCCGGTCGCCCCCGGTCACTCCCGGTCGCCCGCCTGCACGATCTTTGGCGCAGCATTTTTGCAAAAAAACGTCCGCAAAGGACTGATTTGCGATTTGTGGAAACTGCAGGGGCTTCGGTGCAAAAAAGCCACGGCAATCCCCTCCCTCCCTTTCCTCTCACGCGCGGCCGCGGCGCCGCCGCCGGCGCCGCCACGCATCCCCGCCGTTACGCCGCTCCTCGGACACGTAGGAGGCCACGGCGAGGTCCGGCGGCGCGCCCTACACCTTCTCGCCGCGGATCGGCCGCCGGGACGCTGCGAGGCCGCCGGAAAGGCCGCTGCCGCTCCCGCTGCCTTCCGCCGCCTTTTGACGTCGCCGCCGGTGTTCCGGCGAGCAAAACGGGGTGGCGCCGCCACCTTCCGTCTCCCCGCATCAAGGCGCGTCGGGAGCGCCGGCGCGCGCGTCCCAGCTCGCCGTCCCGCGCCGGCGGCGAGCTCCTCCCGCCGCGGCGACCACGTCCGCGTTGACGCCGGCGTGACGCCCTAGCGGGCCTGGGCTGGCCAGGTGGGCCGCTACACAGGCCGGGCTGGATGCGGTTTTTTTTCCTTTTCCTTTTCCTTTTTCTTTTTACCCTGTTTTTCTTTTTTTTTCCCTATTAGTGTTGCAAATTTTTAAATAGAAGATATTTACGAATGTGACAACCATGTCAACATTAACACGAACAAAAAACGACGACTATTTATAGCATTCGATCAAATTTGAAGTTCAATTTTTTTATATTTTCCGGTACCTTTCAGGTGTGATCGCTGGATTTTTCCCGATCTGGAGCCCGAATTTGCATATTTTAAAATTTCAACTCTCTTTCAAATATCACTATTTCCCAGACTTTTAGAAATCCAATAATTCATAAATGCAACCCTTTTTCATATTTCGGTACATCCAAATCCGAGCACGGTTTGAACATGGATATTACGAATACATTTTCAAATTAAATTTTCCTCCACCACGATGTCTACAAATGCAACAAAAACATGAACATGAGCACACCAACACGTCATATGATCAAAACTCAAATTTGAATGTAATTCAAATTTCAAATTTTCATGCACCTTCAAAATTTGTGTATTTTCGTAGACGTCAAAATGTATTCAAATGCGTTAAAACTATTCAAAAAATGGATAACTTCCGAATTTGAACGATTTCTGAAATGCTGACAATCTTAAAACGGAAACTTCATTTGCATTTCATTAATTCCCGAATCCGCGCAATTTTAAAATGCAGACACTTTCAAAATTAAATTTAATGGGTGGACAAAGTATGACAAATATGTCAACATGGACACAAAAAAAACACCTACCTACAACATATGATCAAATTCTATATTTGAACAATTCAAATTTTAGCCGACGGGCGCGGCGAAGGCCGCGCTTATTCCCCTAGTAAATTACCAATTACTAGTTGCAGACTTGCAGAAGGATATGGATGAACATTTACATGTTCTATAATTAATACTAGTATATTTTAAGCAATAGACGTTTTTAGCTCCCGATATCCTTCTCGTCTCCATCTATAAATATGAACCGTCCTGGGATTGTTATCTTGATCTGAAGACAAGACACATTCTATAGTTGACGTTCTGTATTGTGTACATGGGTGCAAACACGATGTTCGTCCATGTACCAGTCCTTCTGGTTTTTCTCATATGCCTTGCTAGCCATCCACAATGTAAGACTACTCATAGTGGAGAGTATCATACACTAGTATCATGCATATGATACTAGCCTATGTTACTACCTCTATAGTGGGCAGTAACATATGTGTAATATCATATAACCATGTATTATTATACTATAGACTCATCTTATCTCGAAAACCGTTATGTTATACCACCATCACATCTCTCTTAAATATTTCATGCCACATCATCAATTTTGCTTATGTGATACTTATGTTACTACTTATGTTACTCCCACTATGGGTAGTCTAAGTGGGAGATCTACCCAAGTTATTGCTAACTCTATTGATTTCTCCTTCCGGTAGATACAGTTTAGTGTAAGATTTTGCGTCTCTTGGTGGGTGTTGTAGAGTATAACTTGAATGTGTACTTACGATTGTGCTTAAAATTTCATAGATGGAAGTACGGAAGGCGTGGACAACAAGAGGATTAATTTGCCCAACTGACTGTGTGCCCATAAACCAAAATCCTATACTTGCAAACATAATTTTTGCTACTGTTGTTTTGCAACCGCGTATTGCTATCGGACGATGAAAGCCTGCACCGACTGTTGCAAAGATCCTGATAACTGCAGCGACGGCAGAGCGGGGGTGCGGACTCCCTCCATCTCTGCCCTCCCATCAGATTGAAATACTGATTAATGTAATACGCAAGGTGTGTTCATGAAGAAGTTGGAATAAAAAAATATCTTAATTCTTGAAAAAGTAATTAAGTTATCCTTTGTGTATGGTTAACCTTCCTTATTTGGTATACTTTTATGACCCCTCAATTAGCTAACTGAGAACAGTAAGGAGAAGAGCGCCTCCACTTAATGTTCTCTGCCTTCCAAAACGTTCTACTTGCTGGTCCATCTGCCTTCCAGGACCTGATCGGGTCGTTGCCTGGAACCATCCGAGTTTCAGAAGTTTGCACCCGCGGTTGCATTACCAAGCAATTTTATCACTTGCCTCCCAATTATCTGAAGAACTTGTTGCTTCCCCATGTGTATTTCCTGATTGCAGGTAATCAAAGTGCTTTCATTCGCGGCAGATCAATACAAGACAACTTCATGCTTGTGAGCCAGACCACAAAAACCTTTCATCCACGATGCGCGCCAACGCTATTTCTGAAGCTCCATATTACCGCGCCTTCGACTCTGCTGTTAGAATTTGGGCCCATTTGGGCAGCCCAATAAGCAACTCCTGAAAATCTCAAATTGGCCCATGTGCATGGCAGAATTTTGGAGGTGCAATGTGGTGCTAAAGTTTAGTCCCACATTGCTAGTTGGAGGAGACAAATACCACATTATAAGGTGGACTGTTGTGACACTTGGTGTGCTAGTTGAGAACAGAAGGCTCTCTCCGCGCACTCCTCCTCCTCCGCCGCCGTTCGTCCGTCTCGTCACGACACGCCGCGGGTTGCGGGAATGAGCCGAGCCGATGCCTATATTTTTGTTGTTCAGGAAAATCGAGTCGCTAGCGTACGCGTACAACTTAGCCAGTTCGGGTCGCTCCCGGATCGTGGGCTGCTGCACCGACTCGAACGTGTGCGACGTGGCCGGCCCACGTTGTACCCGTTAGGGTTTCCCGAACCGCACTATATATTGTCGTGCACTGCGTGCGCCGTCACACCGAACCAATCTAGGTTTTGCCAATCTCGTGCCTTGCGCCGCCACCGTAGTCTACTCCATCCCGTGCGCCGGCGAACGGGACAGCAGGTCTCCGGAACCGCTCGTCCTTGTGATCCTGTACGGGAGAGGGCGAATAAGGTTTTTGGGAAGCGCTCGCGCGACTGCTTTCAAGTTCTTCATCACGGCTCGACTTCCTGGACGATCTCCGGGTCCGCGGGCGACTCGTCTCCAACGTCGTCTTCTTCGAGCTGCTACTGCCGTCGCTGCTCCAACGACTACTTCATCTACAATCGTTCGGTACGTTCGTCACGTTCCGATGGCTGTTTGTAGATGTCTGCTGCTGTTCATGTTAATTAATACGTCTAGTATTTTCGAGTTTAACATGTTAGTAGCTGTTGCGATCATGTTTATATTCTGGAATTAATCATGGAAATTATGCCTAATAATCCAACAATCCAAAAACCTTATATTTGTTATAGGCAATTTCCTGAGTTAAACATGGGACATCTATCTGATGCGCTGAGGCCGGACAAGTTTACCGGTGTGGACTTTAAGAGATGGCAGTACAAGACCACACTGTGGTTGCGATCTCTGAAAGTGTTCGAGGCTAGTGAGGGTTTACCTGAAGGAACTATATCTGACGAGGATCAGAACAAGTTCAAGGAAACCAATACTGCCTTTGTGGGACTCGTTCTGAGTGCTCTTAGCAACAAGCTGTTTGATGTGTACATGCACATTACAGATGCCAAAGAGCTCTGGGAGGCACTGAACGCTAAGTTCGGTGTAGCAGATGCTGGCAGTGAACTGTACATCATGGAGAGCTTCCATGACTTCAGGATGGCTAACAACCGTTCTGTAGTCGAACAGGCTCATGAGATACAGTGCATTGCTAAGGAGCTTGAGCACGCTAAGTGTGCCTTACCTGACAAGTTTGTGGCTGGATGCATTATTGCAAAGTTGCCCTCTTCATGGAGGAACTTCGCCACAACTCTCAAACACAAGAGACAGGAGATATCGGTTGAAAACCTGATAGCGTCTCTTGATGTTGAGGAGAAGGCTCGGGCTAAGGACACTGCTGAGAGAGGTGGTGAAGGTCAGTCTAGCGCCAACATGGTGCAGAAGAACTTTCACCATGGCAAGAGCAAGGCAAAGAGCAAGCCTTCCTTCAACATGCCTACCAAGACTACTTCTTTCAAGAAGAAGAAGATGCTGAACAAATCTGAGCTAAAGTGCTACACTTGTGGAGAGCCCGGACACTTCTCTGTGGACTGCCCAGATCGTGCAGACAAGAAAGGGAAGGCGCCAAAGCATGTCAACGTCGTGACCGCTAGCAATGCTGATGGGTACGGTAATTTACCGATTGTGCTTTCAGTATTTCAATCTCCATGTTGGTGGATTGATACGGGTGCTAATGTTCATGTATGTGCTGACATCTCTATGTTCACTTCTTATCAGGTCGCAGATTCAAGCGTCTTAATGGGGAATGGATCACATGCTTCTGTTCGTGGTGTTGGCACGGTAGATCTGAAGTTTACTTCGGGGAAGATCGTGCAGCTGAGGAACGTGCAGCATGTCCCTACTATGAACAAGAATCTCGTTAGCGGCTCCCTTCTATGCAGAGATGGGTTTAAATTAGTCTTGGAGTCCAATAAAGTAGTTGTGTCAAAGTTTGGACAATTTATTGGTAAAGGGTATGAGTGCGGAGGCTTGTTCCGCTTTTCATTATCGGATTTTTGTAATAAGTCAGTAAACCATATTTGTGGCAGTGTGGATTCGGATGCTAATGTTTGGCACTCTCGTTTATGTCATGTTAATTTTGGTTTAATGAGTAGACTTTCCAGTTTGAGTTTAATTCCTACTTTCACCATTGCCAAAGGTTCTAAGTGCCATAGCTGTGTGCAATCTAAGCAACCTCGAAAGCCTCACAAGGCAGCCGAGGAGAGAAACTTGGCACCTCTAGAACTCGTACATTCGGATCTATGTGAGATGAATGGCGTGTTGACAAAAGGTGATAAGAGATATTTCATGACTTTAATCGATGATGCTACTAGGTTCTGTTATGTATATTTGTTGCACACTAAAGATGAAGCTTTAGACTACTTTAAAATCTATAAAGCTGAAGTAGAAAATCAATTAGAGAGAAAGATCAAACGTCTTAGGTCAGATCGTGGTGGCGAGTATTTCTCCAACGTATTTGATGAATTCTGTGAGGAACATGGTATTATTCATGAGAGGACGCCTCCCTATTCGCCCCAATCAAACGGGGTTGCCGAGAGGAAAAACCGCACGCTGACCGACTTGGTGAACGCCATGTTGGACACTGCTGGTTTATCTAAGGCATGGTGGGGGGAGGCTTTGTTGACTTCGTGTCATGTCCTGAATAGAGTTCCTAACAAGGATAAAGAGAAGACACCTTACGAGGAGTGGTCTGGGAGAAAACCATCACTTTCTTATTTTCGTACTTGGGGATGTTTGGCGAAAGTCAATGTTCCAATTCCTAAGAAACGAAAACTTGGACCGAAGACAGTGGATTGTGTCTTTCTAGGTTATGCTCAGCGGAGCATTTGCTATAGATTTTTAGTGGTTAAATCTGAGATACCTGATATGCATGTTGATACTATTTTGGAATCTCGTGATGCAACATTTTTTGAGAACACGTTTCCTATGAAGGATATGCATAGCATTGCTAGAATTTCTTCTGAGATATTTGCTGAACCTAGTACATCTGTTGATCATTCTGAACAACCACATGTTGAGGAAGTCCTTGAGAAGGATGACAATGAATCAGCTCCCAAGAGGAGCAAGAGACAGAGGACTGAAAAATCCTTTGGTGATGATTTCATTGTGTACCTTGTGGACAATACTCCCACGTCCATTGCAGAGGCATTTGCATCTCCTGATGCTGATGACTGGAAAGAAGCTGTCCATAATGAGATGGACTCGATTCTTTCTAATGGAACTTGGGAATTATCTGAACGACCCTACGGCTGCAAACCTGTGGGTTGTAAGTGGGTGTTCAAGAAGAAGCTAAGGCCTGATGGTACTATTGAGAAGTACAAGGCACGGCTTGTAGCCAAGGGCTACACCCAGCGCGAAGGCGAAGATTACTTTGACACCTATTCACCTGTTGCTAGACTCACCACCATTCGAGTACTACTTTCCCTGGCTGCCTCCTATGGTCTTATCGTTCATCAAATGGACGTAAAGACAGCTTTCCTTAACGGAGAGTTGGAAGAGGAAATCTATATGGATCAGCCTGATGGGTTTGTAGTAAAAGGTGAAGAGAGAAAGGTGTGCAAATTGTTAAAATCTTTGTATGGGCTGAAGCAAGCACCTAAGCAATGGCATGAGAAGTTTGACAGAACTTTAACTTCTGCAGGCTTTGCCATTAATGAGGCTGATAGGTGTGTATATTATCGCCATGGTGGGGGCGATAGTGTTATATTATGCTTGTATGTTGATGACATACTGATTTTCGGTACAAGCATGATAGTGATAAATGAGGTCAAGTCTTTCTGTCAAAGAGCTTTGATATGAAAGATCTGGGACAAGCTGATGTGATCCTGAACATTAAGCTGATTAGGGATGAGAGTGGGATTACGTTAACGCAATCACACTATGTTGAGAAGGTCTTGAGCCGCTTTGGTTATATAGACAGCAAGCCTTCTCCAACACCCTATGATCCCAGTGTGACACTCAGAAAGAACAAAAAGGAAACGAGAGATCAATTAAGATATTCTCAAGTGATCGGTTCACTCATGTACCTTGCGAGCGCGACGAGACCTGATATCTCTTTTGCTGTGAGCAAGTTGAGCAGGTTCATGTCTAACCCGGGTATTGATCATTGGCATGCACTTGAAAGGGTCATGCGCTATCTGAACGGTACAATGAGTTATGGGATTCACTATTCAGGGCACCCTGCGGTGCTTGAGGGATACTGTGATGCGAACTGGATCTCAGATGTTGATGAGCTCTACGCCACAAGTGGATATGCATTTATTCTTGGAGGTGGCGCAGTGTCATGGAGGTCTTGCAAACAGACCATTTTGACGAGGTCAACCATGGAAGCAGAACTTGCTGCTTTAGATACAGCTTCTGTTGAGGCAGAATGGCTGCGTGAGCTCTTGATGGACTTGCCGGTGGTTGAGAAACCATTACCGGCCATCCTTATGAACTGTGACAACCAAACGGTTATCATGAAAGTGAACAGTGCTAAGGATAACGCGAAGTCATCAAGACACGTCAAAAGACGCTTGAAGTCTGTCAGGAAAATGAGAAACTCCGGAGTAATAACTGTTAGTTATATTCAAACAGACAAAAACCTGGCAGATCCCTTTACGAAGGGACTATCACGTAATGTGATAGATAGTGCATCGAGGAGATGGGGTTGAGACCCGTGAGCGTTACACCATAGTGGTAACCCAACCTATGTGATCGGAGATCCCGTGAATTAGGACCTGGGAAGAACAAGCTAGTGGTTTAACAGAGGAGAGTTATTTTATAACCCTCTCCGTGGGAAGATGCATAACTCTCACATTCTGTAAGGCAGGTTGGCAATATGCCTTAATGTGTTTCTGTTGGCTATTCGTAGCAAAGGTGCTATCCTACAGAGCGACCTTGAAAGAACACACCTATATGAGTCCGACTGTTAAACGTCGCAGTCTATGAGATTTGGGTGATCTCTAGTAAGCTCATGAAGAGACCAGGGAGTATGACGCATATGCTCCACCCGCGGGGTAGGCTACTGGCAGCCACGTACTGGTTATGACTTTGAGTGAAGTCTATTGGCACCAAACTTGCAATTCAAGGTTCGTCCATTGTTCAAGTTGCTGGTAGATGTAGCTTGAAGCTCTAGGCGGAAGTTCAACTTAACAGTCTCTGCTGAAACACTGGTATATAAACAAGAAACGAGGTTTGGCAAAATCTCTAAATGGGAATTTGAGATCTGGTGGGGGATTGTTAGAATTTGGGCCCATTTGGGCAGCCCAATAAGCAATTCTGAAAATCTCAAATTGGCCCATGTGCATGGCAGAATTTTGGAGGTGCAATGTGGTGCTAAAGTTTAGTCCCACATTGCTAGTTGGAGGAGACAAACACCACCTTATAAGGTGGAGTGTTGTACACTTGGTGTGCTAGTTGAGAACAGAAGGCTCTCTCGCGCACTCCTCCTCCTCCTCCTCCGCCGTCCGTCCGTCTCGTCACGACACGCCGCGGGTTGCGGGAATGAGCCGAGCCGATGCCTATATTTTTGTTGTTCAGGAAAATCGAGTCGCTAGCGTACGCGTACAGCTTAGCCAGTTCGGGTCGCTCCCGGATCGTGGGCTGCTGCACCGACTCGAACGTGTGCGACGTGGCCGGCCCACGTTGTACCCGTTAGGGTTTCCCGAACCGCACTATATATTGCCGTGCACTGCGTGCGCCGTACACAACCGAACCAATCTAGGTTTTGCCAATCTCGTGCCTTGCGCCGCCACCGTAGTCTACTCCATCCCGTGCGCCGGCGTGCACCGGCGAACGGGACAGCAGGTCTCCGGAACCGCTCGTCCTTGTGATCCTGTACGGGAGAGGGCGAATAAGGTTTTTGGGAAGCGCTCTGCGCGACTGCTTTCAAGTTCTTCATCACGGCTCGACTTCCTGGACGATCTCCGGGTCCGCGGGCGACTCGTCTCCAACGTCGTCTTCTTCGAGCTGCTACTGCCGTCGCTGCTCCAACGACTACTTCATCTACAATCGTTTGGTACGTTCGTCACGTTCTGATGGCTCTGTTTGTAGATGTCTGCCTACTGTTCATGTTAATTAAGACGTCTAGTATTTTCGAGTTTAACATGTTAGTAGCTGTTACGATCATGTTTACTATTCTGAAATTAATCATGAAAATTATGCCTAATAATCCAACATCTGCATCGTGTCCATTATTACTGCAGATTTTGAGAAGGGGTTTTGGACCTCGCTTTTGCTCCTGGTTGTGCCGTTGCTATCCAAAGCTAGCACAAGATCAACAGAAGCCCAGGTGGAAGAATATGGCATGCTAGAGGACTGAGGCAAGGCGACCCCTTCGACTATCCTTATTCACGGATGGCGGAGATTCAGGGTTTTTTTTGCGAGGGTGAAACTGACAAAGTTACACCAAGTTCCTTACAGAAAAACCCAGAAACAAAGGAAAAATACAGGAAAGTCCTTCTGGATTCCAGCTTCCTCTCCACAGCGCAACACGCTCCGCCGGCGCGCCGCCTCCACTCCTCCACTAACGCTTGGACTGGGAGGAACCCCTCAGGAGACGGGAAGTCGACGGTCCTCGGTTCCTAGGAACCTCCATCCTGCACCTCGAAGAGTCGCCGGCTTGGGCAACTTCAGCAGCACCACCAAGGTCTTCAGATCCCGGCGCCGCCGTCACACGGCCACCGGCGAGGGGAAAGCGCACTCGGGGGCTCCTCCGAGCCGGGAGTGCGCTGTGGGCGGCAGATCCACGACGGAGCTGCACCGGAGCACCCACCACGGAGGAGACGGAAGCCACCTGCAAAAGCCACTCCGGCGACGCCGCCAACTCCACAGCGCCTCTGGCTAGCGACCTACGACGACCTACACTATGTACACACCGTGATCCGCCGATTCCCCAACCTCCCGCCGCTGGAGCGGCCGCCGGAGGCGAGGAATCGAGCGGATCTACGGTGGCGAGGTGGTCAACGCGGGGAGGGGGGGGGGGGTTGCACAAATCGCCTTCCTCTGTACTGTAGACGGGGGAAGGGAGAGGTCCGAGCTCTCTCGTTTTCTTTCGACAGAGATTCAGGGTTGGAGTGCAATTACAGCAAATGTGCCATTGCCAATTGACAGCTGCCACGCCAGCTGCATCGCACGAGTGCAAGGAAGCACCCCATCCGGACCAACAAATCAGTGTCAGATCAGAAACTAGAAAGTCCTCGCAAGGTAACTCTTTATTCTCGTAAATTACCGGTTACCAATTGCAGAAGGATATGGATGACCAATGACATGTCCGCTGTAATTAATAGTATATTTAAACAAGAGGTATTAGCACCGGAGGTACATAAACTTGCACGGCTGGAGCAGTTTCATACAAATACTTGCGCAAGTGCACAAACTCGTACAAATAGTTGTCTTGCGGATTCGAACAGGTACAAGTGTGATGCGGATACTGCCACGGTGGAAAAGTAGTGGCATGTACATTTTGCAGAAACCCCCTCCAACTATATGAATCATCACGAATAGGTACAGAACGATAAATCCAGTACTCCCATCGCGCTGACCTCACCGTTTGCTTCTTCTCCTTGTCGTGTCGCCGCAATCCGGCCCCGCCGTCGTTTGCCACCCAAATCCCGGCGCAGCCGTCGTTCCCCACACAAATCTGGGTGCCGCCGTCCTTCCCCACACAAATTCGGACGCCGTCGTCCATCCCCAACCAAATCGAGCACCACCACGACCTCGAGCGCCGCTCACTCACCACGACCTCGTGCGCCGTTCACCTACCTGTAGCCAGTGACAGCGGAAGGGCGGTAGAAGGAGGAACCGGCGGCGGGGCGACGCTTGATTTGGTTGGTGCGGCGAAGGAAGAGCTGAAGCAGCCTCGGTCCTTGGCCGTTCCAGGGCTGCTTACTTCGCCGCTCACCTACTTGCTCCATTTTCATGGACTCCTGCAGTTTCAGGGCTTCATCTGCCCGGATGCAACTTACAGAAGGACAAGTAGGTTGACAATAGTGTAGAATTGCTAGTACTTTAGTTGAAGCAGTGGTAGACATTGTAGTACTGAATAAGACGACGACGATGATGATGATGATGATGATCAGAATTAGGTTATGTAATCTTTGTAACCTGATGTTATGAATCAATAAATGGAATATGTTGGGAGAGCAAACGGGGCTAATCTGTAAATATAAAGAAAATGGGGACC
The DNA here is from genome assembly GCA_947311845.1 of Poa pratensis. Classification (NCBI taxonomy): domain Eukaryota; kingdom Viridiplantae; phylum Streptophyta; class Magnoliopsida; order Poales; family Poaceae; genus Poa; species Poa pratensis. Next base: position 30,247,582 of record CAMZMU010000052.1, on the reverse strand, counting down.
TGTAAATAAATTTGGGTATCTCAACGTTGCTTTGGACCGATTCGTGTAAACAGATCTTTCCGAGGGGGTTTTCGCAATATTACTAATCTGGCATGTGTGCCAACGAGGTCGATTCAGACTCTTTTGTATGATTTTGCACAACTCGGTTAAGTTTTTGTACCAGTTTGTGCACTTTGACAAGTTGTTGTATGAAACGGCTGTGGCCGTGCAAGTTTATGTACCTCCAGTGCTAATACCTCTTTAAACAATAGACGTTATTAGCTCCCGATATCCTTCTTGTCTCCATCTATAAATATGAACCATCCATGGATTGTTATCTTGATCTGAAGACACATTCTACCATCGACGTTCTATATTGTGTCCATGGGCGAAATCACGATGTCCATCCACGCACCAGTCCTTCTGCTTATTCTCATATGCCTTGCTAGCCATCCACAATGTAAGTGAGAGATCGATCCAAGTTATCGCTAACTCTTATGTATTTCTCCTTCTGATGGATACAGTTCAGTACAAATATTTTGAGTGACTGGGTGGGTGATGTGGATAGAGTATAACTTAATGTCTAGAGGAGCAACCCTGTGTAGTATCCTTTGTTCGATGCTTTGCTAAATCATTTGTTTTATAACTCTGCATAATTCGTAACAACATACGTATATGTTTATACTCAAGATTGTTCTTAAAATTTCACAGATGGAAGTACGGAAAGCGTGGACAACGAGAAGATTAATTTACCCAACGGACTGTGCGCCCATAAACCAACATACGAAACTTGCAAATATATTTTTTGCTACTGTTGTTTTGCGCGAGGTATTGCTATCGGACGATGAAAGGCTGCACCGGCTGTTGCAAAGATCCTGTTAAGTGCAGCGGCGGCAAAGCGGGGGTGCGGACTCTCTCCATCTCTGCCCTCCCGTCAGACATCCCATCAGATTGAAATATTGTTGCTTGATTAATGTAATGATGCAAGATGTGTTGGAAGAATTTGGAATAAGTATAGTATTTCTTAATTCCTATCTTAGTTTGTTTTTATTCTTTTTTTAAAAATCTATGTTTTTATTCTTCGTGTATTAGTTAACTAGTTCCACTTGCTGGTCCATTTGCCTTCCAAGACCTGATCAGGTCGTTGGCCAAGGCCTGGAACCATCCGAGTTTTCAAAAGTTCGCACTCCTCGTTTTGCGTTACCCAGCAATTTTTATCACTTGCCTCCCAATTATTTGTAGAACTCTGTTGGTTCCCCATATGGATTCCCTGATTGTAGTTGATCAAAGTGCTTGCAGATCGATACAGGACAACTTCATGCTTGTGGGTCAGAAACCTTTCATGATTTCATCGACCCGCGTCTTCAACTCCGCATCATGGCCATTATTGCTGCAGATCCTTAGTGTATACCTCCAAAAAATTAAAGAAAACCGATCTCTGAATCACCACCTTCAGCTATCCAGCCTTGCTTGCTGACCACCTCAATGAACAGAAAAAACAAAAAATACTTCCAATTCCTTTAGCTAAGAATGATAACTTCTTGCACCTCCCAGGCATGTTGTTTGTCTATGTTGCTAGACTACCGATCTGCTGATCAAGCTGCATCTGTTCAAGCAATGCCCCGATAACTGCAGCCTGGTCATTTCCATCCAGTCGTTTGTTCAGACTTGAACCTTCACCATTACTAACAGTTGGATGCATGTGTGGCGAAGGTCTAACAGAGTTCATCGATTCAGCTGCGTTAACTTGCTTCTCTGGTGGAGACTCCTTAACCAGTGTGTGCACCCATGAGAGGTCTGGATCATCACCACCTGATCTCAGTTCAAAGGAAGATGATCGGCGAAGCTTACCCAGTTCCTCACCATCGACACCCCAATCCGGTGCACCTGAAGGAGATCCCCACTTGGACCATGATGAGCTCAAAGGAGAGCCAACAGAGCCGCTGCCCTTGCGGCACTAGGCCCAAAGATCACGGGAACTGAGGCTCCTCATTGTCTGCTGGTGTTGCTGCTGGTGGTGCCGTTGCTGCTGCTGTTTCTCACGCTGGGCAAGGGCAGCAGCTAGGTGGGAGTTCATTGGGGACCCAGACTCAACGCAACGGGGAGACATCCGGCCAGGGGAGGCAATCCCCAGTGATGCATGCAGCAGAGATGAGCGTGAAGGTATCTGCTGGTTGTCCACAGACTTTGGCGAGAAGGCCCCTGTCCTTACGGAGGTTGTTGCCACCGAGGTTGTGGCTCCAGTTGTGGAGAACTTGCTTGAGCTGCAGAATCATTATAGGGAATCATCTGTGGTGCTTCCAATTGAGCTGGGCTTTTTGGAGCCTTTGGCGGTGGACATCGCGCCATCCCCACATCCGTCTGAGTCCTTCGAGTTGCCCTCCTCTGTGGATAGTGGTGGTCTGTCCATCCGGTCGCCGCTTTTGACCGTGAAGGTATGCTAGCACGTATTGACCAGGCGGTCTTCGTAAAAAAGCTTGGTGACTTGCTCGCCTGCTTGGAGGCAGCTAGCCCTAGATCTGGCGTGGCGATTGCTTGCCTCATAGCAGAGGAGACTTCTACGGCAAAATCAAGAAGGTGAAGAAGGCTCTTAGGAGCATAGGCAAGAAGAGTGGGCCATTGGTAAGGCGTCCGCGACTGCTTAGCGGCAGCTGCGTGGTCGTAGGGGCGTCAGTTTGCGGTTGCTTAGGTAGGGTTGGGTTGTCGCTTCGGGAGTTGTTGGTTTTTGGTGTTGCCCTTTGTGGTTGTGGCCCTTCCCATGTTGTTGGTATTTGTTGTATGGTTTTCGTCCGGTTTCTTCACTAATAAACGGGCACCTTCTTCTTAATAAATGGTTGGGGCAAAGCTTTTGCCCCATAGTTCTAAAAAAAATATTGCTGCAGATCCTGAGAATAAGAGGTTCAGGACCTCAGTTATGCTCCTGGATTGTGCCGTTGCAATCCACAGTTTTTTTAAACAACTCACATGCCTTTATTGCAATCCACAGCTATTATCATTTTTTTAAAGGCAGACCTCCAATTGTTCAACCAAAAAAAAAATATCGCAACCTTAATGCTTACCCAGACTTAAGACCAATTCTTCTGGCGCCTCACGGCATATGGCAAGTACTCAGCTTGCTCTACTTTCTTCCTGGGAACTGTGGAGGTAGAATACGGCTCTCTGGAATACTGGGCTCCTCTGAAACAAAAACTATTCTGTTGGATTTGCGTCTGTAACCGCTGTTGGACGGCAGAAAGGCTGCAGCGAAGAGGGTTGGAAGAGTTCTGGTTTCACCTGGTCAACCGCAAGGCATAACCCCAGACACTCAGACAGGCTGAGAGCAAGTGGTGAAGCTGGAGCTATGGGATGCAGCAAAACTACAGGCGGGTAGGCGAGAAGCAGAGCTGTAGCTGGACGTTATGGCCGTGTGTTCCCATTCCTGATCTGTAAAACCCTTATCTCAATCTTAATGAAATGATAAGCAGACATTGGTGGCCTGCTCTCAAAAAATAAAATATCGTGTCGTATGTTATCATTATATCATATAGTTTCGCATTTCACGTCAGCTGGAGAGCAAGTGCGAGGCTCTAGATGCGTTCGCCGTCAACGATTAGGACAAGGAACATGATAATGCAATCAGAACTGAGTAGACAAAGCTTCCAGAATTTCAAAATTGTCATAGGTGAAGGGTGTACATTCTCAATGACAAAACCCTGATAGTAAGCTACCTAAGTCTGACCTATACCTATGTAACTAGTTTAAGGCAGAGCATCTCTGTGTACAACTTAGAAGCTGACAACAACTTTGTATACTAGGATCAAGTAATGCAAACGGTACATGGTTCACAGCCCTGGATAACATCTTGTCCTCGCCAGAAGCATCCGACACAAGTTGTTCTCCGTAGCTGATTGAACATTCCGGCACCGGCGCCAGCGCCAGCTTCGTTCAAGACTCCCTTCTGACAAAATTTGTGTCAGAGCTCGGAAGCAATCTTTGTGAGTAGACAAACTTACCGACCATGGCGATGAAACCTCTGATTCCATCGGTACTCAGCAGTTATTGTTTCCTTTTGCTATCCTCCACTCGCACAGTTCAGGAAAGATGAGAACTGCCATTGGAAAAAGAAAGCCATACCAAGCACAAGCGTGAACAAAATAGAGCATTTTAGGTGCTAAATGCAACAGGACTATGGTTAAAAGACATGCCTCATTAAAGCTTTCTGCTGGATACGCGGAATCCGGCACCTGCATGATCTTTAGAAACTACTTCAATCACATCACTCAGCTTTGCAGACACAGATAATTAAATAGAACAGAAATGAAAAAACATGAGATTTTTTTATAATAACAAAAAATAGAATGATAATTTGAAGATGGGATGCATCAGAAGGAAAACCTCAATATGGAAGGTCACTTCAAATCACTTCATCCACACTTGAGTGCATATTCTCACTAAGTATGTTCCCAGTTGGTGTTTGTGCCTCCTCCAGAAATTCTGCACAATTACTGGTTGTCAAGCTATCAATTCCTCAAACTTAGGTTCATATTTATCAGCCCACCTTCTGTAGGTGTCTGCACTGCCATAGCCTGAACTGTACCATTGATAACACATGGTACTGAGCTTTCAAGACCGACAGTTTCATCAAACGCATCAACTGTTTCCACAGCCGCACAGCTCGTGCCTGATGCTGCAGACTCCTCAGATCCATGTGGTGAATTGGAGCAATTTGCTGATTCCAAATTTACATCGCCATGCAAGGACTATTCTGAACTCCATTACAAAGGGCACTGGAAACCGATTTGACTGGGTTCTCACATACAATTTGACTAACAATGTTTCCAGAGTCAGGTGGACTTTCCTCGTAGCCTGAACTTACTGAAGGCCTTTTAACAGATTTACGTGATTCGACGTCACCAGCTCCATCAAAATCGCGCTTTCTCTTAAGTTGGCCGTCCAGAGATGCCGTCAGTGTGCCATCTTCAGTGTCATTTCTATCCGACTGCTCTTGTTGGTTTGCATGCATTGGCGGACAAGGTTTCTTGTAACCCTGTTCGAATACATAATGCGGGATCTGCTTCTTACTGACATGGGTGACTGCTAGATCCATTCCAGACTTCCACAATGTGGACATTCCGATTTCATGCATAAACTCATCGACCGTTCCACGGATATCAAATTTTTGCCCGTGTATTTTCGTTCCCTCTTTCCTTGATAAGCCCATGTAGAAGGAGCAATGAGCACACTGTACTGAAGGATTTGCATACTCACATGGGTAAGGATGGCATTGCAGCATTCCTTTAGTATCCCGCTCTATCTGCATTTTATAAAGATAAATTACTGCAGGGGAAGAAGTATTCTGCAATATATTTGATCTAACAGACTTGATAATGTATGTTCCGAACATATGATCACAAAGAGTAACTGTAGTCAGAATTAACAATGATGAACAATAAAGAACTAAAATAGCAGGTAACCTTCAAAATCAGCTGTCTCAGTCGAGATTCAACCCATCCCTTCCAAAGTCGAAGATCATCATCATCATCCGCAACAATGTCAACCACTAAATATTTTGTATATGCCTCAAAAAAATTCAAAGGCTCAAACAGAACAGCCCAACTGGCCTTATTAAGATCAATTTCCTGCATCAAAGATAAGCATTGATGATTTTCCTGAAAAGTAGATCTGACACATAAAGGCGTGAATAGTGTGTACCTGACAAATTGTATTAGCGAGCTTAAATTGCTCCATGATTACCCTCAATGTGCTAGTAGAAACATTGTAGCTAGAGTTCATACAAGGATATCCTGGAGTAATGATGGGCATAACATGAGATCGATCACGATGGTATTTACGTGGATCCCATACAGAAATACCAAGGTCACCATTCTCAATGGCACAAAGCATCACTGGATTTGGCCACTGCCACTGTGTAAAAACCCTGAAGAATCTTGAAACCAGCATACTTGGTACAGCATTAGGATAGAGTTGGCAGATGCGAGCAACCAATATGGCCCAGTTGACACCTCCAAGGAAACCAGTAACCTAACAGAGAAAGCCATGTCATCACGGTTCACTGGCAAGTTAAATGGATCATAGATGATAAAACCATGCTTACATTGGAATAAACGCCCCTTCTCTCTGCCCAGTACTTCAAACACCTGAGTGTTGTCCGGAAGTTCTACAAATCATTAATTATTATACTGACAAAGTGAGACAGTATATCATAACAAATGGCAATTCCTGAATTAAATAACCTCAACATTTGGAACAAGTCGAAGAATCTGGTCTGCCACCCTGCACCCATTAAGACTTCGGACAGTTGCCTCGTCAACACCAGAAAGCACAGACCCTTCAGAGATGTTGAAATCCTGCAGGAACGTTACAGAGAAGAGGGGTGCTCCCAAGTTAAGCTTGCATCACGGACTTATTAGTACTGTTCAAAACTTCATGCAGATAACTGTTGACCTGTGGCACAACTTGCATTGAAGTGAACAGTTTGCCTTTCTCATCACCTAAATACTGTTACCCAAATGACAGCCATTCAAGTTGAAGCAGACACTATAAATCTCCATCAACAGTTCAATTGGCATAACAATTCTAAAATAGCAAGTCTTATCATAATTTCCAAAAATATTTCCGGTAGTAGACAATTAAACACGGAAGGGACCTCACAGAAGAAAGCTTGAGCAGTCAAAAGCAAAACCTCAAGTTCATTGCATAATCGGTTTGCATAACAGTACACTACATGTGCAGACAAGTATTTGAGAACACAACACAAATATTACATAAAAGCACACTTACTGGTGGTATTACTGAAAGAGATACACTGGCATAGAGAAGGTCAATTGCCATTCCGTGGAACTTAAATTTCATAACAGGTACATGAGCATCAGGTACAGGTTGCAGTTCAGTCACTTCTTCCATTTGTGCTAACATGTCATGTAGTGTCACAAAGAAATCCTCCTGCAGAAATATTAGCATTCACTATGTAGATATATGTAATCTATGGACAGTAAGTTTTACACAAAGAAAGAAGACTTCACCTCTCGCTTCACATATGAAGGTCCAACACATAAGATATCAATGTCTGCTCCAGGCCCGTGAACCTAAGAAAGAGGTCATCATGAAACCTCTCGGTGAAATTTGCCAACACCGGAAGGCCGAAAAAACCATACCATAACTGGCTTACAGCAACTTAGGAAAGTACGCAAAAGAACATAAAACTAAGCAAAGTATGTATTTATATTTGTAATGCTGAAAGGTGCATGGAGAGATGCTGCAAGGAACTGGCAATCAAACGACTACCCTATAGAACCCCTTGTTCCTATGAGTTTACTACATATATCAGAAGATTAGAAGCAAGCATGTGCCAGTGCCACACGCAGTTAAAGATGATCCTTATATCTTGTTATGCTATTATTATTGCTTCAGTAATGCTTAAGAATACTGTTTGTAAATATGCAAACTCCAAACTTCAGAAACAGTTCAATTGTATCATCTTTCCTACATACCAGGATTAATCATCTGTCAGGTTTCCTTCACGGGAGACATTCCACCAACAACCAACCAGGCAGCATCTGTCCCAGTACCAGATTCCAAAATGTACTAAAACAATTCATAACTCGAAATTCCTTATAACTCAATTCTTATCTCGGTAACAATTATTGCTTGACTCCGTTATATCATCAATTCATGAAAAAGTGTAGAAGTTGAATGTACGGTTACTGTTTTTATTGTTTGTCGTTTTAGCTCATATCACACAGAACAGGTGGTAGCAGATTGTTTGTTGAGTGATCTGTTTTTTCGTCTTGATTGTACACAACAATGGTACAGAAATTACTCCACTGGTCCACCATCATCTAACATTTTTTTTTATCATCTGACATAATGTGTAGCAATGCTTCCGTGACATAACTTGTTCCACTCATTGCACTAAAGAGGAATGGTTATGATTAATCATAGCTCACAAGGATTAATAACAGAAACCTTCTCATAAAAATTGTAGCACTTGATCTTGAGTTTTCATTTGTTATCCACCGTTAGAAGAGGAGTAACGTCACCCCGACATAAACTATGCAATATCAGAGGAATGCAGTGCCAAGTTGACAGCATCCCAAGTGCACAACAGGAAACAGAAGTTTGGAAGCAGGTCACACAATTTATACTGCTAAATGGCTTTTAGTAGGGGGCAATTTGGATGAAATTGCCTAGAAAGCACAAAAGCATTACAAGAAAAGAACAAGTCAATTTTCCAACACTGCAAACTGACGTATGATAGCTTCTTACTAGACTATGAGAACTTTTAGGTGATTATGATATGGCAGAGCTTGATTCCCGTGAATAACAATATATGATATTCAAAAAGATAACCAATTGGCCAGAAGGGACAACGTGTACGGAGTAAAAGAAAAGGGCAGCAAAAGGAGTTACCCCCAATCGGTAAGATCCAAAAGTGAAAAGAACTGCATTTGCCTTCTCAATCATTGGCTCAGAATACCCTTTCTGACACGTTAACCGCTTCACCCATTCCTTAACTATCTGCAAAATCAATGAAAAGCCTACACAGGTAAGACTAACTGCAGAGCATACAAGGAAAATACCTAATACAACATAAGTTACACTACAAGACAGGATTATCATTTCTAAACAGAAAAATGGTGACAGAAATAAAACTAATCAAACATCATCATGTCTAAGTACCAAAAATCATGTGGATACAGTGCCCACAGGAAGCATTAAAAAATTATATGTCATAGCTATCAAAATGGTCTTGCAAGGCAGATCTTTCCGAGTAAAAAATGGTCAAAAGCAATGCTGCCATATAGAAGTCATATTGTCCCCTTCTAGCCTCGCCTCCTAATTCCCTAGAATCTGAGATATCAAGTAAGCAAGGGGAGTAGCAAACAACGAAGGGGGGTTACCGCATCGATCTCCCGCAGCACCTCCTCCCGCTTGGCGGACTGCTCCTCCCCCTCGTAAAGCCCCATCTCAACCAGGAACTGCGGTCACAAAGGAAACATGAGACCATCATCACAACGGAACCACAGGTAAGTCAGCAAAGCCGCACAACGTAAGCAATCGGCGACGAGTGACAACCTTCTCGAGCTCGGCCGTCTTCTGGAGGTCGAACACGGTCGGCCTGGCCAGGGACAACGGCGGATCCATCCCGCTGTACCGCTTCGGGGACGACCGCGACGGCGCCTTGGCCGTGCCCACGGATCCCGCCATTGAGCCGCACGAGCAAGGACGACGGAGGTGCGCAGGCGCAAGCAAGCGGCCGGAAACCCCGTCGGAGTCGAGCAAACCCGCGACCAACGGCTAAGTCGTCTACGCCCCCAGTGGTTCGAATCGAGCACTGGATTCGCTCCTCGAAGCGCGCGACGCTGCCGAGCGAACAAACCCCGCCGGTGGAACCCTAGACTGCCGAATCCAGGTCCCCCCGCAATCCCGACGATAGAAGGGCAGCCGCGCGGATTATCGGCGGAGCGAGCGGGAATAGCGGCAGCTCGGGGCGGCGGCGGCGGAGGTCGTGGGGGACGAGGCGTTTGCACGTGTACGGACTGGCGGAAACGGGAAGGAAAACTCTAGTAATCATCCGGGGATCCGTCTCTCCGCCTCCTCCGCATGGAGCGTTCGCCACGCGTCCCCGCGGACCCACCACGAGGCCCACGCGCCGCTCCCCAACCCCGAGTCCCCGACCTTATCCTCTCCACTCGTTCCCCTCCTCGGTCCTCTCCTCAATTCTCTCCCTCACGCACATGGCAGCCATGGCCACTAGCCCACCACCACCTCCAAGCTCCTCAAGCCGCCGCTCCGCCATGGGTAGAGCTCGGCCGCCGCCCCGACATGGCCGTCTCCCTTCTCCTTTCCTTCGCCTTCTCTGCTCCATCCCGCAGCGTCGCTCTCCGCCGCCAACGCAACCTCCACCGTACACGGCCTCTCTCCACGAGCTCGCCGCTGCTCGACCGCCGCCGCCGCCGCCGTTCCTTTCCCACCTAAATACGCGACGTCTACGAATCCCCCGACGCCGACGCTCGCCGGCGTTGATTTGAGCTTTTTTCGCCGTCTGCTGGCGCTGCTCCCGGTCGCTCGAGCTCCTCGTCTCGGCCTCCCTTGCGGTCGAGCTCGTCGTGCACCCTGCGACGTGGATGGTGCAGAAGGCCAGGATGGCGGTGTCGCGAAGGAACACCATCGGAGTATGGCGGTGCTGGCAGTGGCGCGAGGGGTGACCACCGCGGCAAGGATTCCTGTCCCGGCGACGCCATGTTGCTGCAAGGACAGGGGCGGTGCTGCAATCGGTTCCCCGCTGTCGACGGCCGTGCTGCCAGTAGTGGTGGCGCTCCGGCGAGCTGGAGTCCATTTGCTACAGGCGGTGCTACCAAGGGTGGTCAGCGATGCTGCCATTGATGTTCGGAGGTGCTACCCAGACTAGTGGCAACGATGCTGCCCAAAGAGAGCGACAGTGGTCCAATGGGAACACGGCGGTGCCCAAGGAGCGGCGTGCACTGGCGCTGCTAGGGTCATCCTGCGACCTGGCGGAGGTTGCAGGGAAGGCAACTTCGGTTGACTACTTGACTTGCGCGAGCGCGGATTAAGACGTCGCCCGCCGTCGGGAGCAATTTTCTTCTTCACATGTTTTTTCTTGTATTTCTGCAAAATTTTGAAAGCTTTGTAGCAAAATTGTTCCCCTTTTTATGCAAATCCTCAGAACCTAAGTAGCAAATTTCTTCTTCACCTGATTTTTTCTTCATGAGTTGCAAATCCTTATATCATTTGTAGCAAAATTTGCTCCTTATGATACAAATCTACAAAACTAATGTCGCAAATATCTTCTTTATAAGACGCAATTTATTTTCAAGCAGATCTCTATATGTTTTTGTCGAATGTGCTCGGTGTGTAGGGAGGCTGCGCTGCCGTTGGTGCTCGGTGGTGCTCCCATGAAAGGATGGCGGTGCTACAGAACGAGCACGGCGGTGCTCCCGTGGCAAGGCGCCGGTGCTTCCGGTCGCAGTTGCAGGCAGTCGACATCGTCGCTGTTGCTTCTGCTACGATACTGTAATGTTTTACAATTTTGTGCTTCAATAGTTTCGTGGGTTTGCTAAAATAGCACAATGTTTTTGGTACGATGTTTCTGTTCATGTATGAATTTTTGCACCAAGAATTTTTTTGCTACAGTTTTGTTCTGATGTTTTGCATCATAAGTCTTAACTCTCCGGATTTTTTTTGCAACGATGCTGCAATATAACATATTCTTTGCTATTATTGTTATGTGGGTTTGCTACAATAGGACGAAAAATTTGCTAGATGTCTCCGGCGAGGTCTTCGTTGATGTCTCCGGCGAAGTCGATTTTGCTACGTAGCATATTTTTGTTGCTACGGAATCTCCGGCGAGGTCTCAGGTGAGGTCTCCGGCGAGGCCACATTTTTTCTTTTTATGTTCTGTGTACGAACCGTTTTTTGCTACAATGCAGCAAAAGCGGGACATTTTGTAGCAAAAAGCGGGAGTTTCGTAGCAAAAGCGGGATTAGTCCTTTTTTAGTGGATAGGTGTCAGGCTGGCGACCCAGGGGATCGGAGGGAAAGATCCCCGGGGGACGCCTAGTCCTGTCCAGGGAAGGCGATGCGCGTGAATAGTCGTGTTGGAAACTTGGAATGTGCTATAGGGCAGCGCTGCATATTAGTCATACCCAGCGGTGGCAGCTGACCCTGTCCCACCCCTCCTAAGGCTATGTTTGTTTCTCAGGGATTAGTGGGGTTTGGTGGGATAAACCCGGCCCATTCCCAAACCCCCAGACTCCAAAAAAAAAACCTGTTTGTTTCTAGTGGCTTTGGGCCGGTAATTTCCCGGCGTTTTCCCCACCTTCCCCAAACCCGGCTCAAACCCGGTCAAACCCCTCGTTCCGCAAAACGCGAGTTCTCCAATCCCCGAGCGAGAGAGAGGAACGGGTGCGGCGCACGTAGCGACGGCGGCGCCGTGTGGAGCGAGGGCCGGCGGCGGTGAGCAAGGGAGAGAGACGGGCGGCGGTAGACATCGACGCGTCGCCTTTCTTGAATCTCTAGGACTCGTCGCCTTTCTTGGATCCCACCACCGTTCTTGGATCGTTGAGGCGTCGTCGCCGTTCTTGGCTACTCCGGTATACTCTCCTCTCCTCTCCCTCTCTGGATCGAAGTAATATAGGAAGTCTTGGAAGAAGCTCTTCCCCCTTTTCCGGCTGTAACAGCAGGCCACGAGCTAGTGTTTTGTCAGTGACCGCATGGTCATGCGTGTGTTTGCGGGACGGCAAGGAGTTGCTAGTAATCTGGTGCAGTAGCGCAGGATGTTGCATAAATAAATGTGCTCTGTTCTTCTCTTGTAGAATTGGCAGATTGCTCGGTAGTAATTTGTAGGACGAACTGCAGGTCTTTTTTTCAGTGCGAGGAAACTGAGCCGCGGTTGGATTCAGGACTAATCTATTGGGTTTTTTCTTCTTCTCTAGAGAGAGTGTTCCAATCGGCGGCGTTTGATCACAAACAGGGTCCGTTTATTCATGTTTGTTTGTGTTGGAGAGGACGGGGCCGTGGCCCAGTGGCTAGCTGCACGGTGCGCGTGGCTGGCGACCCGAGTTCGATTCCCCGTCGGGGCGAATTTTGGGAATTCTCGCGAGGAGGTTTCCTACTATGAAAAAATACCACCAAGGGCTAGTCCTGGTAGGTCTTGTTTTCTTTTTGTGTTGGATATTGCAAACAGTAACGAAGACATTTAGATGAGCCCTTCATGTTCCATTACTTCACTTTTGCAAGCCTATCATGTATTTACAAGAAAAGTTGCTGATAAATTGATTAAAATGGAAGCATCGTACTAAATTTGGAGCATATAATTTAGGTAAGCAACAATTCACCGGTCATATAATTTTGTTGTTTGTCTAGCCTCCTGATGTTTTAAATGTTTTGTGCAGTGAATTAAGTAATTATATATGGTGCCCTTATGATCTCGCTTTAAATATGTGTGGAGTAGTTTGCTGTACAATTGTTTTTGGTCTGAAAATGTCAAATGTGAGTTGCATGTCTCAAAACGGCTGAAAACCGAGAGACCTTCCTCACCTCGGCTGTGATGCATCGGGAGACGGCCATCCTTTGGCTTTAGCAAGAGATTGCAGAGCTGTCTTGAGGTATAATTACTCTTGTGCCTCTGTTTGATATGTGCTGAAATATAGCTTACTTGTGTGCGTGCCTAGTCTTTGCTGGAAAAAAATATAGCTTACATCAATGGCACTAGGACCACATGTACTCTACTATATAGTCTCATTGTTATTTACTTCTCATGCTGCCTTCGTGCCCGACACCACATCATCACCCTGTAGTGTTTATCCTGTGAAGTTGCATCTGACAATAGTTCATCATTGTTTTGTTTGGGAACTGGTTGTACAAGATGGTTGGATATATGCTTAGCTAGCTGTCCTGTGATGCTATTTATACAAGAGGATTTTGTGGTAGTTTCGAGATGTATTTTTTTTGAGAAACACAGTACAACGCAGACGCTCACATATACGCGTATACACTCACCCCTATGAACGCACACACGCACACCCTACCCCTATGAGCATCTCCGAAAGACTGAGCCGGCGGTTGGGTCTTGAGATTGACAAATTCACCACGGGCGCCTCGTTGTCGACGGGAACGTCGCCTCCCACTTAAAGAATATTCCGCCTAAATGAGAAACATCAACGTCAAACCTGGGGTTTGAACTCTGATGGGCTGGGGTACAACCACCCTCCTAACCATCTTACCACAGGCAAGTTCTCCTCGAGATGCATTTGTGTGACTTGGCAACTGAACTGCTCCTTGTTTTCAGGTTCGATTGGGTTGACATGACGCTGAAGTGTGGTGGAGCTAATGGTAGCTTGAGAGTTGAAATTGAGTTGAAGCATGCGTCAGCGTTGTAATCGAATTTAGTTCAATACTCAATTCATTGATGTCTTGTTATCTGGATCATTTACTTGTGTTAGCTGAAACTGTTGGATGTTAACCAGTTCTGAGACTATTTTGTTACATGGATCATTATAAAAATTGAATCTGGACTGTCGTATTTCTGGATGTAAACCAGTATTGATTATGCATTGAGGTCGAGTGTAAATCTTTGTTTACCGTTTGTTTCTCAGGGATTGTGATTGGGGAATTTTGTGGGGATTGGGTGAGGGAAGGGGTTTTCCTAATCCCCTAGGGGATTAATCCCCACTAAACCCAAAAAAAACACTAGAAACAAATATAGCCTAATCGAGCGCGCATTTTTTTTTTTGAAACAAGGGATAGACCCCGAAGGGTCTAGTTGGTGCTTTCATTAAAGGCGATGTCGGTACAGATTACAGAAGAACCCCTGAAAGAACTGAAAAATACAGAGCAGTCCTTCTCTTTTACATCACACACCCTGGACAAAAGATGAAAAAAGCAATCAAGTCCAGCACCGCCATGTCCATTGACCTGAAGCCAACGCCGGCCATCCTCTGCATCGCCGGGGACGAAACCACTTGGGATGTAGAGGAAGGGAATCGCCGCCTTGACTCCATTGAAGGGCCTCCAAGGTTGGAGGTTGAACGAGGGATGCATCATCAGCATCCATGGAAGCCGCCCTTCGGCTATTGAATTCGGAGGCCAAGCAAAGGGCCGCCGATGTTGCGCTCGTCTTGACTCTGCACCTTCCCCTGCACAGCCCGACGCCGGATCACACTGCGCCGCTTCGCTCCTCTTCCCACTCGCCACCATGGCGATTAGGAGAAGCATGAACAGCAGCATGCACAACCGAAGCCTGGCTGCACCAAAAGACCTTATTGACGGAGTTTCCGGTGGTTTCCCATCCCGCCGCCTGCGGCTCCAGCCATAGGAGCACCGCAGCAAGTAGAAGAACCACCAGGCGGCACCGGATCTGGGCCGAAGGACCCGGCACCTCCCTCCCGGCATGAAGCCAACTACCAGCATAAAGCCGACTACCAGCATAAAGCCGAGACAAACATCTACTCCTAGTACTACAGCTAGTATATACAGGAACCGACCACCTGCTCCAGCTTCTCGCCGGCCGGCCGCGCCGCCGGAAAGAGAGAAGGAGAGGGGCGGAAGCAGCGCTCGCCTAGCGACTCTCAACGGGGGCACTCATCGAGCGCGCATGCAGATCCTGACGACGCGAGTGAGCGCACATGCAGAGGTGAAACGTGTTACGTGAGATTTGGCATTAGCAAGCTAGCAGAGCTGGCCGACTAAAAAACAAGTAAACCAGACATAAGCTAGCAGTGCATGTACTTATAAGTGTGTCATGCTCGTACCCATATGCACATGTTTGACCGGCTTGCAACAATATAAAAGGCTGTTAACAGAAAACTCCCAACTATGGATTAGTTTAGAGGATGTCATTCGGGATTTATAAATGAGTGAGCGCACATGCAGAGGTGAAACGTGTTACGTGAGATTTGGCATTAGCAGGCTAGCAGAGCTGGCCGACTAAAAAACAAGTAAACCAGACATAAGCTAGCAGTGCATGTACTTATAAGTGTGTCATGCTCGTACCCATATGCACATGTTTGACCGGCTTGCAACAATATAAAAGGCTGTTAACAGAAAACTCCCAACTATGGATTAGTTTAGAGGATGTCATTCGGGATTTATAAATGAGTGAGCGCACATGCAGAGGTGAAACGTGTTACGTGAGATTTGGCATTAGCAGGCTAGCAGAGCTGGCCGACTAAAAAACAAGTAAACCAGACATAAGCTAGCAGTGCATGTACTTATAAGTGTGTCATGCTCGTACCCATATGCACATGTTTGACCGGCTTGCAACAATATAAAAGGCTGTTAACAGAAAACTCCCAACTATGGATTAGTTTAGAGGATGTCATTCGGGATTTATAAATAACTATATAGTTACACAAATGTAAGTTGTTTAAAAACACTCATCTCTTAGATTTTTTAATGTAGTGATCAGTTTATTCGATACAACCATCATGATTTTTCAATTCACTTACCAGATTTTCAAATGCAGCAATCAGGTTAATTTGACACACCCATCCGATTATTTGGGAGCAATCACCCTATTTTTAAATGCAATTATTGTTTTAGTTTGACACACCTATTGGGTTTTCGAGAGCAATTATCATAGTTTTAAATATATTTACATATTAAAATGACACTATCAGGTTTCGAGAGCAATTGCCATATCAGATGTTTCGGTAGCAATTAACATATGGCAAGTAAATTATCATGTTGGTTTGACACATTTACTGGGTTTTCAAGAGAAATTATCGATTTTCAAGTATGGCTACCAAGTTGGTTTGATACACATGTCAGATTTTTCGAAAATAGCCACCGGGTTCTTCGGTTCACCTACCACATTATTTGGACACAGTTACCAGAAGTTTCAAATGCACCCGTCAGGTTCTCTAGTTCAGCAGCCACATATTTCAGACACAATTATCATACTTTTTTCGAGTGGACTCGCCATGTTCTTTGGTTCGGCTACAAGATTGTTCGGACCTAGTTATTAGTTTTTTTTAATGCACCCGTCAGGTTCTCTGGCTCAGCAGCCACATATTTCAGACACAATTATCAAATATTTCGAATGCACCCGCCATGTTCTCTGATTTAACTACCACATTGTTTGGACATAGTTAACGGATTTTGGAATGCACTCGCCAGTTCTCCATGTCAGCTAGCTACCACATTGTTCGGACACAATTATCAGATGTTTTGAATGCGTCTTTTTTCTGGTTGAGCTACCACAATGTTCGGACACAGTTATCTGATTATTTAAGTTACTAGGACGTATGCCCGTGCGTTGCAACGGGATATTTTTTCCCACGATCACTTGTTTCCTATTAGACACGTTGTAGGCTGTCCAATGAGATGCATGATAGTCAACCTGGCGGTTTAGCAAGCAAAATGCTCGACATCGGCCACTCCTTAACACTCTTTTGTTTTCCGGTCGCCCATGTCAGAATGTCTCAAATCTTTGCATCTTATAGGAGAATAAAATATGTAAAATATGTAGTTAAGCCTTTAGCATGCAAGTGTCGCCATGAAAGGGGTATTGGCTACATGGACCATGGTGGCTGGGTGTAGAGCGATGATGGAGTTCACATTGTTGATGACCTTGTCGACCAATTTTATGCCGTAAAGTAAATTAAATTTCTACTATCAGTCAATGATCAAATAGGAAAAAAAGGAGCAGCCTTCATGGATGCTTCTCTGAATCTA
Source organism: Poa pratensis (assembly GCA_947311845.1). Lineage (NCBI taxonomy): Eukaryota > Viridiplantae > Streptophyta > Magnoliopsida > Poales > Poaceae > Poa > Poa pratensis. The sequence goes on along the minus strand of CAMZMU010000052.1, from coordinate 30,230,408 downwards.
TCCCATAGATGAATAATGGATGTACATAATTAATGGATGAATGCAATCAAAGGAATTATTTGGTTAAAACTCACGTCGGAGATGAGTTTCTCTTCTGTTGAATTAATTTGTGATTTTCTTTCTGTAGTGCCCATTGCTCAAGATTGATTAGGTTTGAGGGCTTCTAGATCATGATCTTACCTTCCTCCAATAATTGTCCAATCTGCTATTCGGTGTCTTGTGCTTGCATCTTGCCACTTCCATGGTCTCGAGGGCTGACAGAAAACATCCACCTCTTGTTTTCACCACCATCGGATCACATGGGCCTGATTTAAGTCATGTAGTACCTCGCATCGGCAGTTCAGAACTTCAAGAGCGCCGCCAAGCACGCTACTCTGGATGTTATCTGAAGAAATCGCTCCAGCATCACTGACTGAGTCTTTTGATAGGGCATCCAGTTGCAATGGATGAAGTATAACAAGATCTACGTTGCCATAAGATCTGGCCCTCATGGAAGTATCTTGATCTTTTAGTACGCGGCCGGCAGCTTCTCCCGTGTGCTCGGAGGGCCAAGTCCTGGCGGTTGCTGTTGCCGGCGACCATGTCCGGCGCGTATGCCCGGAGCCCGGATTTGATACACGCGATGCCACCGCAAGCAACGGTAGCTCGACCAGCTTCCTCCGAGTAGTATTGTCGTGATCGATCAAGCTTTCGCCGATCTAGGGAGCAAGTCAATCGAATCGGCCGCCTAGGGTTTTCAGTGTCGCGGCTTGCGGAGCAGTGGAATATATGTCAGAAGGGAGCTCCGACTTGCATCGTGAGTTTCCTTCGTACGTGCTTGGTACGGATGCCCACACAATCAAGTCCTCCTTGTACACGGTCTACGCAAGACGTGACTCTAGAGAGGTGGCGATCCTATAGAAAAACACATGACGGACGCAATCGTTTTTCTCTCAAATCACTTACCGGTGGCAACCTTTGTAAATTTCATCAAATCTGAGGGTAATTTCAACGACGTACGAGAAGAAGGCTTAATGCTTTTATTATTAGGTATAGATATAGTCACGGTTGTTATCATGTTATACATGTAGCAAATGTAGCAAATAACATATCGATCGCATCCATCAGATAATGTGATTCAGTATCGACGTTTTATATGCACGTACACGAGCTAAGCTAAGCTAAGCAAGCTGCCTAGCAGCTATAGATGGATAGAAGTTGACACTGCCGGCGGGGAGGGGCTCTCATTCTCTTCTTTCTCCTCTCTACCTGCTACAGTTTTGAGAGTCGCTCTCTTCTCTCCGGACCGAACCGAGGTTCTTCCTGTCGGCCTTGCCGGCGGGGAGCGACTGAGGGGAGGCTCCGGCCACCGTGCTGTATATAGTAGGTTTAGTTTGCTTGTTGTTTGGTCCTATATGGCGTCTTGGGCTGTTTGCCTTTTTGCTTGGAGTGGATTTCCAGATCTTGGCAGCCAGATCTGTGGTCTTGTGTTCATCTTCTGTGTGTTCTTGCTTCTCTGGTTGGAGCAGGACGAGCTGAAGACGACTGCCACTCCCTCTAATAAATCTGCTGCTTGCCGCCTTCGTCAACTCCTGTTGAGCTGCTATGTGACATCGCTTCCTCCGGCCGGCCGTGGTGGCGAGGAGAGGAAGTTGAGCTGCGGACAGGTTTCTGCTTCGACTTGGCGTGGTGGTGTGCTTGATGCGTTTGAAGGTGTTGATCTTCTTCTTCCGGCCGGCCTTGGTGGCGAGGGGAAGAAGAAGACCGACGCTTTTTCAGGTGCGTCTGGCCTGCTGTTCTCTGGTGCTTCGATTCGTGCTGGTCTGGAGTTGTCTGCGCCTGTTCGTCGGCGTCGTGGCGACGCGGACGGAGGGCGTGCTGCCCCTGTGCTGGTGAAAGTTGAGGCGCCGCGGGACCGAGGAGCGCGTGAGCATCAGCGTGCTCCTGAAGCTGCATCGACGATTGGCGGAGCTCCCAAGCGGTGGCACCTGCTTGCCACGGCTATCCTTGGCCGCTGTGGCCACTCCGCGCTCGGCCGTGTGTTCGAGCATCTTCTTCCTCCTGGTCGGAGGATCTTCATGGATCTCGATGCGGGGTTTCTTGCTGGCGTTGCCCCAAGTGGCTTGTTCCCCGGCGGCAGTGCAGGTACCTGCATCTCGAGGTCGAGGCTTCGCGGTGGAGAAGACCAGGGACCTGATTGCTTTTTCACTTTTCGTCCTGAGGACTTTTCTGTAATTTGTAAGGACCTTCGTGCAACTCTTTTGGTTCACAGGGTTCTCCTTGTAATATTGTACCCACCGACGAAATGAAGCAGCTTCCAGGCCCTTCGGGGCCTTACCCGTTCAAAAAAAAAAAGTTGACACTGCTAACTATCTAGGCGCCTGTTAATTGCATGCTCGCGCGCGGGAGAACTAGGCATGGCAACCAAAGTCATCAGGCAAGCTGCAGGTGTTGTCGCCGAGAGCAAGGGTCGTGTGTGGAAATAGGATACATCATACATGGCGTGGTGCCGTGGTGTGGCTGCTTTCTCGCGCATGGAGAGGTCGGTGAGCGAGGCACCAAGGTCAGACCACTGAGGGCTCATTTAGTTGTAGGGGAGGAAAACCCAGGGAACATAATCCCGGCCGGGAACCTGAAGAATCATGAGTAAAACTCCGGGATTCTGTTCCCGACCTCCGGATTAGGGGAAAATACAACCCGGGAAAAGGCTGGGATCCCCCTGGGATTGCAGTTACCGAACAAACCCGGAGGAGGCGCCTTCGGCAAGAAGCGCTTGAGGACCGTCCATACACGGACGCAGAGGGCGAGCTGGTCAGCGTCGCAGAGCAGGGCCACGAGCGACGATGACATGGAGGAGTCTGCGGCCACAAACGCGCCACGGCGGGCCCGTCAGCACCAGCTCCGCGAAACGCCGCCCCCCGCCACCATCACTGACCGTGCCGGCTGCAGGGTCGCCGAGCCTCGCCTCGACGGCAGTGAACACGTCATGCCTCCGCTGTCGTGTCCATCGCTGACCGCGCCGGCTGCAGGGTAGTCGCGCCTCAACGGCGGCGAACACGTCACACCACATACCCGAGCTGTGCGTCGGACCACCGCGCCCAGTAGTCGCGCCTCCAGCTCTCGTCCCCTTTCCGACGAGGTCGGAAGTCCCCGCCTTAGAGGAAGCTCCCCGTCATCTCATGGCGTCATCCTCAAGGATTCTCCGATCTGAAACTCGACGAGAGAGGGGGTAAATGTGGCTGGTTCGGACGTGTGAGGGGATATGGTTAGGTGATTAGGTGAGAGACAGGAGATCGAATCGGACGGTTCGCAGCGCGCCGCACGGGAGAGACGCGTGTGCGGCGCCCCTACGTAGCCTTTTTCTTTTCCTAGCTGCGCGTGGTCGTGGAGGGCGAAGGGATGGTGATGGACGTCCCGATTTCTTCCGGATAAGGGCTGGAAGGAATGTTCATTTTCGGAAAATAGTACTCTCTCCGAGTTCGTAAGGCGTAATCCTATATCCTATCTATACCTCTTATAAAACAAAACCCCACTAAGTTCATTTATGAATTTTCTATCTCCACATGCAGCACATCCACATCATCGCTTAATCACAACCATCCGATTAGCATGTCCAGCCGTTCATCCTATTGTTTCATCGTGACGGTACTGTGGCAAACTTTACATATTTTCTCTTTTTTTTACTTGAGAGTGTAGGATTTAATTCGATGTAGTGTGGGGGCATACGAAGGGGATAAGTCCCTAGCTCTTCGTATCCTTCTCCACTTCCAGTTTGTTGCTTGCCTTCTTCCAATTCACCCACCTCGTCAAGTCACGAGCCATCATCACTCCATGATCTCCATCAGCGTGAGATTTCGTTATATTTCTCAAGCCTTAGCTTTTCCGTCGCATCATCGAGGGCACAGCCTCGACTCCATCGGATGACGGTCTGACCGTCCACAGCTGTCAGCAGCTTCAACCTTTTGTTCTGCCGCCCCTGCCTTGCTTCCCCATCCAGTATGTGATCTCCCAGATCTGTTATGCGATCAATCTCTTCGTCAAGTAAACAGTGCAAAGCAACTCAATCTCTTGCGGTCATCATGCCTCTGTTGATCACGTGAAATAAGGGGCAAGTGTCAGTACATAGTGCTACGTCAATTGGAGGTAATGGGTATGTGAAGAAATATCTGATAAGTAGTTCAGTACTACCAGCAGATCTTGGCTGTGATTCTACATTTCTACTAATGGGACTCGAAATAGCGTCTATCATTTCTAAGGTCAATTCAACATGCGTAAGTTGATGTGGAACTTATTTCAACTCTAGGATTCAAGCTGCTAGACTGCCTGCCAACTATTCGATGAAATACGTCAACTATCTAACAAGGTGAGAATATTTGCTCCCTTTTGTCTGCAGAATAATTTTGAGCTGGCTCTGTCTCCATGAGATGATTCATAACAACATTGCTACTGTGCAGATTTTACTCTTGAGATTTACTTGCTCCTAATTTCAGCAGTCGAATTGATACAGAGTTGATATTACTCTTGGTCACGGATTTCATTGAGGTGTGCGTTGATGGATGCCAATGGGAACTTTTACGGTTCTGGAGCAGCTCTCTGTATATAGTCTGGATTATTTTTCTTATTCCAAATGGATATTTGATGAAGTTGGAAAGGGGTTCTTACATTTGCAAGTTTTTTAGCTTGATTTATAAATCTTGGGACGAATCAACCCACCAGGTGCGTGCCTGTGATTGTAGTTTATATGACGTGTGTTTAGCTTTCATGACATTCAGTAGCCGGGTGGCGGGTAGTGCCTCTAGCCCTATATATTTTAGTGGAGTAAAATCTATACGTTGATAGACATGTGTACTTGCATTTTATTTCTATTCTTACTCAATAAAAATAAATGTGTATGTGAGTAATAGATATGCAATTCTGAATATTGTCTTAATAGTACTTTTTTTTACTCTTGATCATGAGGTCCCAACAGTAGTATCCGTCGCTTCCAATAAATCCTGCCACCCGCCGCAACGCGCGGGGTATTTTTCTAATATCCTATATAGGTCATTTCCACTAACTATTTCTCTCAGCATGCAGCCTATACACCTCAGCAATATGCCATATCAGCAAATCACAGTCCCTTTACTATGTTTCTTTTGTATGACAAATCTATGATTTCCGTGTGGTTCCTGCCGCAAATTATAGAAGCCCAGTATTCGGCCCATTTGCAATAGAATAATCCAGCCCAACACTATTTTTCTTCTCGACGAACAAAATCTGGGTCGACCGACGAACTCCTCCTCTCAATCAATGTCCATGGCAGCCCTCTCTCTTCCTCTTCCCACGCGATTCCTGTAAGCAACGGCAGCATAAGAAACTGATGCAGGCATATGAGAGGTTTCTCAACTCTTCCTATAAATTTCTCCCATACTCGGCCGAGATTTCCTGTCCAACAGATCGCCAAGTATCCTCTCGCTTTCTGACCACCAGCCCAAGCAGGGTCGGTTTCATTGCTGAGTTCTGGTACACCGGTTCTATCAATCAGTCATGCATTCTGACTCATAGTCCTGCTGCTTGGGCCCTGCTGGAGATTTACCATGAAATTCACCTCGCCAAGACGGTAATGTGCTAGCTCAGTAAGTGCCTCCCAGGCCCCGCCTTTTTGGAGCATGTCGTCGGCGAAGTCGACCAGATTTTCTTGGCGATTCGAGATAAAGCAGCAGAGTCTTGGAAGATAACATCCCCCAACAATTTATCAGGTTACTGGCTGCTTCACTCCGATTTCAGTGCTTAGTACATCTATAATAAATTGATCGATTTTCCATTTTTGACAAGCTGCAGCTACTGGTCATTTACTATTCACTCACTCAATTGGTACTACAAGAAGCAAGAGAAAAGGATCACGTGGAGACGGGAAATTCTTCTTGCTTATTTGTTATTTGCCCTTCAATTTCAGCACACTATATCAAGCTTTTGATTATTTACGGAATTTGAATTTGACTATAAATTATGTGTTTTGTTTGGTTCAGGTGGAGACCTCAGATATTGAAATGTGTGTCCACCGAAGGTTTGTATTTTCAGATCTTGGGTCAATATTCTCACTCTTACATATGAATATGATTGCTCTTTTTTATTGTATCTGATTGTGCATGGAGAGACATCGCGAGTTAAAATGCTTCTATCCCAAGTCCCTAACACTTGCCACGAATTGCTAGCAGCTTCTTCGTCAGACACACTCTGCACTTTCATACACTTACAAAATATTCTTTTTTTTAGAAATGGGGTGAAGCCCGGCCTCTCCATCGAGATGCACATAGCCATTTATTAAAGATTATTAAGTATCATCTTATTACAACTCAACGATCACACAAGGTTGAGACATGTATCAACCATCGAAATAGCAACATAGTTTCAACTACAGAAGTCTCCTAATATGCTGCCACGTATGTCGGGAGAAAAACTTCTGTGCCACCAACAGAAGTCGAGCGCATCCAGTAACCATAAGCTCATGCTGGTCCGAAGGAAGCAGGGTAGCACGTAACTGGATCCAGTAGGCCGCCATATTGGTAACTTGAAAGACATGAAAATTCGTTTTTCTGTTAAAAACAATATCATTCCTGCAATTCCAAATAGACCAACAGATCGCTGAAACGCCAATACGAATCCTAGCTGTGGTTTTTTTGTTAATCCCATTCAACTAATTACCAAACATATTGGAAACATTTGTGGGTGGAGGGATATTATAAGTGCAAAACACAACACGCCATATTAAACGAGCAAAAGGGCACGAGATGAATAAAATGATCTATAGACTCCTCACATCCACAAAAAAAGCATTTAGAACATCCGTGCCAGTTTCATTTAAGTAGATTATCCTTAGTGAGCAAGACCTTCCTATTGAGGAACCACATGATTTTTTTTTATTTTGAGCGGAATCTTCAACTTCCACAAATATTTACGCAAAAATCTGGTATGTCCATTCATCAAATCCTCATACATGGATTTAACCGTAAATACTCCTTTTATAGTAAGTTTCCACACAAAAGTATCGGTATCATCTGTCAAGTTAATATCCATCAAACGAAGACATAAGTGTGACCATGCATCCCACTTATCTCCAATCAAAGCCCTCCTAAAACTAATATTTAAAGGAGGCGCCCCGTTAAAAACATCATGCACGAGCACATTTTTTTGCTGCACAATGTTATATAAAGATGGATACTGTTGTTGAAGTGGGGTATCTCTTAACCACGTATCTTCCCAAAACCTAGTAATCTTACCGTTTCCAATTGTAAAACAGCCTCTATTAAAGAACTCCTCTTTAACTCTCATGAAACAGGACCAAAATATTCTACCTTTCCATTCGTGTGCAGATTAGATGGAACAGGACCAAACTAACAAATAACTCTTTATGTTTAATTAGTTGTACCGATGAGTGACCAAAACAAAATAAAATACATTCAGTTCGTAGTTTGCTTATACAACATCATCAAATGATCCTTTTTCATATTTTTGTTCAATCTCTGTTCTAACTAGTTATCTCTAGGTTTGCAAGCGATGTACATCAACACAGGGAGTTCCACGTACATATACACACGATACAGGCCATAGATAGCTAGCCTGTTCCGGATCGGAATCCATTGAACGTACGTGTTCTTATTGCATCCGGGTCGGATCCACAAATATTGTTCTACGATGCGAATGTACAGATTTTGCAGCAAACAAATATTTTCCGAATTAAAGGGCTTCTTCCCCCAATTTCATTAAAAATAAAAACCAAAGTGTCGATTATTACAGCATTTCGACGTACTCAGGACCTCGCACCCTCAAGACCTGGAGACACACCACCAGGGTTCCCAAAATTTATCTTTAGGAGAAGAAGCACAAAGAACACAACAGTAATAAAACTACACCTTAGACAATCTATCCAACAGTAGCATTAAGAACACAAAGAAGCCGCGACTTTTTCCTTTCATAGCTCATCGTCCGGCTTCGATTCTCTTTGTTATTGGGCGCCAGCCATGCAATCTTTCGAAAACTTCAGAGCACACTTTTGTTAGCCGTTGTGCCGCGCTGCAAAGTTCCGGCCTGTCGTTTGCTTTCTGCATTATAGACCATCTGTCAATCCAATGAACTATACTACTCCCTCCGTTCGAAAAAGGATGTCACAAAAATGAGCTGGAATCCAAACATTATGGTCGTGGTTAAATGTGCCACGGGTCTGGTAGATATTCTGGAACATGATCAAAAACCACTGCATTCCACGCCCCAGGATGTCACAAAAATGAGCTGGAACCCAATGAGCTAGAGGGAGTATACATTATGGTCGTGGGATCATGCGGCTAAACATGATCAAAAACCACTGCTTTCTAGATAGCCCAGAGAACTGCAGCCACCCAACAGAAACAACATTCCTTTCTTGCATGTTAAACGTAAGTGTCAGATCTACCAGACCGTGGCACATTTAACCACGCCCCAGATATATCTAGTCAAACAGCAATCAAAGAATAAATGATCTATACTTTCTAATTCGTCGCAAAAACAACACTTATTATCTCTACCTTTCCAACCCCTTTTAATAAGAACATCTTTAGTCAGAATACTTTTATAAAATGCTAACCAAAGAAAGATCTTAATCTTAAGAGGGATCCTAACACGCCAGAAATTTCTATGCGGCCATTGCACTTCACAAATCTTCAAAGCAAGGTACATAGATCTCACTGAAAAAAACCCTGTTTTCGTTAGTATCCATCTACATCTATCATCTTTATCATTCAGCTTTACTTCTACGCATACAATCTGTGAATCAGTCCACATTTTTGCTGTTGCTCCCCAAAGATTCCTCTGAAATCTAAGAATCTTCCAACCTTTATTAAAAACATCCGCACCATAACCCCTTTACTCAACGACAGATTGTATAGTCTACTAAATTGCTCACTTAAAGGACGATTACCTATCCATAAGTCCTCCCAAAACCTAGTCCTTAGTCCATTTCCTACAACTTTCCTACAGAACTTGAAAAAAGAATCTTTAACCTCCATAAGCCCCTGCCAGAAATGAGTTTGGCCTGGCTTTTTCTCACACGCAGACATAGTTTTCTTAACATACTTTTTCCTAAGCAAGCCTTGCCAAACTCCTTCGTTTTCCAACTTCCATAACCATTTGCTCAATAAACATACATTCATTACTTGTAAATCTATCACACCTAGCCCTCCCAATTCCTTGGGACGACAATTTTTTCCCCAACTCACTAAGTGATATTTTTTTTGCATCTACTTTCTCCTGCCATAACAGTCTTTTCATAAAAATCTCTAATTTATTTTTTGTCCCCACGGGCATTATGAACATTGACATCATACTAAAAGGAACATTAACCGAACAACCTGTAAGCAAAACTAGTCTGCCTCCATAAGAGTTCTGTCTTCCCTCCCACGTATGTTTCTTCGCTACCCTTTCATTACATGCTTTACGTCGCATTCGTGTACACCATGTATGCTCATGCAATATGCAAAAATAGAGTTTGGAATCTTAGAGCTTTAGATCGCGAAACTAAGCCTTGTTTGAACCTTGGCCCGCACTAGTTACTCGTGTGTATAATTCCATCACATTTTTATGACCTTAGAGCATCTCCACCGGGGGCCTCCAAACGACCCTCCAAAGGCCCATTGGGGGTCCGGACAGTGAAATTCGCCACCAGCGGCACCCTCCAAAGTCTCACCCCGAGCGATTTTGTGTCCGACACCCCCAATAGGGCCTCCAAGTTTGGAGGCCCTCCTGGGGGTGCCGGACATCGCCTCGGGCATGGCCCTGACAGCGCTGGCTTGCCCGTCATACACATAAAGCGTCGCGCCCATATTAAATTGGCTGTGCAGGAGGCCGTTCCGCCGCGTTTAATGTCGAGGCGACGAGACGGCGGCACACCTGTCAGCACGCGTCGCAATAACGCCGCGCCCGTTCCCCTGGCGGGCACAGAGCGAAGCGACGCGTCGCAATAACGTTGCGCCGCTTCCCATGGCGCAGACGGAAGCGACGCGTGCTGGAGTCGCAGCGGCTGGCCACGGTGGCGCCCTGCAGACGCTTCGTCGGCGTCAATGCGCGGCCAGGCGAAGCGGTGGCCGCGTTAATGCAGGCCACCCAACCCCGCTCCTCCGGCCGCCTTTAAAACCCGACGCAGCGCTGCCCTCCTCTCCTTACACCATCGCTTCTCCCTCTCTCTCCCTCTCCCTCAAGAACATAGGCCGCCATGGCGGGCAGCCGCGACGGGCGTTGCGGTGAGCAACACCACGAGCAGCTGGAGGAACTCCGGCGTCGTAACGAGGAGGCGGAGATGCCCAAGGCGTTCCAACGAGGCATGTGGCGCGAGGAGGCCGACAACGCGCCTCTCTACGTGCTCTCGCTGGAGACCGCGCGGCTGAGCAGCCGCCACCAGCTGCCGGTGGACGACGACGCCACCCTTCCAGACGGGTGGGTGAGGAGTGCCGCCAACATTCCGGTGGCCGTGGCTCAGTGGGCAGGAGCGCGTCGAGTTCCTCAAGCGCAAGTGGATGAAGATGCCGTACGAGCAAAATCTCGACCCCAGGTACTCCATCTCGGTGCCCTACTATCACGCCGTGGTGTACAAGGAGTATGAGGCACGTCGTACCGGTCGACGAGAGCCACGCCGGAGTTGTCCGCAACGGACGACGAGCGTGACGGCTGATGCATGTAAAATGCATACATGAACTTTGCATTTTATTACTAGATATTCCTACATTTTTGTAACTTATATGATGTTATATTCATGATTTATAATGATTCCGGGGATTTTCTAAACAATCCCCGCTCTTTTGGTTCTAAATCTGTTTTCCAGAAAACGTCTTTTTTAGTGTTTCGGACTTTCCGGGAGCTTCGGGACTCCAAAAAGTGCAAGGTCAGAGAGCACGGTTCAGAATTTTCAAGACGAACGCAATTGACTGAAAATGAAGACCAGAAGCCCAACAAGATGGTAAATAGAGGGCCCACGTGGTCAGATTCTCTGGCCACGTGGGCCCACCTATTTTCCCCCTCGTGGCTCCGATGCCGTCCGTTTTCGTCTCCGTGGCTTCGTCTTGACCTAAAACCGACTATAAAAATATTCCCCGAGGAGTTTCGCGAGGGGCGCTGCCGAAACACAGAAACACCGAAACAAGACCTGGAGCTGCAGATTGGAGGGAGAAAACTCCGGCGGGGCGCTGCCGGCGTGGTCTCCATCTTCTCCAACGACTTCTCCACTGTCTCCATGATGAAGGGAAGTAGTCCACCCCTGGACTTGGGTTTGTGGTGGTAACTTGATCTAATCTCTCTATGTATGATCATTGTTGAAGTCATATGATGTGCCTTGCATAAGTATGGATCTAACTATGTAATTCCTATGGTGGATATTGTGGTATGAGATGATATTTGTTATGCATTTACTGTTGTGTTGGAACTTTTATGACTTGTCATACTTTGAGATATTCTATGATGCATATGATGGTTTGATTTATTCATAATGCCTTGTTTATCCTTGTCATGAGGTGATTGACACCACCAAGTGTAGATAGATGAGAGAGATGTGGTCACACACACGAAATATAAATCATTGCACTAGTGTTTAGAATATTGTCCATTAGGAAGTATGATGTATGTGGTATAGGATGGCCGATGTGACACGGCATATGTATTGAGTGAAACATGAATACAGCCCAACATCCTTTATCTGGGGTAAAAAGAAAGAGTATGATGTGGGAGTGACAACAACCCGCTAGCCTTACGAGGGTGACCTAGCAACACAAATGAGTATTTCTTTCAACTATGTGTTTTAGGACATATAGCCGTCATAAAAGCTACCATTAAAACATGACAATTGTGTGTACTTTATCTATAACATGATAATCACCGTAGATGAGAGAGAGGATTAAGTGAACCCATGAACCCATGTCCATTGTTCCTATAAGAGAAAACCTTTGTCTTGTCCTCTTGCATTGAAAGGATTGGGACATTTTTACATTCTTGTTTTATTACATTAAACTTCCATCCATTAAATCAACCACCTTGTTCTTTAAACTTGTTTAGTGCATAATAAACTAAAACTTGTGACACTTTAGTTGTAGGGAATAGATAACTTTTCCTTCTTGCTCCTGCGGATCGATACCTTACTTCCACATTGAGAGGTGCTATAGTGATCCCCTGCTCTTGGGGGTTATCAAGTACTTTTGTGGCGCCGTTGCCGGAGAGCGTAGCGCTTAAGTTTCTATTCTTGTGTGCACTAGACTTTAGATTTATTTTATCTTGTTTTATATCTTGCAATCATTAAGCTTGGGAGGTTCCTTTAAACTTGTTTGGTTGTGAGTTTCTCATTAGTTTTACTTCAGTTTTATATATCAAAAACCCAAAAAATAGAAAATGGAAAACAACAAAAAAAATAGAGAGCTTTATGAAATTTATCTTGAGTTAGGACATGATGTGTTTGAGCAGAAAATTAAAAATCTATGGAAAATTATTTGCATGATGGTAGCAATGTTATTACTATAAATTCTTTGCACACTATTGCTAATGCTATGGAAAGTCTAAGCTTGGGGAAGCTAGTTTTTATGAAAATGATCCTTGTAGTTCCCCAGCTTTGGAGGAGAAAATTTGCTTTGATAATACTTTGTCTCCTATATGTGATAATTCTAATGATGCTTGTGATATTCTAAATCCTCCTACTGAAAGTATTCCTTTTGAAATACCTATGGAAATTGTTGAAATGGTTATGGATGAACGTTATGCAGGGGATGGAACAATCCGTCCAAGTGATCACTTGCTGAAACTTAAAGAACTTTGTGAGTTGTTTAAGGTTGTAGGTTTATCAGAGAAAATTCCATGAAGAAATTGTTTCCATTGTCACTTAAGGACAAAGCAAAGGAGTGGTATGAGCTACTGGATGATCCTCGTCATTTGGAGTGGAATGAGCTTGAATCTCTCTTTTACTCTAAATTTTATCCTCCTTATGAAATGTATTTAGATAGGAGTTACATTTTTAATTTTTGTCACGTGATAGAGAAAGCATTGCTCAAGCTTGGGGAAGGCTGAAAACATTATTACTCAAATGTCCTAACCATGAGCTTCCTAAGAAAAAATTGTTACTAATTTTTATGCAAGGCTTTCAGGTCATTACAAGGATTATCTAGATACATGTTCAGAGGGTTCTTTCACAAGTAAGAAGGTTGAAGCTAAATGGGATCTTCTTGAAACAATTCAACGCAATACTGAAGATTGGGATAACGACAAAGGTAAAGAATCAGGTATAAACTATGAGTATGATTGCATTAAGTCTTTCAGTGAAACTGCTAGTTTTCATGAGCTTAGTGCTAAATTTGGTCTTGATTCTCAAATTATGTTGATTGTTGTAGAACTTTTGCCTCTCATATTAATGTTCCTAAAGAAAATTGGGACATGTATCACAAACCTTTTAAAGACACTTGCATGGAAAATGAAATTGTTATTAATGATTGCAATAAACATGCTCAAACCTCTGAAAATACTATTTCTTATAAGCATGTTAATTTTTGTGGAGCACTTAGACCCTGTGAAAAGAATCAAATCGAAGAAGAATATTGTATCCATCATAGGAACGAAAAAACTAGAATGTGGAGCAAGGCTCTATATGATCTTGGTGAAAAAGTTTGTGCCATCTATCCTTTTATTTGTGAACTTTGCTATAAAGAGGGGCATTTCAAATTCCAATGCTCAGTTTCCAATAAGGATATTGCGGGAGACTTTTGTGATAACATGATCACTCCTAATCAACATGATGAACTTACATATTTTTGGGGTGTGAAGAGTTATCAAGAAAAACTTCTTCATTAGATATGAGTGCTTTTGATATGAATAGCGTGTTAGATGGATGTATCTCTATTGTGTTAATAATTTCCATGCCAACACTTACATACAAAATATTACTCCCTCCGATCCCAATTAAGTGTCGCATGTTGTACAAGAATTTGCACATGTTCAGCTCACTACTCACGTCATTTCAAACGGATCAGAGGGAGTATAAAAGATGGAACTACTTTACCAAAATATGAAAGGACTAATGTTTGTTTTACTCTTATTAATGAAAAAGAGGAAACAATATCTTCCCCTAAGCATGTTGCTCCTATTGTAGTTGTTGCTGATGAGTCTGAATTCGATGATGATCCTATGCCTGTTACTTATAGTAGTGATCATGATTGGGAAAAACATAGTACTTTTGATATTGAAAATCTCTTTGGTACTAATTCTGAAAATGATGATGCTAATAATTACAATCATCATCATGAAACTTGTCATAGTTATGGGGGGATTACTCAAAACCATCCCTTTAATATATAACTTTTCTATCATGTTCGAGTTCTTTACGATGATCCTACTCCCATTGCTATTAATAAGAAGAACTTTGCTTATGTGGAAAATATTGATACTTTTATGCATATGGATCATGGTAAGAATGTTTCATGTGATGGTTATATTGTGGATTTTATCAATGATGCTACTGAAAGTTTTTATGAGAGAGGGAGACATGACTTCATATACCACAATAATATTAAGTCTCCTCTCTTTTTGTTAAATTTTTTGAAGTTGCACTTGATTTGCCTTCCTATGCTAGTCACTTTGTGCTTTATTGATTTACTTTCTTACAAGATCCCAATGCATAGGAAGTGAGTTAGACTTAAATGTGTTTCATATTCTTCTCTTTATGCTCTCTTTTGCATTTCAATTCTCATTCCTATGTGAGCATCATTAAAACTATCAAGCCTAGCTATATGGCTATAAAGAAAGCGCTTTACGGGAGGCAACCCGGTTGTTTTATTTGAGATTTTCTTTGTGTCCTCTTGCTGTAACAATAGACTTAGTTTTTTAGTTTAGTTTCTGGAATTTTTAATAAAGTACCAAGTTTTACCCATTTTTGGTTTGAAAAAGTTGCTTATAGTGTCGAAGATTTTATTCCTGCACGAATCTGTGCACGGTATGATTTTTAATTCTTATTCTGTAACTCCAAATGAGCTGATATTTGAACTGTAGTTGCAACTTTTCATCCTCTGTATGCATGAATGTTTTCGAATTTTTTTGACAAAGTTAAGTAGGGTATTAAAATACGCTTTGCTGCTGCTGTTTTTCTGGACAGATTATGTCCTATTTTGTTTGATGCATTCTTTGAAGTTTTAACTTGAATCTTTTTTATCCAATTGAGTTTATAAGTAGGCATACAACATTATACACTTTCTGGACATCCATATGAATTTTTGTTTAAGGATTATATGCAGCAAGGAATTTATGTATCTATCACTACTAATGTCACCCCACACCCCACAGAAAAGAAATGGGAGAAACGGTGTGTTGAAGTTTTTTCACAGGGATTAGAGGAGATGCACCGAGAGCTATCCAAGGATGGTGAAGACCATATGCTTGGGGATGTAAAGACAACCCCACTGGACCAACACACTCTCGGTTTGCACACGTCTAATTTTCGTTTTTCGATCAATGCACTTTATCGTATAAACTCGGAGCGTCTTTTGTTTGTTTTTATTTTGTTTCGATTTTTATTTTGTGAGACCACCACCATCATTTATATATAAAAGAGTTACTGGAAATTTGGGTTGAATTAAGTTGGATGCTATTAAAAGATTGGCAAAGGGATGTTTAAGTTGATTCAAAAAGATACATATAGTTGCATGATTCATATGCTTTGTTAATGAGTATTAATTTGCAAGTGTTTTATCAAGAACTATCTTTTATTCATGTTTTGATGCTGAATGTTACTTTACTTTGTTTAACATGGATTGGTTAGTTCTATGGACACTCATGCATGCATTTAGACGGCCAACTTTCTCCTTCTTGCTAGCCCAAAAATTCCAACAAGTAAAAACTTGTTTCCAACACCTTCAACCAAAGTTTTTCCAGTGAGTCCACCATATCTACCTATTAGCTTTATGCTATTCCGAGTATGTTTATCATGTTATTTGTGTTATCTATACCTCTGAATTAAAATGCTTATGTTGTTGATTGTTTTGGGAAAAGTTGGTTATAGAGCTCTCACGAACTTAATGAACACTTTACTATTATTGCACTTTATAAACATGACCCATTGTGATTAAAATTATAAAGTTGTGGGCTTGACAATAGTTTTGGGTTGGGAGTTAGCTCATATGTGCTGTCACATGGCAAGCTTTCAACATGCTCTTCATTTTATTTAGTTGATATCATGTACTTTTGTTTATGGATGCTTATCGTGGGTGAAATAAATGTGGAGACAAAGCAAGTTTATTGAGTTTGTATAAATAGTTAGAGAGACGTCTGGGCCGCTAATCTAAGCCATGCATCATTCATGGTGGAAATTTACTTACATACTATGGTGAACCGAAAGCTATCCCAATGGTAAATAAAAAGGGTGTTGAGATTGTTCATTTTGTTTGTTTGTCTTGTCATTTTGACATGGGCTTGTTCCATGTCCTGTGACAAGAGGTACCTCAGTTGACGCTCTTGATGACGCTATTATTACTTACAATGCTATTTAACTTGAACTTGCTTTGTGTCCCAAGTTAAGTAACACCATGGTGTAGGTACTTGTATTGAAGGGTCATGAGACATTCAACCTATACTTTGTCAAGCACACTACTCATATTTGCTTTCACTTTAAACTTTAATCATTCAAGATGCTATGATAGGGGTAATGAGAGCTCGACACCAAGGATTACCATATTGCAATCATTAACTTAAGTAGAAGAGTTTGGAAGTTAGATGAAACTTATTCATGCTTTACCTCTACTCACTTGGGCCCACCTATTTTCCCCCTCGTGGCTCCGATGCCGTCCATTTTCGTCTCCGTGGCTTCGTCTTGACCTAAAACCGACTACAAAAATAGTCCCCTGAGGAGTTTCGCGGGGGGCGCCGCCGAAACACAGAAACACCGAAACAGAGACCTGGAGCTGCAGATTGGAGGGGGAAAACTCGGGCGGGGCGGGGCGCTGCCGGCGTGGTCTCCATCTTCTCCAACGACTTCTCCACCGTCTACATGATGAAGGGGAGTAGTCCACCCCCTGGACTTGGGTTTGCGGTGGTAACTTGATCTAATCTCTCTATGTATGATCATTGTTGAAGTCCATATGATGTGCCTTGCATAAGTATGGATCTATCTATGTAATTCCTATGGTGGATATTGTTGCGAGATGATATTTTTTATGCATTTATTGTTGTGTTGGAACTTTTATGACTTGTCATACTTTCGAGATATTCTATGATGCATGTGATGGTTTGATTTATTCATAATTCCTTGTTTATCCTTGTCATGAGATGATTGACACCACCAATTGTAGATAGATGAGAGAGATGTGGGCACACACACGAAATATAAATCATTGCACTAGTGTTTAGAATATTGTCCATTAAGAAGTATGATGTATGTGGGTATAGGATGGCCGATGTGACACGGCATATGTATTGAGTGACACATGAATACAGCCCAACATCCTTTATCTGGGGGTAAAAAGAAAGAGTATGATGTGGGAGTGACAGCAACCACGCTAGCCTTACGAGGTGACTGATACGTCTAAAACGTATCTATAATTTTTGATTGTTTCATGTTCATATTATGCCTTTGGCACTTGTTTTTATATTAAGTTTATGATTTATTTGGACTAACCTATTAATAGTTGCAAAAGTGCACAATGTTCTTGTTTTACACTTGATGTGTAGGAATTATCAAGAATACAAGAGGAAACCTCGTTAGAGTCGAATTGGAACTTTGTTGAAATCTGTCCCAGAACTGTTTTTGGAGTTTGCCAGTTTGATCCTCGAAGATGACGTCAAAAGGGTATCATTGTCTTTGCAAATTTGTCACAAATTTCCATACGGTGATTTTAAGCCCAGATCAGCCCAATCGGAGTTCGGATGCGGCCTGTAGGCCCAATATGGTGAAACCCTAAAAGGGGGTGACGGAAATCCGAGATGATATATAAAGGGAGGAAACCTAACTCGTGGAGGACTCCTCCACCCACGAATTTCAGCCACCAAAAACCACGTTTTTGCCTCCCCCATGGATCCCATCTCCATGGGGCAGGGCTCCCAAGAAGCCATGAAGGAGAGAGGCTAAGGGCGGCTCTCCCCAAGCTTGCCGGCAGCGGGGAAAGGAGTTCCCCGCACCGCCGGTGCCGCCGCCGCCCTGCGCCGCCGCGCTGCCCCTCTCCGCCGTCTTCACCGCCATCTCCATCACCATATCCTCCTTGTATTCAGTGGTTCATCCTCCCACAAACCTCTGTACCGTCCTATGTAAACATGGTGTTTGATGCTATAATATTTATCCTATGATCTATGTCATGTTTATGTAGTTTATTTGTCTTTTGATTGCTTTGTTGAATGTCTTTGGCTCATTAGAGTTGTATGTTGATATGGTACTGTCCTTTGGTGTCCATTATACTTGTGCGCGCATGGATCGACACCCTAGGGTTAGTAGTATGTGCAAAGGAAGGGGGGTAGTCCTGCCGGAGTGACAGAAACCTGAGGGCTCAAACCGGTTAGTTGCATGTATGAGAGTAAGAGGACCATAAACTTAAGCTATGGTTGGGGAACCTTAATGCATTGTTAGTATTTACGGATGTTTGCTAAATATCCAATCATATAGTACTTGTAATCCCAAGTAGTGGAGTGCATGTATATTTAGCCTCTCCCACATTGAAAACTGCATCGAAGACAATGAACCTGATATCTTGACTAATTAATCTTGGACAAAGCCACCACAATTACCACCACTTTTCCACACTCATGGTACTGTTAGTATATGGTTACTTAGTGTATTTTATTGCTGCAGCACTAACTTTTACTTTCTTGTATTTATTATCTTGCAAAACTATCTCTCTTACCCGTATTGCTACCGTAGTTTTATTTTCTAGATAATGCAAACGTTTAGTGTGCATAGAGTTGTATCAGTGGTTGATAGAACTTGAGAGAATACTTATCCTACCTTTAGATCCTCGTTGGGTTCGACACTCTTACTTATCGAAAAGGCTACACGCGATCCCCTATACTTGTGGGTTATCAGTGACTAGCAACACAAATGAATATTTCTTTCAACTATGTGTTTTAGGACATATAGCCGTCATAAAAGCTACCATTAAAACATGACAATTGTGTTTACTTTATCTATAACATGATAATCACTGTAGATGAGAGATTGAGAGGATAAGTGAACATGAACCCATGTGCATTGTTCCTATAAGAGAAAACATTTGTCTTGTCCTCTTGCATTGAAGAGATTGAGACACTTTTACATTCTTGTTTTGTTACATTAAACTTCCATCCATTAAATCAACCACCTTGTTCTTTAAACTTGTTTAGTGCATAATCAACTAAAACTTGTGACACTTTAGTTGTAGGGAATAGATAACTTTTCCTTCTTACTCCTGCGGATCGATACCTTACTTCCACATTGAGAGGTGCTACAGTGATCCCCTGCTCTTGGGGGTTATCAACGGCGAGGACGACCCCGAGCTGCCCGATCTGCCTCTACAACCGGCTGCATCTTGGGCAGCAGCATCGCCGTCACCGAAGAAAGGGGCGGCGCAAGCCGAAGAGGCTTCCGATCAAACGCCCGCCATATCACGGCGGTAAATCGAATGCCACGCGCCAGTGAAACCAGAAGCCTCAGCCGGCTCAGCTGAGGTTACGGGACGTTCCTCAATGCTGGAGCCCTTGATCTAGGAGAGCCAGCGGGAACGTTTCTAAAGGCCGTAGCCGACGGGAACAGAAGATGAAATCCCGGCGCCGGATCATCGAGGCATGCAAGTCTCTTGATGATTCTTTGGCTTGGTTCGCATCTTCCTCTCCTTCAGCCGGCCATGAAGCGACATCTCTCTCCCTGTCGGCGCGTGTATTGGTTGGCGAGAAGCTGCATAGGCCCCCTTCTCTCCGCCTAGTCTAGGTTTAGTTTGTTAAATCTCATTTAAATTCGAAACTGTAAGTTTGTTAAATCTTGTTTGAATGAATGTTTGTAGAGCCGAAGTTTGAATGAATGAAAATAAAAAAACATTTAGGGTGCCTGCTTTGGGGGGGTGCCGCTGTGGGCGGCCTCCAAATGTTGCCCGGACACATGTCCGGCACCCCCCAAAGGAGGCACAATTGGGGGGGTACCGGACACGATTTAGAGGCCCCGGTGGAGATGCTCTTAGGTCGCAACAAAAATTTTGATCTTTTCTTTGGGGATGGATGAGTAGAGAGTGCAACAAAATTGAGTATGCTCTCCGATAGGTTCTTTTTTCCTATCTTCCGGAATTTCTCGAAAAAGCAAGGGGATGCGTGCGGATCGAAACCAGAAGTCTGCTTCTGGCTCACACCTGCATAATTAACACAATCAAGGTTAACATGCTTAGGGTGGTGGAACACAAGATCATGGTACATGCTCATATTTTATATCATCGGTTAATCGCCCAATTTGAGATTCAAACTGGATCTTATACATGTATGCATATTTGAATATTATGCTACCATGCAACTTCCATCTACTTCCCTTGCCCAATGCATGGAGTTCATCTAGATAAGACGAACTTTATGGTCGCTAATGTTGCTCCATTCCTCCACCTGTTCATTTAGGGCGCGTTTGGTGGCCTGAAGCAACCCCAAACAGGCCCGTGGGCTGCAGAGCCACCCGGTTTGTTTGTTTGCCTGCACCGTTTTTTGGCTGGCACGCTGCTTAAAGCACTCCCGGGCCAGGCCCGATAGGAACTGCCGAATCGGCAGTTTCCATGGAGCCAGGCCGCGGGGCTGCAAAAAGTGGAGACGAGCGTGCGCGCGGGGAACGGCGGGAAACGGCGAAATCCTTCCCCTGTTTCGCGCCATACCTAGCTCCTTTCCCCTTGTGTTGCCCGGTCACCTCCGCACTTTCCCCAAACCACACCGGCGGCTCCTTCCAGGCGACCAGATCGGCGACCGGACCGGCGACCACACCGATGGCTCCTTCACCTGCACTTACGGCGGCTGGCCCGCGGTTGTGGCACCAGAGCGGCTGCAGCCAAGGATCCGCGCCGTCGTCTCCACGGGCGGCAAGACCTGCACTTCTTCATCGCCGATAGCGCCGACCTCTCCATCATCTCCAATGGCGGGAGCCAAGGTAAAACTCTTCCTACTGGTGTTAGAACATAACGGCACAGTAGATCTAGAACGTACTCATGTCAGGTCCATTCTATTAGGACGACGCAATGGCGTTGACCAAGCAGACAGCATCACTGATTGTCGTAATTCAAGCCTGGATGATGATGATTCACAAGATCTTAGTTAAGTGGTATGCTTTTGCTAGACTCCATATGGTCCTATGTTAGCTCGAGATCGTGAGAGGATGGCAAATCTGAACTTCATCTACAACACTTGTGAGATAGAGTCTATTCAAATGCTTAGGATGGGTAGAGGACCCTTCTATGAACTTGTCAAGAGGTTTAGGGAGGGGGTCTGCTAAAGATAGCATCCACATGTCTGTGGAAGAGCAAGTTTGCATCTTCCTTCATGTCGTAGGCCATAATCAGAGGTTCAGAGTCATCCATAGCACCTTCAGAAGATCAATTAAGACAATCTCCCGGTACTTCAAGCAAGTATTGTACGCTATCGGTGAGCTAAGGCATGAGATGATCAAGCCACCCACAGGCCAAACGCCGACGAAGATTAGAGATAGCTTCAGATGGTACCCGTACTTCAAGGTAAGCATTGCTCTATTTGTGTAATCAGTGTTGCGAAATGTTAGGACAGAGTATTCACTAACAGCTCTTGCCATTTGCAGGACTGTATTGGCGCCATCGATGGTACTCACATCACAGCTAGAGTGTGAAAGAACAATCCAAAGCTTTCAGAGGAAGGAAGCACTACACCAGCCAGAACGTGCTTGCAGCTGTGGATTTGATCTGAAGTTCACCTATGTGCTGGCAGGCTGGGAAGGATCAGCACATGATGCAACCATTCTTGCTGACAGCATGTCTAGACCTGACGGGATTAGTATACCTGATGGTAAGTTTTACCTTGGTGATGCTGGTTATGCTTGTCGCCCTGGAGTTCTCCCCCCCTTTCGAAGCACCAGGTACCATCTGAACGAGTCCAGTTCAAGATTCGCTCCTGCGACAGCCAAGGAATTGTTCAACCTGAGACACTCGAGTCTTAGAGTGACAGTCAAGAGAGCTTTTGCTGCACTGAAGAATCGATTCAAGATTCTGGACCGGAAGCCATTTCACACCTTCGAGACCCAGGTGAAGCTTGTCCTTGCATGTTGTATCCTATACAATTGGATCCTGGGGTGGGGTTTTGATGAGCATGTCCCAGATGAGGAGGATGAGACACCTGATGACATTGATCAAGGCCATGGCGTTGCCGCTGATGACAATGAAGCTTGGAAGAGCAAGCGGATGGAGTGGCTGAAGCAATGTGGGCAGACAGAGGCAACAACAGGTTCTGAAGATAGAGCATCACCGTGAAGAAGAAGAGGACCATGAAGAAGAAGATGATGAACTGTGAACTATCGCACCCCTCCCCACAAACTATCTACCGTTCTGTAATATCAGTACTGCTAATTGATTCATACTAGTTAGGGCTGTCGTATGGATGAACTGGAACTGCCATTCTTAGTAGTTAGGGCTGAAATATGGATGAACTGAAACTGTTATTCGAGCTAGCTAGGGCTGAATTATGGACGAACTGCATTTGGCTATGTCGTCTACCGTTGTTTTGCTTACAACCAAACAAACCGCCCTGCAGCGAGCAAGCCGTTTGGCCGTAGCTGCAGGCTACCAAACGAAGAGTACCAAATTTGCTCACTGCTGCGATGCGGGCTACTAAACAAGATGGACAACACGTATTTAGGGGTGGCTACACTCAGCACTGCCCCTGAGCCTGTCCCCAAGACAACGAGATATGGCTGTAGGCTAACAGACCCTTATGAATTACGGACAGACAGTAACCTAACGAATGGAGTCGAGTAGATCGACAAAACATGTCTTTTCCCTGAGGGGGTGTGAGAGAACACACGTACGTGAGACAACACCGTACCGTGTATTATTGGACTTGGATTGTATAGTTTTATTTTGAGCTATCACACATACATCCAAGCTAGCTGAAAGCGCCTTCTAAACAACTCGGCAGAAGGGAAGGGGCCTATGTATTTGCATGACCCCTGCGGATTTGACCCTACCTACACCGGAGCCAATCCCCTAGCGGTCCTGCCACCACGCCGCAGAACAGGAGCTCGTGTGGAACCTTGGATTTCTGGCGTAACAGCGGTGGAGGGTATCAAAATATTACATGTAGCGGGTATAGTTTAGTGGTAAAAGTGTGATTCGTTCTATTAATAACTGAATTTGAAATGATATACTTAAGTTAAGCCATCTTTAAGTTTTTTCTATTCCGATGAAAACTTTAGTTCTTATAAAGGATTTAATCCTTTTCCTCTCAATAGCATATTGAGGAAGAATATACATTCTCGCGATTTGTATCGACTAATGGAATTTGCATCCTAAATACAAATTGGATTATGAGTATAGAGTCGCGAAGCATAATTTTGCATTGGATTAAGTATTCCAATTTTACCTTTTGTTTGGGCTTATTTTGACTTTTTGGTTTTGGCTTATAAGCCAGAAAAGCACCTAATAGGTGTTTTTTGGCTTTTGGTTTTTGGAAGCCAAAAGATTTGGATCATTGTTTTTGGCTTCCAAAATTCAAAAGCCAAAAAGCACCTATTTAGGTGCTTTTCTGGCTTATAAGTTAAATCCCAAAATCCAAAATAAGCGCAAACAAAAGGGCCCCTAGTCTCGTACGGCTTGATCCAAGCTAGCGTCTCGGCTTTTTTTTTTAAACGGACTACATGTTTAACGTGTACTGTTTATCTTCTCCATATAAATTGTGTTAAACATGTTACGATTTCTAATTAAATCTCAGCCATATATTTTATAACAACTAAATTAATTCAGATGATGTGGATCAACGTGATGACTCGAAAAACTAACTCATTTTGATTTTAGTTTCACCTATCACGCATACATCCAAGCTAGCTAGTCTCGTACGGCTTGATCCAACCTAGTGTCTCGGTTGTTTTTTTTAAGGACTACATGTTTGACCTGTATACTGCTTATCTTCTTCATATAAATTGTGTTAAACATGTTACGTGATTTCTAATTAAATCTCAGCCATATATTATAGATGTAACAACTAAAATTAATTCAGACGATGTGGATCAACGTGGTGACTCGAAAAACTAACTCATTTTGCTTTCGGCTTCAGCTATCACGCATACATCCAAGCTAGCTGGTCTCGTACGGCTTGATCCAACCTATCGTCTCGGTTGTTTTTTTAAATGGACTACATGTTTGACGTGTACTGCTTATCTTCTCCATATAAATTGTGTTAAACATGTTACGTGATTTATAATTAAATCTCAGCCATATATTTTAGATCTAACAACTAAAATTAATTCAGATGATGTGGATTGACGTGGTGACTCGAAAAACTAACTCATTTTGCTTTTAGTATATAATAGATAGATTATGTGTTGTTGTGTTATATATGTTGAGCTATATCATTGTCTTTTTCGTCGAGGGACTTGCTAGGATTCAACATATGACACAAATGACTTCATAAAACCCCACAAAGAAAGACTTTATCCTAATCCCATTTACGAGTAAAAAACTCTTAGCAACAGATAACGCCACCGGTAAATTTAGAAGAATGACACCAGAAAAAAAATCTAGGCTTTGACTTGCCCCCACTATTTTCAAATCCTGGCTCCGCACCTGATCAGTTATATGGATTTTATTTGAAGAGGGCCGATTGCATGGATATGGTATTGCTAATGGTGACACTTCGTCACTTTACAGTTCCCACCGCAGACACGGATCTTATATCTGAAAATCGTGAAGCTTCTTTTCTGTAATAAAAACAGTTGGGGACACTTGTATTTCTTTGAATTCATCAAATTTGATAAAACTAACATTAATAGCCATTGTCGCCCTTCTGTCAGTGGATAACCAACATTTTTAGACTCACCTAAGTTGGGGTAAACATGAGAAAATCAAGAGATGATAATACTTCTGCAAACAATATACTCATATTAATGTGTGAATTAATCGCCTGGTAAAGGTGATAAGCTACCCAAACCAACAAAAAATGTGTGAATTACAGCAGCAGCACAAAATTAGTTGATAATGCAGCAGTAGGTGGATACATCCTTATGAAGTACTTATGGATGACACATGATTAAGGGTCGACCGGAAATGAACTGCGCAGCTCAGCTGGCAAAAATGGCTGCTCGTCCAGGCTAATAGTGTTAGGTGCACCGCATTGGTCCTCTATTTCGCTTATAGCAGGCAACTCTATGCCGTCCTCCAGGAATTTCATTGCATCCACCATGTAAGGACGTCGTTTCTTCTCTGGTTCAGAGCATTTGAGGCCAAGGGCTATCACGCGCTCCATCTGTGTCTTATCGAAGGCACCACCTAACTTTGGGTCAGCGGCATCCTCCATCACCTTAGGTCCTGCGCCGCTGCTCCTATACAAATCCCTGACTTCTTCTGTAGACTTGTTTGTGCATGCAATCTCTAGCAGAACGACGCCGAAGCTGTAGACGTCAGACTTTCGACCGAACACGACTTTCCCATGCTTCTTGCACTGTGGGTCCATGTACCCCTCCGTCCCTATGGCAAGTGTCAATACTTCCGTATTGTCTTTGCTAGCGATCCTAGATAGCCCGAAGTCAGCGAGCTTGGCATTGAAATCATTATCCAGCAGTATATTGCTTGGCTTGATATCTCTGTGTAAGATGGCTTCTCTGCGGTCGTGGTGAAGATAACGAAGTGCCGACCCTATGCCCTTAATTATTCCGTACCTGTGAAATAAATTAAGGAGTAAAGTGAAATGTGGAGACATATACATATATACCCTAGCGATCAAGTTCTTACTCTATGCTGAATTTTATTTTACTTCCAGATAACTCCAAGTTATTGCGCATTACCTCTTCACCCATGGTAGAATTGCGTCCCTGTGGTGTAGGTGGTCGTCAAGGGTGCCATTAGGCACAAATTCATAGACAAGAAAGAGTTTAACACTTTGTTGCCTGCACCAACACAAAAAATAGATCATGTCCCACATGTTTCGGCTACAGCACCACCCTTTCAGCTCGACTAGATTCATGTGCCGTGTTGCACTAATTGTTTTGAGTTCGGCCATGAAATCTGCAACTTCTCCTGTGGTCTGCTTTATTTTCTTCACAGCCACTTCTTGATTGCCATTCTTGTCTTTGTAGCTCCCCTTGTATACTGTGCCAAAGGCACCCTTTCCAAGTGTGTTGTCCATGGAAATGACCAATTCTCTGTACTCAAATCGCTGAAGGCCGGTTGTTCCAGCAGAGAAGGAATCGCGTCTGCGCCTCCACCTTAAACATGACAAAATGAACCAAACAAGGAAAAATCCAACCAGGACCGCGACGGAGATAACGGCTCCACCAATAACCAGCATTTCCTTATTTTCTGCATAAACATCATTCCTGGTGTGAGTTAGCGTTCTCTTTGGCCGGCAATTGGTATCAAATTCATGTTGTATCAGAATACATTGTCATTAGAAGCAGAGTGAACACACCTATTTGTATCACATGTGGCTTGTCTATGTGGCCAAAGGGATCCGGTGGAACATGTAAATTGGTTAAATGTGAAACTAACAAGTGAGTTCAAGTTGTAGGTTGAACCAAATCTTTAAATTTGATTCATTATGGTAATAAAAAGTTCAAGAGTAAAACGCACCTGGAGTCTATCAAGTTGCATGGTTGGAGCGGATAGGTCACCTACTGGGAAAATGCTAACTATTGGTCACTAACTTGTGCAAATGTTGCACGTTAGTCATTCCGTCACTCCCACCGTTAAAATGCTGATGTGGACGATATTTTTTACAAAAAAGACCTTAACCTTCCAGAAATTCACATTCGCACCCGAGCTCATATGGTACAGTAATTTTCGGGAAAATAAAAAAATAGTAAAACTTTTCAAAAAATTCGAAAAAAATCATAGGCAAACATGAGTATGGTACGCACACCCGACATTATGGCCGCCCTGTGCAAAAAAAAACAAATCTCTGACAGAAATGAGATCCAAAAATTTGAATTTTCAGATCTGTGATTTTCGGGAAAATAAAAAAAATAGTAAAACTTTTCAAAAAATTCCGAAACAAATCACAGGCAAACATGAGTATGGTACTCACACCCGTGTAAAATATCGCAATGAAATGACATTGTGGCCACCCTGTGAAAAAAAAACAAATCTCTGACAGAAATGAGATCCAAAATTTTGATTTTTCAGATATGTGATTTTGTTTTTTTTTGCACAGGGCGTTCACAATATCATTTCGTGACGAAATTTTACACGGGTGTGCGTACCATACTCATGTTTGCCTGTGATTTTTTTCGGAATTTTTTGAAAAGTTTTACTATTTTTTTATTTTCCCGAAAATCACTGTAGCATATGAGCTCGGGTGCGAATGTGAATTTCCGGAAGGTTAAGGTCTTTTTTGTAAAAAAAATATCGTCTACGTCAGGATTTTAACGGTGGGAGTGACGGAATGACTAACGTGCAACATTTGCACAAGTTAGTGACCAATAGTTAGCATTTTTCCAGTAGGTGACCAATCCGCTCCAACCATGCAACTTGATAGACTCCGGGTGCGTTTTACTCAAAGTTCAATGTCTCATAATTGAAATTAGGTGGTCTATGTTGTCACACGGTAACAAATAAATAGTTAAAAATGAAATTTAGCGAATTAGCTCAAATAACAGTTTTAAAAAATCTAGATAAAGCAATAGATGTAATTTCATATCTTCAAAACTTTGTTCATGTAATGGTCGAAATAATTGTGTGACATGATAGAATTCCCATTTAGCTATTACTTTTCGAGATAACTTGTTTTCAAGGTAAGCTTACTTTGTTGATGGTTACTATATAAGTATATATTGTTTTTTAATCAAAATATTTTAAATAATTAGTTTAAGTTTTCCTATATGTCAGAAGATGTTTTTTGATTATGGCAGGGACAATTATTTTAATGGCACTACCCTTAAGCTCTAAGTCAACAAAAAGCAACTGTAAGCTGGTTTAAAGATAGGTAGTACCTTTGTGAGCTAGTGTTGAGTTGAAGGACCAGGACATAATCTGATGGAGTTCGGTGTGTACAGAACCACCGGTGCCCGCAGAAAACCCCACTGCCACCACCGGCGGGAGCAGGTCCGTGACGGCTTCATCTAACTGCGTGCTTACCTCATAGGAGTCAAGAGAAGGATTGTCATCGAAATGCAGGGAAGCCACCAGCATGCGTGTTGTACCGTTGAAAGTGATGGACGCCGTCATGTCGCCCATCAGGCCGAGGTTGGGCAAGATTGTTGTGTTGAGCGAGTTCTCCACACTACTGATGTCGATTCCGATGTGGTCGGATGAGGGGTCCCAGGGGTTTTGAATTGTGTCAAACTCAACGGCGAGGAAGCGCTCTGCATCAAAGCCGACACCCTCGCGATGGAGACCGAGGCTGGGCCCGTATGCCATCGTCGGCATTATCGACGGGTAGTTACAGAGGAAGAAAGCCATGCCGTCACCCCTGGCGTCGCTATTGACGGACTTGATGGCGAACTTGAAATGGGTAGTGAAGCTGGCAAGCTCGCGGGTGGTGGTGTCGTAGAACGGGACCGGGTGATTGTACGATATCCGCGCCGAGCAACGGACGCACAGCATGGTGGAGTTCGGGGTGAGGTCGACCAGCCCGCCGTGCAGGCTCGCGTTGCCCTGGAGTTTGAGGTCATCTGAGCGGTAGCTTGAAACATTGGAGAAGTCGAAGCTGAAGGAGAGTGGAGAGGCGGAGTTTGCCGCGACATGGTAGGAGAGGAGGTAGCAGCAGCCGGCGTAAAGGTGGACGAGTAGGAGCCTTCTTGCGGGCGAGTTCATCAACATATTTGCTGGAGCTTGAAGCGATAAACATGAATAAGGCGACGAGCTAACCTGCATATCATGTGAGGAGCTCCAGTAGCTAGCCGAAGAGCAATGTATATACTAGGCCTATACGTTCAGGGACTTCCAGTCAACGCCCAGCGGCGTCCTGGAAAAATCCAGAAGCAGGTTCAGTGCCTTATAATCAAGTCACTGGGCTCGTCAACGGTCCAAGGTTTCGCCGGCCCTGGTACGAAGAGACGGCACGGAGACGAGGACGACTGGTGGTTGGCTTTGTCGGCAAGTTTCAAAGAATGGAGCCTTGCCCAGAGCAACTTGCAGGAACGAAGCTACCCAGCAAGACCCTGAAATGACTGTGCATCGATGTGGTGAGAAGCCGAGGCGTATAATAATGGTAGAGGACAAGATAGTCTCCCTCTTTCCACGTTGGAAAGACGACCACAAGACTGACGTGCCAACTGTACTTCTTTTTCCTGATTAGGATTATTGACTTGGTCGTATCGGTACCTGCTAGTTGTGCATTCGAGACTAGTACTCTCATGCTACACTTACGTAAAATCTCTACTGTATAATATATATGCCAGGTGATGGTTGTTACGTTTTCTGAATTCCCGATTTTATCCCTATGTGTTATGAGATTTTACCCACAGCTGTCATCGGTAAGTGACAAAAAAATGGTTCATGGCCCGTATCATTAGGATTGCAAGTGGGCATGAGACTTTCCACCGATCCCGCCTCCCATCCCCTTCCTCTGCTCTGCACCACCGGCGGCCGCCGCCGCGCTCATTCCCTTCCTCCGCTCTGCCGGACTGCCGTTGCGCGCCGCCCTGCCCCTCCTTCCCTCCACCGGTGAGCGCCGCCGCGTGCCTGACCTTCCTCCCGCTCAGCACCGCAGCCATGGACGGCCTGATCGCCTTCTCCACGCCGCCGGCGCCGCTGGATCCTCGTCGCAGCCGGACCTTGTGTGCGGAGGCGACGGAGCAGGGGTTGCGTTCAGGGAAAACGGTCGCCGACTCCGATCTGGAGAACGGTGGTTGCGTCGGTGCGTCTCCAGTCGGCCAAGTGCGGCTTGGAGATGCCGTGCGTGGGGCGAGCTCCTCTGCTGGCAGCTCTACTCTTCGTCCATGGGCACGGCCCGGCGAGCAGGGCCTCCGGATCCAACGCAGGGCCGGCGGCGTGGAGGGGTGGTTGCATCGTGGATTCCGCCGGCAGCCGATGGATCCCCGTTCATCTCTCGCCGGCGAGACTTAACCGCCGATGTTAGGTGTCGGGTTCCTGCACTGGGTGCTCCGGCCATGCGCCTCGTCCACCGCCGCCAGGGCCGGCCAGCGCGGCAGCGCCGTCCCTCGGAGGACTTCGGCCGGACGCGAATTCGGCCGGCGGCGGCGTTCGGCCCGCGGCTGGGCAAGCTGCTGCGCGGCGGCCTTGGCGATATCAGCGCGGCATCTGCTGCCTTTTCTCCACGCTGGGCTGCTTCAATCCCGCCGGCCGCCGTGGTCACGGATCAGAGATTCAGAGCTACGAGGCCGCAGATGTAATACAACGGTGCGTCGACGACAGCTGATCTCATGCATACATTGGAAGAGTACCTACCAGATGGTCTACTTATAGGTAACTCACATTTAGTCATGCATATTTGCTCTGAAATGATTGAAATACTTGAAAATAATCTGACAATTTTGTTCCCATTATAATCGTTCAAGTTCATGCAGGGTTGGAGGACAAGATACAGTTTTCATGTATGAACCAGGAAGCTGATGTAGAGATATGTACGCACCTACTTATTATTCGATCCAGGGACACATACATTTTGGATTTTCTCCACTGACTAATAATCAGTATTTCAGTTGGCAGGAGATGGCATTGGGAAGTGCCTGGCACGAGGTGCTATCAGTTCTGTTCTGAACATGATGGTAATGGTGTGTCTGTCCAAAGTAAATTCCCTGCTCCTCCCAAGACGTTGCTCGAGGGATAACACGCCAAAGTATCTTAATGTCCTTATTTCCGCCACGTAGTATAAGAACGCTCATTAATCCTCTCTCCTTTTGTGCTACAGAATCATAAAGAAGTTATTGTTACATTTTTCTGAAGAAATTCAGATAAACAAATGAGCTTTGGTCGAGGTATTCCTCATGGCAGCGGGGTACCTGGAGTGTGCCACGAAGCATATCCTTCCCAGGATGTCGTCTGAGAATAGGTGGTCTACTTGTTCTACATCGGCGGCTTCCAAAAAACTTCTTCGGTTATTATTTATGGCTAACTGCCCTTTCATGTAATAAAGGTCTTCCTGTCGACCTGTCTGAAGGTGTCCTAAGAGCTACCTGCATGAAAAACCTTGGCTAGGTAACTACAATGCTTTCATTTTGTTTTTTGTTCCTCTTCTTGTTTGACGGTAACTACCTGAAGAGAGAGAGAGAGAGAACATGATTCATCTTGGTGCAAGTTGAGATGTTGGTTCATCGATCACGATATGTGTGTGTTTGTGTTCGACATGCGGTTGATGTTAAACTGCGATTGACATTCAAATGCTACCCTGGGGGTGAAAACGAGGATGGCACGTGACTTGAGATGGTCAAGTGTTGGCAGCAGGTAGGTATGAATCTTGTTGATTATTTGTTACTGATTTGTGGCTCTTTCCTCCTTCTACTAGGAAAACATATACCTGTCAGAGTTCCTTCCCTAAAGAATGCTCCCTTTTCTGCTTGAAGGAAGAAGAAACGTGTGGGTTTCTGTTGAGGAATGAGGGCTGCCTCGCAGTGGGATGGACGAGCAGGTGAACGAGGAAGCCGAATGACAGAGAAACTGCTGCTTTGCTATTTGCTGAATTGTTGTGTGCTGCTGCTTTGCCACGATAGTATGACATATAAATCGAGAGATGGAGAGATTATGTTAGGTACTGCTTATGTTACTTCTTTGAAAAATTTGTTAATCCATGTACTGTGTCTGTAGTACTGTCAGTGTATGGATTATGATTATTTTGGTTTCATAGATTATTATGAGCTATCATGTTCCTTATTTTTTTAGCAATTGATGCATGTAAAATGCATACATGAACTTTGCACTATATCACTCATATTCCAATCATATTTGTATCATATTAGGGTTATACCACTGTTATTTAATGATTTTAGGAAATAAAATAATTGTTTCCTATTTTTATGGAATTAACCCTGCGCAGTCAGATAACCCTATTTTTTTTCCTTTTATGTTTCAAGGACCCAAACGTCGTCAGAAAAATATGGAAAATACAGAGGTCATTATTTTGGAAGGAGGAAGACGTAGGAGCGAAGGAATCAAGCAAACGGAGCCCGCAAGGCAAAAAGGGGCGGCCACTATACCTAGCCGCGTGGGGCCCACCAATTTGGGCCACGGAGCTCCGCAGCCGTCGATCTTTCTTCCATCGTCTTCGTCTTGACCTAAAAACGACTATAAAAGAAGTCCCACGGTGTTCTCGAAAACAAGCGCCGCCATATCACAGAAACACGAAAACGAATATCTGGAGCTGCAGATTGGAGGGGGAAAACTCCGGCGGGGCGCTGCCGGGGTGGTCTCCACCTTCTCCAACGACTTCTCCACCGTCTTCATGATGAAGGGGGAGTAGTCCACCCTCTGGACTATGAGTTTGTGGTGGTAACTTATGTATCTCTCCTCTCTTTGAGATTCACTAATTAGTACCGTATGAGCTGCTGAACATGATTACGGTCATCTATGTAATTCTTATGGTGGATATCGTGGTATGAGATGATTTGTTATGCATATACTGTTGTGTTAGAACTTTTATAACTTGTCATACTTTGATAGAATATTGTTCTTTAAAAAGTATGATGTATGTGGGTACGGGATGACCGATGTGACACAACATAGGTATTGAGTGACACAGTGCCGCCCAACCTCCTTTATCTGGGGGTAAAAAGAAAGAGTATGATGTGGGAGTGAGAGCAACCGCGCTAGCCTTACGAGGGTGATCTAGCAACACTAATGAGTACTTCTTTCAACTTTGTGTTTTAGGACATATAACCGTAATAAAAGCTATCATTAAAACATGACAATTGTGTGTACTTTATCTATAACATGATAATCACCGTAGATGAGAGAGAGGATTAAGTGAACCCGTGTCCATTGTTCCTCTAAGAGAAAACTTTTGTCTTGTCCTCTTGCATTGAAGAGGATTGTGACACTTTTACATTCTTGCTTGGTTACATTAGACTTCCATCCATCAAATCAACCACCTTATTCTTTAAACTTGTTTAGTGCATAATCAACTAGAACTTGTGACACTTTAGTTGTAGGGAATAGATAATTTTTCCTTCTTGCTCCTGCGGATCGATACCTTACATCCACATTGAGAGGTGCTATAGTGATCCCCTGCTCTTGGGGGTAATCAGCAATACAGTAGAGATAATTGTGTGCTGCTGCGTTGCTGAGGTAGTATGACAGAAATTGAGAGATAGCTCCTCCAATCCCCTCCAATCTGTCCCAGAAGCAGCAGCAACTACCTACAAAGTTCGATGATGAGAGATGGGGCGTGTGTAGGAGTGGGCATATTAATCCAACTACCCAACTGGAAAAAAAACTGAAGCTGAATAGACTGAAACAAAAAATTCTGGCCACTAATTCAGTCATCATTTTTTAATAACCGAATTTAATTTGGTCAACAAGAGATTACTGTTGTATAGTTTCTTTTATCGAATTACATTTTAATATAGGTAGAATCTCATCATTTTTTAAATATTATCTGGCTAGCATTTTCTAAGCACATTCATTTCCTATGTATAATGTTTACACATGTGCGAGAAAAAACTTAAAACGGCCGTAGCAACGCACGGGTATTCCACTAGTATAATATAATATGTCTTGAGGTGATGGTACGTTTTTCACTTTCCGAATTTACCCCTTATAAGTTGACATAAATTACGAAGGGTGCCACCGATAAGTGGACGATAAGGGCATCTCCAGTCGTCCCCCCAGCGCCCCCAGGAGGCCTTTTTAGCGCCGGCGCAAACGAAATTCTACCAGCCACCCCCATAAGTCGATTTAGCGCCACTTAACGCCGTTTCGCGCCGGCGAACCCAGACCAAACCCAGAAGTCGATCTTTCCCTCCATTTCCCGCCACGTATACCTCTCTTTCCCGCCCGATCCCGCCATTTTCCACAGATCTGGCCGCCATGGCTCCCGCCCCATTCACAGGACCCCGCGCCATCGCCGTCGTCGCATCCTCCGCCACCTCCATGACCGGGAAGAAGCCGCGGAAGCCGAGAGCGCCGAAGGAGAAGCCATCGGGCATGAGCAACGCCAAGTGGATCGCCGATGAGGCGCGCGGGAAGTCGGATAACATCCAGCGCCGGGCGAGGGAGAAGGCACAGCGGGAGAGGCTCATGGCTGCGCAATTGGCGGAAGCCAAGGGCCAGGCCGTCGAAGAGGAAGAAGAAGAGGAAGAGGAGGTGGAGGTGCTGGATGAGCCGCCAACTCCGGCTGCATCTGCGGGGCCGCCGGTCAAGCGGAGGGTCGGCTTCTCTCCTAATCCTCATCCTCAGTTCGCCGGTTGGAGCCAAACCACCGTTGCCTCGCCATCGCCGCGCTGGAACGTGCCCCCGCACTACTCCCCTGGGTACGCCGACGCTGACCCCCATGGTGATTTCAACCCCAACCTCACCTTCCCCCACCATCTGTCGATGATGTTCGTCGGCTCACCGGGATACGCATCTTCGTCGTCGCTCCGCCGTTCCCTCCCCTTCGCCGCGCAGTCCCTGTTGGGCGGGATTCCCCAAGACAGCAGCTTCATGGACGAGATCATCACCACCGGCTCGGCGGCGGTGGCGGCATGCCCGGGCTTCCTCTCGCAAGGTGGGGAGTTTTCCTCGCAGGGCGGCGGGGATTACGGCGGCGATCACGGCCAAGGTGCGTCTGGCGCTGGTGGTGACACGGAGGAGGCGAAGGCAGAAGAAGGAGAGGAGACGGTGCATGTAGCTGCAGAGGGAGCACAAGGCCCGGCCAAGGATGGCGACACGGGCGGCCGCCATCCCAGGAAGGCCCCCTAGGCGGCGCCGAAGCCGCCCGTCGAGCCTCGCATCAAGTGGACGTCCAGGGAGATGTCCTCCTCGCCGAAGCATGGAAGACGGTGAGCCTTGACCCGATCGTCGGCGCCAACCAGTGCCTGGACAACTACTGGAAGAGGGTGAAGTCGGCTGATGACGTGAAAGACACACGTTCGTTGGGAACCCAAGAGCAAGGTATGATGAGTGCAGTAGCAAGTTTTCCCTCAGTATGAAACCAAGGTTTAATCAGACCAGTAGGAGATCAAAGACACTTCTGAAAGTTGTTGGTGAAGGAGTGTAGTGCGGCGCAACACCAGGGATTCCGGTGCCAACGTGGAATCTGCACAACACAATCAAACTATTTTGCCCCAACTTAACAGTGAGGTTGCCAATCTCACCGGCTTGCTAAAAACAAAAGATTAGACGTATAGTGTGGAAAATGATGTTTGTTTGTAGAGAATGAAAGAGAACAATGATTGCAGTAGGTTGTATTATCAGATGTAAAAGAATGGACCAGGGTCCACAGTCCACTAGTGGTGTCTCTCCATAATAAATTACTAACATGTTGGGTAAACAAATTACAGCTGGGCAATTGATAAAATAGAGAATTGCATAACAATGCATGTACAAGTCATGGTGTCTACTATGAGATTCATTTGGGCATTACAACATGATTCATAGACCGTAATCCAACTGCATCTATGACTAATAATCCACCTTCAGGTTAGCATCCGCACCCCTTCCAGTATTAAGTTGCAAGCAACAGATAATTGCATTAAGTAAAGTGCATAATGTAAGCAACACAATTATCCTTAGACAAAGCATTGATGTTTTAGCCCTAGTGGCAACAGCACATCCACAACCTTAGAGGTTGCTGTCACTCCCCGATTAAATGGAGACTAAACCCACTATCTGACATAAATACTCCCTCTTGGAGTTACAAGCATCAACTTGGCCAGAGCATCTACTAGTAACGGAGAGCATGCAAGATCATAAATAACATAGACCACTACCGAAATAGTCTCGATCCGCGACGTTTTGGTGATGACGTTCTGATAACGTCGCGTGTTTCCGTCACGGTGGGTCGAAAAGTTGATTTTGCTCTCGACGTTTTGGGTTTTCTGATAATGGGCCAGATGCGCGCGACGTTTTCCATATGTTTCGTCACGGATTTTCATCCCGCGGCCCAGTAGCCCAGTTACGTTCGACGAAACTTGCCAAAACGTCGCGGATGTTGATTCTAAAATAATGCATTCGGACTATGCATGGAACTATCAATTATGCTAGACTTACATAAGTTTTTATTACGGGAAAGAGATGACGTGGAATAAACACGACAAATACATCACATTACATTTATATTACTCGATCTTCAACACGGCAGAATTACAAAACCTAGATATATAAACCTTTTGGATCTAGCTAGTTCGAATTTCTGAAACATAAACATATACAGTGGGAAACTATGCATCCGATGGCCCTGGGATCTCCCCTGACTTTGCGATCAGAGCTTCCTTGTACGCGAGCGCTAACTCATTTTGCAGTTTTCCAACCTGCCTCGTCAGGTCGAGGTTGCTGGCCATCATCTTCTTCAGATCTTCCAGCAACGAAAGGATCGCTTTGTTGGCCGCTTCTCCCTTCTGCGCCAACTCCTTTCTGGCTTCAATCACCTTGTCGACATTGTCGCAAGCGAGTTTCAGGGCCGCTTCAATCTCAGCTTCTAGGAAAGTTACCCTCTTCGCCCGAAACTCGAAGGTGACTGTCTCCTCGGATGCAACTGCCCTGTACATACATGCAGTGATCGGAAGTTGATGTTAACATAAGATGGACCTAAGAAAGATGAAAGCAGGAGGAATTCAGAAACGGATCAGAAGCCCATGAACGGAAATGGAAATTACCATATCTACCTCGAGGAAGCAGAGCGCTTCGCCGCTGGAGCCATGGTCGCCGCTTTTTTGCAACAGGTTGAAGTAAATAGTAATGGACGTATGCATTCCCTAGATCTATTTATAGAAAGGCGGTGGTTACTGAACCGGGGGTGCGCGCATGCACGGGTGGGCGAGTGGAACGGAAATGCAGA
The DNA here is from genome assembly GCA_947311845.1 of Poa pratensis. NCBI lineage: Eukaryota > Viridiplantae > Streptophyta > Magnoliopsida > Poales > Poaceae > Poa > Poa pratensis. Next base: position 30,193,379 of record CAMZMU010000052.1, on the reverse strand, counting down.
GGCACGTTCAACTTCACATGCACGGCGAGTGGAGTTGAACTGCAACTTCACGTGTGCACGTTTCACCAACGCGTGGTGCGTGGTCAGTTAAAAAAAACTGTGGTGTGGACGTACACCGGCGAAGTGACGGGACGGGACGCGTCGCATTAACGCTGGCGCCTGCGCAGCGACCAACCTTCTCGCCTTCCAAAGCTACGACTTCGCCTGCGCGGCGGAGGCGTGTCTCACCGGGCCTTTCGTTAGCGCAGTGCCCAGCCTTCTCGTCTCCCCAAGCCTCTGTGCGGCGTGGTAGAGAGTTGTCTGCATTAAAACTCTCACCCAGCCGTTTGTGCCGTCCCCCCGTGCCCTCCCAGCGCCACCGCATCCCGTCTCCAGTTTACTCGACCGGCCGGCTATAAAAGAGACACACACCATCTGCTCGCAGGAACCCACTCCGCCTGCTCGCAGTAGCCCACACACTACCACCCGTCGTCACCGCTCAGTCTGACGCGCGCTATTCCTCGCCGCGCCGTAGTCACCACAAGCTACGAGGATGAACACCGGTGGCGGGGTTGGGGCGACCGTACGCCACCGGGACGAGCCGGCTGCGTTGGCCGTCGTCGCGCCAACGGACGCCGCCGCGCAGGCGAAGCTCGCCGTTGTGTATGCGGAGATTGACAGCTCTACGAGGACGCCACTGTGGACAACATGACCTACCAGCCGTTCTATGAGGACGGCAGCGACGATGAATCGGTATACCCCTGTTCTAAAACTAGATTGAGTTACTAGTTTGAGTGGCTTGGGTTAATCTCCGGTAGTTACTAGATTGATTTACTAGATTGAGTTACAGTTTGAGTGGCTTGGGTTAATCTCTGGTAGTTACTAGATTGTTTTTCTAGATTGAGTTACATATATGTGCTTGCTTTAATCCCAAAAAAAATGTAGGAACCCGACGATCGCGAGGTGCGTATTGATGACGAGGGGGCGATGCATGCTAAAGCCCAGCATGTGCTTAGGAAACTGCGGGCTGGAGAATTCCAGTACCAAGTCAGTCTCAGATGGATCTGTCGTTCTGCAGCCAGAAGCTTGCTGCTGACCGCTCCAGTGTCCAGCAGCATGCAGACGGCCGCGGTTCGTTTAGCTCGTCGAAACCAGCAGCTATAAGGCGAAGCACGCTGCATTCAGTTTCTTTCTCCGGGAACTGCCTTAAGTTGGTGTCGAATGTGACATCGTGCAGCTCCAAATAAGGAAGAAGAAGGAGAAACTGGTGTTGCTGATGGTCCTTTTCCTAGCTAGTTGTGTTTTTTTATCTTGGTGAAGCTTTATGCCGCAGCATTGTAATGAACCTGTTCGTATCTACCTAATCTAGTGTGTTGTTTTTATCTTGGTGAAGCTGCATGCCGCAGCATTGTAATGAACCTGTTCGTATCTACCTAATCTAGTGCTGAAAGTTGTTGAATGATTATCGTGTCTTTGAACTTTGAATCAAATTAGTTTTCTCTTATGTCGATTCTTATACTATTAACTAAGTTGTTTGCCTCGTTTTTAAAGCTGGGAGAACAATTTCACCAACCTACTACAACTTAATTTTTACAAAATAGGCCGGAGCCCGGCTATATTAATATAGCAAACACCGATACAACCATTGAGATCACTAGAACTCATCCCCGCAGATCATCTATTCAAGTTTTTTAGATTTGCACAGCGGATACACAAACTGCACAAACCCATAGCAACAACGACACATGCATCGCTCAACGGGTATACCGCGAACACGTTGACACAAAGACCATGTCCATGTTCCTTAAACCAGAAGATAACCATTTTTTTCGTAGGATTTGGGCGTCCTTGAAACAATTGCCCAGTTTGTAGTGATGACCGCACGCCCGTCATGCTCGCTCATCGATATCCTTACTTGACGAGAACCTTTGTATTCCTCGTTAGTGACACGCAAAGGTCTTTCTTTATGTAGATATTGCTTGAGGAATTTCTGACTGTAATCCATTGAAAAGTACTAAAAGCAAAAAAATCACGATCAGTTCATGGTGTGTCGATTGGCGAAATGAGATATTAAAAGAATGTCAAAGTTCTCACCATCTTGGGGTTCCTCCCCTTGACTGCAAAGGAGGTGATCTGGCAGACATAAAAAGGTATGTCAGGTTTTTCTTAGAGACTTGTCTCTTGAGAAATTTGAGCCTTCTCAGTGATAAACCCATATGGTTGCCATAATATATGTGTTTTGAAATCTTTATTCCCCTGATAAGGACCTACGTGAAAGAAAAGTAAATTTTAGAGAGTAGTACATTTTTGCATAGATGAATTCAATTTTTACAATCCAAGTTTAGATTTACCCCTAGTTGTAACAATGCGTACCCTCTTCATCACTATCACTTTCAGATTCATAATCCGAATCTGATTCAGAATCAGGATCAGATTCTCTACTGAAGCAGATTTTATCAACGTTTTCATCATGATGAGTGTAATCAGCAATGCAGTTATGCTCCTCGTCATTGCAGACCTCCATGTTTTCTGCTTTCATTGGCATTGGAACCTGGACAAAGATGAACTAAGCTAGCAAAACAAAACATCTAAGCAATGAACCCGAAAATACCCAAATCTAAGCACAATCTACCCGAAACACCAAATCGGTTACGGTATTAAAACCTAACCGATCGAAATCATGGTGGGAATAGATGAACTATGCGTGCCAAATATCTCAAGTTTAATCTGCCATATACCAAATCGACCACTACGGGCGAAAAACGAAGCAGAGATGAATATTGATCCGTAAAAACATGTAGATCTACCATGCAGGTCCTACTACGCAGATAAATAGATCTCGATCTACAGATCTACGATGCATACAACTATACAAGGCATACGAGGGTTAGATATCATCTTACCACCATTGACGAAGATAGCCCTGAAAGACGCGAGGACGACGCGCGCGGTCACCTCGAAAGGGCCATGAAGATCCTACCTGCCCAGGGAGGAAGAGGATGCCAGGCCTTCTTCCCACCGAAGATGGTCGCCACGGTGCTGTCGATGTACCGGCGAGGAGAAACCTCCAACAGTGAGAGAGAACGAAGGAGAGTGAGATCGAGAGCGAGCGAGCGAGCAAGCTAGTGATAGGACTGGAAGAGAGAGGGGGGCGGTGCGCGAAATAAAGGCGCGTGTTCCCAAAGGGACGCTGCGTCTCCCGCCCGTTCGGCCACGTGTGCCGCACTTGTGGTTTTTTATTTTGTTTGTGAAATAAAAATATACTTGTGGTTTTTTGAAATGGCGCACAATATGTCAGATAACACATATTGTAGGTTGTTTCCTTCTGTAGAAAGTGATGTTGATTTTAAATGTTCTTATATCTGAGGTACCCAAACACAACCAAGGAGCAAAGTCCACTTAATTAGCTATCCCTTTCGACGACCTACTCGTGCCCGATATAACCTGGTATGTGAAGTGGGTCACACCGACGAGTTTGATGTTGTCTCTTCCAGTGTACCAGCACACTCTCATACATATCTTAGGACAATACCTAGGTTTTGGTGTGATTCTGGCTCCAGAGCACCCACTTTGGTCGAAACCCTAAACAATTGACTAACAGTCCACGGGTGTCGAAAGGGGTAGCTAAGTGCATTTTTCTCATTGGTTGTGTTAGGTAGCTCATATGATCATTTAAAACAACCTTTGGACCCAAGTTATCACAGGATTCCATACGGTGCACACGAAGTGGGAGTTAAGCCTTAAAAGACCGCAAAAACCTTTCATGCATGCCCGATATAACCGTGGTATGTGAAGCGGGTCACACCGACGAGTTAGATGTTGTCTCTTCCAGTGTACACCACAGTACTCTCATACATATCTTAGGACAATACCTAGGTTTTGGTGTGATTCTGGCTCCAGAGCACCCACTTTGGTCGAAACCCTAAACAATTGATCTACCAGTTCTACGGTGTCGAAAGGGGTAGCTAAGTGCATTTTTCTCATTAGTTGTGTTAGGGTAGCTCATATGAACATTAATTAAAACAACTTTTGGACCCAAGTTATCACGGGATTCCATACGGTGCACACGAAGTGGGAGTTAAGCCTTAAAAGACCGCAAAACCTTCGTGCTCGATATAACCGTGGTATGTGAAGGGGTCACAACCGACGAGTTTGATGTTGTCTCTTCCAATATACCACACACTCTCATACATATCTTAGGACAATACCTAGGTTTTGGTGTGATTCTGGCTCCAGAGCACCCACTTTGGTCTAAACCCTAAACAATTGACCGAAAGTCAACCATGTCATCATCTACCAGTTCCACGGGTGTCGAAAGGGGTAGCTAAGTGCATTTTTCATTGGTTGTGTTAGGGGTAGCTCATATGAACATTTAAAACAACCTTTTGGACCCCAAGTTATCATAGGATTCCATACGGTGCACACGAAGTGGGAGTTAAGCCTTAAAAGACCGCAAAACCTTCATGCATGCCCGATATAACCATGGTATGTGAAGCGGGTCACACCGACGGGTTTGATGTTGTATCTTCCAATGTACCACCACACTCTCATACATATCTTAGGACAATACCTAGGTTTTGGTGTGATTCTGGCTCCAGAGCACCCACTTTGGTCGAAACCCTAAACAATTGACCGAAAGTGTCAACCATGTCACCAGTTCCACGGTGTCGAAAGGAGTAGTAAGTGCATTTTTCTCATTGGTTGTGTTAGGGGTAGCTCATATGAACATTTAAAACAACCTTTTGGACCCCAAGTTATTCCATACGGTGCACACTAAGTGGGAGTTAAGCCTTAAAAGACCGCAAAAACTTTCATGCATGCCCGATATAACCGTGGTATGTGAAGCAGGTCACACCGACGAGTTTGATGTTGTCTCTTCCAGTGTACCACCACACTCTCATATATATCTTAGGACAATACCCAGGTTTTGGTGTGATTCTGGCTCAAGAGTTCCCACTTTGGTCGAAACCCTAAACAATTGATCTACCAGTTCAACGGGTGTCGAAAGGGGTAGCTAAGTGCACTTTTCTCATTGGTTGTGTTAGGGTAGCTCATATGAACATTTAAAAGATAAAGGAATAAGCATAGATATAATAAACTAGATAAACATAATTTAAAACCTAGGTACTGACGACTAATCAGGTGTATTACCCAACAGTAGAACCCATAGTATATTCACTTGTTCATCAATTTGACTGTGGAAAACATAAAGGAATAAGCATAGACATAATAAACTAGATAAACATAATTGAAAACATAGGTACTCACGACAAATCAGGTGTATTACCCAACAGTAGAACCCATAGTATATTCACTTGTTCATCAATTTGACTGTGGAAACATAAAGGAATAAGCATAGACATAATAAACTAGATAAACATAATTGAAAACATAAAGCATTGCATGCTCCATCTAAACTAGATCTTCAATGACCAGATCCATCAGCTTGCTTCGAAAGGTCAAACTATATAATAGGAGGCATCCTTTTCTCCCGCGGGTAAACCACTGCACCGTCGGCACGGATTCTCTGGCTTAGTATAGCCTGCCTTTGGCTCATTGACATGTGGACCCAATGTCCGGTGGACCGCGCGTGCCAGTGACTCAGAGTCAAGAGAAAAAAGTTAGAGAGGTTTAGTCCGTGCTGCTGCACCGAACCGCCGCTTCAAGGCCTCGTCGCGTCAAATCGACGAGCCAGCTTGACAACTGGCGCACGTCGGCGTTATTGCCATGGCTTGGATTTAGACTATTTAAAAAAAACTCCCTTATCGGAGAGGGGCGGCTTCTTCCGGCGGCCTTCCTATCGCCATTCAAGATCGAGATCATCCACGCCCTCCTCCACCATCAATGGCGAACAACCACGAGGCTAGCGGTAGTTCCGGGGACGGGGGTGCAAATACATCTGGCCGCGCAACGTCTCGGCGCCGATGTCGGAGGAGTTTGCCTGCTACGGCCTTCTTGTCCCACCGGACTCACGGGTGCCGTCCGGCTGGCGCATGAGCGCAGGCGGCCTTGCCGTGCCGCCTATCCCCAAGGTCAACACACTTGAACTATAGCTCCTCATCCACCGGCGGTGGATGGCCCTCCCAGACGAGCTTAAGGCTGACCCGGAGTACTCCATCGATGACCAATTTTGGTGGTTGTCCGTACTGGCGGTGGAGCGACGCCGCGACATCGAACGCTATGCCGGCGGTGGCCCCAAGGCCCTAGCTAAGAACAACCGTGAAGGCCGGTAGGATTCCTGGGAGGGGCGCACCGTCGAAGATGTCCTCGACGTCGTCCGTGCCGGGTGGAGCGTCGCGCGCAGGATGGCTCCTCTCCGTGTGGGCGCATCACGTGCCACACGTCCCCTCTTCTTCATGCGACATAGCCGTGCGCCAATGACACCGCTGCCTCGACGTACTCCATTGCCTCCTCCACCGCAGCCGGTCGTCGACGAGGAGGACGACCCCGAAATGAAAAAGGTCTTGGCAGACTCCCTTGATACCGTCGAGCTTGACGAGCTGGCACGGTGGCCGGGTCTCTTGCAGGTGCTCCGTGACTCGGCGATGGAGTAGCAGATGGAGCCGGAGCCGGCGCCGCAGCAGGTACCACATCAGCAGCAGATGGAGCCGGAGCCGGAGCAGACCAACATCCCGCCGGAGATGCTCGGGATGAAGTGGTGCTGGACTGGCCCATTGCCGGAGTTGTATGAGGATGATCCAATGGAGGAGGTGGAATAGGCCAGGCCACCGCCACGACGCACAGGGCCACCTCCACCACCAGTGGCGGATTGGCTGTGGGCGCAGCCCGTCTTCATCAACCTCTCCGGCGACAGCGACGACGAGTAGAGTAGCAGTGGCCACCAGCAGCCTTTTCGTTGCATTTTGTTATTTTTCTTGCTGTTAAGCGCCTTCTCACGCGAAATATGTATCCCCCGTTTGAATGTAGTACTGAATTTCAGTTTAATTTGGCTACAATATGTTAGGAAAGTACCTAGGTTTATGTGGGAAGATGCAACTTAGCAAATATATGAGGATCTCCATCCAACTGTCTCCACCGCTTCTAATGAACGTCGATTTGCTTTATGATCCGTGCACAAATTATAAATGAATCTTCAAATTATCAATGCATTATAAATAATTTATCGATTTATTTAATTTATTTTTGTATTCATGTAGTAATACATGCATTAGCAAGAAAAATGCGTTAATTTTTTGTGTTATTAATACATCAAATAGTAGAAATAATATTGTTCGTTTAATGCAAAATCGACGGTCATGATGAAGGGTGGAGATCCTCAAAGTTGTGGAAAACCGTGTTGGGTTTATGTCTGATTCCGACTCTCCACAACACCACTTTGGTCAAAACTCTAAGCAGTTGGTCGTAAGTCAAAACCCTAACATCTACAGTTTCCACGGACGTTGAAAGAGGGAAGCTAGCTCAGTGGACTATACTAATTGGTTGTGTTGTGTTAGCTCATATGAACATTTGAAACGACAATTTGGATCCATGTTATAGTGTGACCCGCTTCATATAGACCACAATTATTCGTAAGAAAAGGTTTTGAGGTCTTCCAAGTCTAAACTAGCACTAGATGGAATCATGTGACAAAGTATGATGATGCTGTTATTTGCATCATATATATACTTTACAAATATTTTAGGATAGTGCCAGATTCTTGTGTGATTTCGACGCTCCAGAGCCCCCACTCTTGTGAACCCCTAAGTAGTTTAGCGAAAGTCAACCCTATCATCTACGTATTGTATCACGTGCATCGAAAGGATTAACTCTGTGGAGTCTTCTCCTTGGTTGTGCTAGGATGGCTCATATGAACATTCAAAACCAATGTTGGACCATGTCTTATATAATCACATGATTCCATATGGTGCACTCGGAGTGGGAGTTTAGCCTGAGAAGATCGAACGGAACCTTCGTGTAGGATAATTGTGGTTTGTGAAGGGGGTCACATGAGTTAGATGTGTTGGCTCTTCCAATGTATACCACCACACCTCACACACACACACACACACACACACACACACACACACACACACACACACACACACACACACACACACACACACACACACACACACACACACACAGGACAATACATACGTTTAGGTATGACGATTCGAATGCTCCAGAGGCCCCTAATTTGGTTGAAACACTACATGCAGTTATTAGCGAAAGTGATCCCTATCTCTACCGATTCCACGTACGTCAAAAGGGGGTTGCGTTGAGGAGTTCTCTCATTGGTTGTGTTGGGGTAGCTAATATTAAATTTTGAAACCATCTATGGGCCCATCTGTTATCACATGATTCCATCCAGTGCACCTAAAGTGGGAGTTCTTCTGTAGAAGAGCAGAACCTAACGGGTGGGATAACTATTTTGTAGTATGTTCATTGAGCACGCATATACAAGTTTGTTGGCTCTTCATATGTACCATCACATACTTTCATACATATGTTAGGACAATACTAAGGTTTAGGTGTGATTTCGACACTCTAGAGCCCCCACATTGGTCGAAACCCTAATTAATTAAGCAGGTGACCACGGGCGTGAACATCTTGGTGGAGTTTTGTACTTCTTGTGTTATTAGGGTATATCGTAGGTACATTTGGGCCCATTTATCCCATAATATTATCCGGTGCGCACCCGAAGTGGGAGTTCAACCTTACAAGAGCTAGCATAACCTTCGTGTGATAATTGTTTATGCGAAGCGGGTCACAACTAGGAGATTGATAATTTGGTTTTCCTACTTAGAAATTTTTTTAATTCCTCGAATTTTAGATCAATTTATAGATTTATTCACACGATCCTTTAATAAATAGTTTCATAAATCGTCTAATTGTTTAAGCCATCCATCACGCATCGGCTGGCCAGCAATGCTTCCTGCCCACCCACCAAAAATTTCGCACCGCTCCCACCCAAATTTTCGTTCAAATTTTGCCATCCATCACACATCGACCGGCCAACAATGCTTCCTGCCCACCCACCAAAACTTTCGCACCGCTCCCACCCAAATTTTCGTTCAAATTTTGCCGCCTTACGTGCACGCGCACAGTATTTCGAACCTCTCATTGCCTATACCCCCTCGCCAAAATCCCCCCATCTCCATGTCAGCATTCCCCCCCATCCCACCCTATCTCCCTTCCAAAATTTCTTCCTTTCCTTCCAAATCCAAGGGTGCCGTCCCGGTGTTCCACCTCGCCATGTAGCCTGCCGTCCCGGTCTTCCGCCTCGCCATATAGCCTGCCGTCCAGGTCGCCGCCATGATCTGTGACCTCGTGTCCCGGTCACCGTCAAGATCTGACGCATCACCGCCAAGATCTGCCACCTCGCCGTCCAGGTCGCCGCCAAGATCTGCCACCTCGCCGTCTAGGTCGCCGCCAAGATCTGCCACCGTTGCATTCCCACCATTGCAAAATACTACTAAGCATATAATTAAGCATTGGTTGTGCATATAATTGAGCATTGGTAAAGCAAATGGTGCTTTGTTTTCTGTGAAACCATACTTCTAAAGCAAATGGTGTGGTCAAGTAGTACTAATAAAATACAACGCTAATTTGTCTGAAATTGTACAAGATGTAGATTAAAATAGAATGGAGGGAGTAAGTCTTAGGTCCACAGATTAGGTTACTCATGTCGATATGTTAAATTATCAGTACTACATGATTTCGTCAGGTGAATCCGAAATGGTACTTCGGCCATAGAATAGTAGAACAATCATGTTGCATAATTGTGGTATGTGTAGCGGCTGGTCCAATATATGTACCACACAATCTTATGCTTATGTTATGCTTGTTTTTGTTCAAATTTTATCTGCATTTTACTATAGAAATCCATTCCACCTCAGTAATTAAGCAATAAATTAAAATCACATGTCCCCACCGTTGCAAAATTCTACTACTATCCATATAATTAAGCATTGGTAAAGCAAATGGTGCTTGGTATTCTGTGAAACCATACTTCTAATTCATGCATGTCTGTGGTCAAGTAGTACTAATAAAAACAATACTAAATTGTCTGAAATTGTACAAGATGTAGATTAAAACAGAATAAAGGGAGTAAGTCTTAGGTCCACAGATTAGATTACTCATGTCGATCTGTTACATTATCAGTTCTACATAACAATCTATACCAATAATATAATGTAGAACAACAAATGCATCCAGTGGGAGAAACCCAGAAATGAGTACCTTACTTTGTAGCTGTAATACGTTCTTAGCAAGTGTTTTTGTGAAACTTACTTTGAGCTCTTTATTCATGTTAGAACCACAAACAGAACCTGGTGCAGTTCGCAATCGCAAGCGCGTCAATGCTAATATAGTTGAAGGCACAACACTTGAGTCTCCGGTAGAAAACAAAAGAAGTACATATGCCAAACTCAAGCGGCCAGATGTCCAAGGCGAGCAGCCAGTTGCCCATTGCTCCCATGGCCAGCTGGAAGCTGCCCAACACACCGAGGCAGCTGACCATGCTGAGGAGGCAGCTGCCCAACACGAGCAGGCACCTCCCCATGTCGAGCTGCCACCAGTCCTAGGCAACCACGGTGAGGAGGCAGCCGCCCAACATGAGCAGACACCTCCCCATGTCGAGCTGCACCAGTCCTAGGCGACCACGGTGAGGAGGCAGCTGCCCAACATGAGCAGGCACCTCCCCATGTCGAGCTGCCACCGGTCCCAGGCGAGGATCGGGACAGTGTGTCCAACAGAGGGAGGATCAAACTTGTAATTCCTCAGGGAAAGACAAGGCCAGTGAACCCAAAGATTGCTTCCATGATTGCTACTGCGTGTTCTGTAGCTGTGAAGGATACTGTCCCTATCTTCTCCCATTGGAAAGAGTACAAGGGTAGACCCGAAGTATTTTCTATGTACGTCGCCCATCTGAGTGTAAGTTTTGTAACCCAACTTCTAGTTCATTCCATGAAAAAAAACTTTCCAGTTCATTCTCTTGATGTTCATAAAACTGAAGAATGCTCTAAATTTTGTTTCAGTCAAGATTTATTTTGGTCCTTGAAGGCCCCTGGATTCATCAAGCTCTTCTAATGAATCTCAAGAACCGTACAAAACAAAGACTCTATTTCCTGAAGGGCGTTTACTTTAACAGTGTTCAAGACAAGACTATGATTCTACGGACACCTCCTTTTGAAGTACAACACATGAGAGATGACGACTGGCTCAATTTAGTCACTACCTGGTCCACACCCGCGAAACAGGTCGTGCCCTTGTTCACTCAACCTTGCCACTTTTCCAGTTCTATATTATGGACTGTCAGTAATATGTTCATACTCTTTGTCTGTGTAGATAGCTTGTGTGAAAGCCATATCGAGCAGACAGCGTGTCTGGTTCCCTTCTGCCACAGGTTCTTGTAGCTACGAGGTTTGTTGCGACATGGGGAATTACTTATTCAAATTGTCTAGAATCAAGCACGGCTTGAAGAAGCGGACCTTCAGTTCGCCTGTGAAAAGAGCAATTGTAAGTCCCTTAGAATTATGTACATCTGGAATCAACAGTTTACATGCATGCGCATATTCACTTTGACAGCTATTTCACCAATGCTTGTCATCTGATAATTCTTGTACATGCTTGCTTACTTCTTGTCATCTCCTAGTTCTTGTACATGCATGCTTACTTCTTACACGTCTGTTAAAATCTGCCTAGATCGTCTCAGCATGGTTCCCAACTATGTTTTGTACACGCTTGTCTTCAGCTATAACACCTCACGCTTGTCATCTGCTAGTCATGTACTTATTTGCTGAAAATCTATGTTCTGTACGAGCTTGTTGTCTGCTAGTTCATCTTATGCTTTTACTTGCTCTATAGGATGAAATTAAAGACAAGATGGCACAATCAACTTCAGGGGATGGTGTTGTCGAAGAGATTCTCTATGTCGCCGAATCTGTGTTAATGAGCCGTCCATGAGCATCAAGATTCAGCTTCAGCTTCTACTTGATTCTGAGAAACAAGGGAGGACCAAACTACAGACTGTTGTTCATGAGTTGAATCAGGCGAAGGAATAGGTGATGCCGAAAGGATCCAGTATCATCAAGACTTGCACCTTAAGAGGGAGGAACATGAAACAATGGAAGCAGGGTCAACTGTTGTGCAATACCCTTATTGGCAATTGTTGGCTAAAGGTTCTTCGACACATGCAACAGATTAGCCCTGCATGAGAACCTCTGGAAAATCGTCGCATTTTGGTGCCCTTCAAGAGTATATTGCTGGTTGCCTTTGAGAGGTGCTAGCGCTAAGTTGACGAGGGAATATCTCCCCGGCAACAGCACCAGAAACAATGCTTGTACGTCACACGTCAGTTGGGAACCCCAAGAGGAAGGTATGATGAGTGCAGCAGCAAGTTTTCCCTCAGTATGAAACCAAGGTTTAATCGAACCAGTAGGAAAACGAGGTTGCTTCGAAGGTGTTGGTGAAGGAGTGTAGTGCGGCGCAACACCAGGGATTCCGGTGCCAACGTGGAACCTGCACAACACAATCAAATTACTTTGCCCCAACTTAACAGTGAGGTTGTCAATCTCACCGGCTTGCTGAAAACAAAGGGTTAAACGTATCGAATGGAAATGATGTTTGTTTGCATAAAACAGTAGAGAACAATGATTGCAGTAGATTGTATTTCAGATGTAAAAGAATGGACCGGGGTCCACAGTTCACTAGTGGTGTCTCTCCAATAAGATAACTAACATGCTGGGTAAACAAATTACAGCTGGGCAATTGACAATTGATAAGTGCATATAACATGCATGTGTGAGTTGTGGTGTCTACTATGAGATTCATTTGGGCATTACGACAAAGTACATAGACCGCTATCCAGCATGCATCTATGCCTAAATAGTCCACTTTCCGGTTAACATCCGTACCCCTTCCAGTATTAAGTTGCAAGCAACAGACAATTGCATTAAGTAATGTGCGTAATGTAAACAATACATTCATCCTTGAATAAAGCATTGCTGTTTTACCCCTAGTGGCAACAACACATCTACAACCTTAGAACTTGCTGTCACTATCCCAGGTTAAATAGAGGTTGAACCCAACTATCATGCATAAATACCCCCTCTTGGAGTTACAAGTATTCACTTGGCCAAGGCTTCAACAAGTAACGGAGAGCATGCAAGATCACAAATGACATAGACATGATAATATAATATTCAGCTCCACATAGGTATCAATATAAGTCAGATCCCAGCAAACACAACATGTAGCATTACAATAAGATGATCTTGATCATGATAGGCAGCTCACAAGATCTAAACATGATGGCACAAGTGGAGAAGACAACCATCTAGCTACTGCTATGGACCCATAGTCCAAGGATGAACTACTCACGCATCACTCCGGAGGCGGGCATGGCGATGTAGAGCCCTCCGGTGATGATTCCCCTCTCCGGCAGGGTGCCGGGAAGAGCTTCAGAACCCCCCGAGTTAGGGTTGACGACGGCGGCGGCAGCGAATATGTTCTGGATGAAAGGCTCGGTGTTTTAGGGTTTTCACGTCTCGGGGAATAAATAGGCGAAGGGGCGATGTCGGCGGACCCCCGAGGGGCCCAAACCACCAGGCGGCGCGGTGGGCCCACTGCCGCGCCGCCTGTGGTTTGGCCACCTCGTGGCTCCTTCGTCTCTCCTTCGGACTCCGTGTACGTGTTGGAAAAATAGGGACTTGGCCTTTTGTTTCGTGCAATTCCGAGAATATTTCCAGAAGTAACTTTCTGAAACCAAAAACAGCAGAAAACAGGGAACTGGCACTGTGGCATCTTGTTAATAGGTTAGTCCCAGAAAATGCATAAAAGTGATATGAAGTGTATATAAAACATGTAGCAAATGGTATAATATAAGCATGGAACAGCAGAAATTATGGATACGTTGGAGACGTATCAAGCATCCCCAAGCTTAGTTCTACTCGTCCTCGAGTAGGTAAAACGATAACAACAAATAATTTCTGAGGAGACATGCTTTCACACAATCTTGATCAATATATTGCAAGGCTCATGTCATGAATGAAGTGACTCAAAGCAATGATCTATAGTTTGCTAACAAATAGATAAAGAGTAAACAATGAATCATATAAGCAAAAACTTTTCATGAATAGTACTTTCAAGACAAGCATCAAAAAGTTTTGCATAAGAGGTAACTCATAAAGCAATAGATTCAAAGTAAAAGGCATTGAAGCAACACAAAGGATGATTAAGTTTCAGCATTGCTTTCAACTTGTAACATGTATATCTCATGGATAGTTGTCAACATAAAGCAATATAACAAGTGCAATAAGTAAACATGTAAGAATCAATGCACACAAAGTTGACACAAGTGTTTGCTTCTAAGATAGAAAGGAGTAGGTAAACTGACTCAACATAAAGTAAAAGATAGGCCCTTCGCAGAGGGAAGCAGGGATTAAATCATGTGCTAGAGCTTTTTAAGTTTTCGAAAGCATATAGAGAGCACAAAATAAGTATTTGAGAGGTGTTTGTTGTTGTCAACGAATGGTAGTGGGCACTCTAACCCCCTTGTCAACCAGACTTTCAAGAGCGGCTCCCATGAAGGACGTTATCTCTACCAGCAAGGTAGATCATCCCTCTTCTCTTTTGTTTACACATGTATTTTAGTTTCTTTATAGATGACACTCCTCCCAACCTTTTGCTTACACAAGCCATGGCTAACCGAATCCTCGGGTGCCTTCCAACATTCACATACCATGGAGGAGTGTCTATTTGCAAATTAAGTTGCTTACTGATAAATCAGGGCAAAACATGTGAAGAGAATTATTAATGAAAGTTGTAATTAATTGGGGCTGGGCACCCCGTTGCCAGCTCTTTTTGCAAATTATTGGATAAGCGGATGTATATGCCACTAGTCCATTGGTGAAAGTCTGTCAGAAGTAAATGACAAGATTGAAAGATAAAACACCACATACTTCCTCATGAGCTATAAAACATTGACACAAATAAGGAGTAATAAAGTTTTGAATAGTTTAAAGGTAGCACATGAAATATTTACTTGGAATGGCAGGAAATACCACATAGTAGGTAGGTATGGTGGACACAAATGGCATGGGTTTTGGCTCAAGTTTTGGATGCACGAGAAGCATTCCCTCTCAGTACAGAGTTTAGGCTAGCAAGGTTGTTTGAAGCAAACACAAGTATAAACCGGTACAGCAAGAATCACATAAAAACATATTGCAAGTATTATAAGACTCTACACTGTCTTCCTTGTTGCTCAAACATTTTACCAGAAAATATCTAGACCTTAGAGAGAACAAATATGCATCCCAAGTCTCAACAAGCTCTACGGTAGTTCTCCACTACTAGGCTTTAACTACATGATGCAAGAGCTTAAACATGATCTACTTGAGAGCTCAAAACAATTGCAAAGCATCAAATCAAAACAAGACAATGATCTACAAGAATGCATATGTCTTTTCCAATACCAACTACTACATGTAGCATTTTCTTTCTTCCAAACAAACACCAATAATTTATTTAAACATAAACTCTCCAAATGATAATATAATGCAGCAAGAGAGTATTTATAAACAAGTGCTAACAGCTCGAAGAGATGCATGAAAAACAGGAGCTAAAAGCACTGCAGTAGCTAGTTAAGAATACTCAACAAATATAAGTGAAGAACATGAGTATTCACATGAAAAAGCGGAGCGTGTCTCTCTCCCACACAAGGATTGCTAGGATCCGAATTTATTCAAACAAAAACAAAAATAAAAACACACAGACGCTCCAAGTAAAGCGCATAAGATGTGAAAGAATTAAAATATAGTTTCACTAGAGATGACCTGATAAGTTTGTTGATGAAGAAGGGGATGCCTTGGGCATCCCCAAGCTTAGACGCTTGAGTCTCTCTGAATATGGTTGGGATGAACCACGGGGGCATCCCCAAGCTTAGGCTTTTCACTCTTCTTGATCACATAATATCACCCTTCTCGCTTGATCCTTGAAAACTTCCTTCACACCAAACTCAAGACAGTTCTCATTAGAGGGTTAGTGCATAATCAAAAATTCTCATATTCTGTAATGATACAATCAATCCCAAAGCTTCTGGACATTAGCTACAGCCACCAATGCTTTGTGGAGCAAAGAAATCCACACAAACACAGTAAAAGAGCGAATGCAAAACAAAAGGCAGAATCTGTCAAAAACAGAACAGTCTGGAATGACGAATTTTTTCGAGGCACTTAAGTTGCTCAGATGGATCTGGCCTAAAATAATGAAAGTTGCGTACATATCTCAGGAATATGCGTGATTTTTTCAGAATTTTTTGAATTTTCTACAGGGAGATAAGCTCAAATCCGTGACAGCTAAAAATCTGTCACTGCGCAGAAATCCAAATCTTGCATCAACTTTCAATATAGAACTTTACTTGGCACAACATTGCGATAAAATAAAGATACAAAGGAGTTGCTACAGAAGTAACAAAACTCCTTGACTCAAAGAAAACAAAAATAACAGCAAATAAAAACGATGGGTTGTCTCCCATAAGCGCTTTTCTTTAACGCCTTTCAGCTAGGCGCAGAAAGTGAAAATCAAGTGTTGTCAAGAGAAGAAGCATCAACATCATAACTTGCTCTAACAATAGAGTCAAAAGGTAACTTCATTCTCTTCCTAGGGAAGTGTTCCATACCTTTCTTGAGAGGAAATTGGTACCTTATATTACCTTCTTTCATATCAATGATGGCACCAACAGTTCGAAGAAAAGGTCTTCCCAAAACAATAGGACAAGATGCATTGCATTCAATATCCATAACAATAAAATCAACGGGACAAGGTTATTGTTTACTGTAATAAAAACATCATTAACTCGCCCCAAAGGTTTCTTCATAGCATTATCAGCGAGAAAAACATCCAAATAACAATGTTCCAAAGGTGGCAAATCAAGAATATCATAAAGCTTCTTGGGCAAAACCGAAATACTTGCACCAAGATCACACAAGGCATTGCAATCAAAATCATTCACCTTTACCTTAATGATGGGTTCCCAACCATCTTCTAATTTCCTAGGAATAGAAGCTTTAAGTTTCAACTTCTCCTCCCTAGCTTGCAAAAGAGCATTTGTAATATGCTTTGTAAAAGCCAAATTAATAGTGCTAGCATTGGGACTTCTAGCTAATTTTTGCAAGAACATAATAACTTCAGAGATGTTACAATCATCAAAATCAAAATCATTATTGTCAATGGTGGTGGAACCATTGTCTCCAATAGTTTGAAAAATTTCAGCACTTTTATCAGAAAAAGTTTCAGCAGTTTTAGGCAATTTCAAACGCTTTGCAGAAGTAGTAGAGACATTACCAACACCAATAACATTACCATCAATAGTAGGAGGCTTACTAGCATGTGAAACATTAGCATTACTAGTGGTGGTGATAGTACAAACTCTAACTATACTATTCTCTTTTTCAAGTTCTTCCTCTTTTTCCCACCTAGCATGCAATTCAGCCAACATCCTAATATTATTATCAATTCGAACTTGGATGGCATTTGCTGTAGCAAATGACTTAGTATCTTTAACTTCATTAGGCATAACTTTCAGTTTTAGAATTTCAACATCATGAGCAAGACTATCAACTTTAGAACAAGATCATCAATTTTTTCAAACTTTTCCTCAACAGTTTTATTGAAAGCTTTTTGTGTGCTAATAAATTCTTTAAGCATAGCTTCAAGATCAGAGGACACACTTCTATTGTTGCTGTAGGAATTACCATAAGAATTGCCATAACCATTTGAAGGATAAGGCTTATAGTTGTTGCTACCAAAATTATTCCTATAAGCATTGTTGTTGAAGTTGTTGTTTTTAATGAAGTTTACATCAACATGCTCTTCTTGAGCAACCAATGAAGCTAAAGGAACATTATTAGGATCAACATGAGATCTACCATTCACAAGCATAGACATAATAGCATCAATCTTATCACTCAAAGAGGAGGTTTCTTCAACAGAATTTACCTTCTTACCTTGAGGAGCTCTTTCGGTGTGCCATTCGGAATAGTTGATCATCATATCATCAAGTAGCTTTGTTGCTGCACCTAAAGTGATGGACATAAAGGTTCCTCCAGAGGCTGAATCCAATAAGTTCCTTGAGGAAAAATTTAATCCTGCATAAAAGGTTTGGATGATCATCCAAGTAGTCAGTCCATGAGTGGGACAATTCTTCACCAAAGATTTCATTCTTTCCCAAGCTTGAGCAACATGTTCATTATCAAGTTGTTTAAAATTCATAATGCTACTTCTCAAGGATATAATCTTAGCAGGAGGATAATATTTCCCTATGAAAGCATCTTTGCATTTTGTCCAAGAATAATACTATTTCTAGGCAAAGAAAGCAACCATTCTTTAGCTCTTCCTCTCAAGGAGAAAGGAAAAAGTTTCAGTTTTATAATATCCCCATCCATATCCTTATACTTTTGCATTTCACAAAGTTCAACAAAGTTATTAAGATGGGCAGCAGCATCATCAGTACTAACACCAGAAAATTGCTCTTTCATAACAAGATTTAATAGAGCAGGTTTAATTTCATAAAATTCTGCTTAGAAGCAGGTGGAGCAATAGGAGTGCATATGAAATCATTGTTGTTTGTGCTAGTGAAGTCACACAACTTAGTGTTCTCAGGAGTACTCATTTTGAAAAACAAAATCAAACTGAATTAAACAAGTAACTAATTTTTTTGTGTTTTTGATAAAGAGAGCAAACAAGACTAAATAAAAATAAACTAAGCAAGACAAATAACAAAGTAAAGAGATTGGGTGTGAGAGACTCCCCTTGCAGAAGCAATTCGTTTTCCCCGGCAACGGCGCCAGAAAACGTGTTGCTGCTAGTTGACGAGGGAATATCTCCCGGCAACAGCCAGAAACAATGCTTGTACGTCACACGTCAGTTGGGAACCCCAAGAGGAAGGTATGATGAGTGCAGCAGCAAGTTTTCCCTCAGTATGAAACCAAGGTTTAATCGAACCAGTAGGAAAACGAGGTTTGCTTCGAAGGTGTTGGTGAAGGAGTGTAGTGCGGCGCAACACCAGGGATTCCGGTGCCAACGTGGAACCTGCACAACACAATCAAATTACTTTGCCCCAACTTAACAGTGAGGTTGTCAATCTCACCGGCTTGCTGAAAACAAAGGGTTAAACGTATCGAATGGAAATGATGTTTGTTTGCATAAAACAGTAGAGAACAATGATTGCAGTAGATTGTATTTCAGATGTAAAAGAATGGACCGGGGTCCACAGTTCACTAGTGGTGTCTCTCCAATAAGATAACTAACATGCTGGGTAAACAAATTACAGCTGGGCAATTGACAATTGATAAGTGCATATAACATGCATGTGTGAGCTGTGGTGTCTACTATGAGATTCATTTGGGCATTACGACAAAGTACATAGACCGCTATCCAGCATGCATCTATGCCTAAATAGTCCACTTTCCGGTTAACATCCGTACCCCTTCCAGTATTAAGTTGCAAGCAACAGACAATTGCATTAAGTAATGTGCGTAATGTAAACAATACATTCATCCTTGAATAAAGCATTGCTGTTTTACCCCTAGTGGCAACAACACATCTACAACCTTAGAACTTGCTGTCACTATCCCAGGTTAAATAGAGGTTGAACCCAACTATCATGCATAAATACCCCCTCTTGGAGTTACAAGTATTCACTTGGCCAAGGCTTCAACAAGTAACGGAGAGCATGCAAGATCACAAATGACATAGACATGATAATATAATATTCAGCTCCACATAGGTATCAATATAAGTCAGATCCCAGCAAACACAACATGTAGCATTACAATAAGATGATCTTGATCATGATAGGCAGCTCACAAGATCTAAACATGATGGCACAAGTGGAGAAGACAACCATCTAGCTACTGCTATGGACCCATAGTCCAAGGATGAACTACTCACGCATCACTCCGGAGGCGGGCATGGCGATGTAGAGCCCTCCGGTGATGATTCCCCTCTCCGGCAGGGTGCCGGGAAGAGCTTCAGAACCCCCCGAGTTAGGGTTGACGACGGCGGCGGCAGCGAATATGTTCTGGATGAAAGGCTCGGTGTTTTAGGGTTTTCACGTCTCGGGGAATAAATAGGCGAAGGGGCGATGTCGGCGGACCCCCGAGGGGCCCAAACCACCAGGCGCGCGGTGGGCCCACTGCCGCGCCGCCTGTGGTTTGGCCACCTCGTGGCTCCTTCGTCTCTCCTTCGGACTCCGTGTACGTGTGGAAAAATAGGGACTTGGCCTTTTGTTTCGTGCAATTCCGAGAATATTTCCAGAAGTAACTTTCTGAAACCAAAAACAGCAGAAAACAGGGAACTGGCACTGTGGCATCTTGTTAATAGGTTAGTCCCAGAAAATGCATAAAAGTGATATGAAGTGTATATAAAACATGTAGCAAATGGTATAATATAAGCATGGAACAGCAGAAATTATGGATACGTTGGAGAGTATCA
>CAMZMU010000052.1:29945653-30172951 GCA_947311845.1 Poa pratensis | reverse complement strand
CTTGGAGTCACAAGTATTCACTGGCCAAGGCTTCAACAAGTAACGGAGAGCATGCAAGATCACAAATGACATAGACATGATAATATAATATTCAGCTCCACATAGGTATCAATATAAGTCAGATCCCAGCAAACACAACATGTAGCATTACAATAAGATGATCTTGATCATGATAGGCAGCTCACAAGATCTAAACATGATGGCACAAGTGGAGAAGACAACCATCTAGCTACTGCTATGGACCATAGTCCAAGGATAACTACTCACGCATCACTCCGGAGGCGGGCATGGCGATGTAGAGCCCTCGGTGATGATTCCCCTCTCCGGCAGGGTGCCGGGAAGAGCTTCAGAACCCCCGAGTTAGGGTTGACGACGGCGGCGGCAGCGAATAATGTTCTGGATGAAAGGCTCGGTGTTTTAGGGTTTTCACGTCTCGGGGAATAAATAGGCGAAGGGGCGATGTCGGCGGACCCCCGAGGGGCCCAAACCACCAGGCAGGTGTGGGGGGGGGGGCCCACTGCCGCGCCGGCCTGTGGTTTGGCCACCCTCGTGGCTCCCCTTCGTCTCTCCTTCGGACTCCGTGTACGTGTTGGAAAAATAGGGACTTGGCCTTTTGTTTCGTGCAATTCCGAGAATATTTCCAGAAGTAACTTTCTGAAACCAAAAAACAGAAAACAGGGAACTGGCACTGTGGCATCTTGTTAATAGGTTAGTCCCAGAAAATGCATAAAAGTGATACGAAGTGTATATAAAACATGTAGCAAATGGTATAATATAAGCATGGAACAGCAGAAATTATGGATACGTTGGAGACGTATCAAGCATCCCCAAGCTTAGTTCTACTCGTCCTCGAGTAGGTAAAACGATAACAACAAATAATTTCTGAGGAGACATGCTTTCACACAATCTTGATCAATATATTGCAAGGCTCATGTCATGAATGAAGTGACTCAAAGCAATGATCTATAGTTTGCTAACAAATAGATAAAGAGTAAACAATGAATCATATAAGCAAAAACTTTTCATGAATAGTACTTTCAAGACAAGCATCAAAAAGTTTTGCATAAGAGGTAACTCATAAAGCAATAGATTCAAAGTAAAAGGCATTGAAGCAACACAAAGGATGATTAAGTTTCAGCATTTGCTTTCAACTTGTAACATGTATATCTCATGGATAGTTGTCAACATAAAGCAATATAACAAGTGCAATAAGTAAACATGTAAGAATCAATGCACACAAAGTTGACACAAGTGTTTGCTTCTAAGATAGAAAGGAGTAGGTAAACTGACTCAACATAAAGTAAAAGATAGGCCCTTCGCAGAGGGAAGCAGGGATTAAATCATGTGCTAGAGCTTTTTAAGTTTTCGAAAGCATATAGAGAGCACAAAATAAGTATTTGAGAGGTGTTTGTTGTTGTCAACGAATGGTAGTGGGCACTCTAACCCCCTTGTCAACCAGACTTTCAAAGAGCGGCTCCCATGAAGGACGTTATCTCTACCAGCAAGGTAGATCATCCCTCTTCTCTTTTGTTTACACATGTATTTTAGTTTCTTTATAGATGACACTCCTCCCAACCTTTTGCTTACACAAGCCATGGCTAACCGAATCCTCGGGTGCCTTCCAACATTCACATACCATGGAGGAGTGTCTATTTGCAAATTAAGTTGCTTACTGATAAATCAGGGCAAAACATGTGAAGAGAATTATTAATGAAAGTTGTAATTAATTGGGGCTGGGCACCCCGTTGCCAGCTCTTTTTGCAAATTATTGGATAAGCGGATGTATATGCCACTAGTCCATTGGTGAAAGTCTGTCAGAAGTAAATGACAAGATTGAAAGATAAAACACCACATACTTCCTCATGAGCTATAAAACATTGACACAAATAAGGAGTAATAAAGTTTTGAATAGTTTAAAGGTAGCACATGAAATATTTACTTGGAATGGCAGGAAATACCACATAGTAGGTAGGTATGGTGGACACAAATGGCATGGGTTTTGGCTCAAGTTTTGGATGCACGAGAAGCATTCCCTCTCAGTACAGAGTTTAGGCTAGCAAGGTTGTTTGAAGCAAACACAAGTATAAACCGGTACAGCAAGAATCACATAAAAACATATTGCAAGTATTATAAGACTCTACACTGTCTTCCTTGTTGCTCAAACATTTTACCAGAAAATATCTAGACCTTAGAGAGAACAAATATGCATCCCAAGTCTCAACAAGCTCTACGGTAGTTCTCCACTACTAGGCTTTAACTACATGATGCAAGAGCTTAAACATGATCTACTTGAGAGCTCAAAACAATTGCAAAGCATCAAATCAAAACAAGACAATGATCTACAAGAATGCATATGTCTTTTCCAATACCAACTACTACATGTAGCATTTTCTTTCTTCCAAACAAACACCAATAATTTATTTAAACATAAACTCTCCAAATGATAATATAATGCAGCAAGAGAGTATTTATAAACAAGTGCTAACAGCTCGAAGAGATGCATGAAAAACAGGAGCTAAAAGCACTGCAGTAGCTAGTTAAGAATACTCAACAAATATAAGTGAAGAACATGAGTATTCACATGAAAAAGCGGAGCGTGTCTCTCTCCCACACAAGGATTGCTAGGATCCGAATTTATTCAAACAAAAACAAAAATAAAAACACACAGACGCTCCAAGTAAAGCGCATAAGATGTGAAAGAATTAAAATATAGTTTCACTAGAGATGACCTGATAAGTTTGTTGATGAAGAAGGGGATGCCTTGGGCATCCCCAAGCTTAGACGCTTGAGTCTCTCTGAATATGGTTGGGATGAACCACGGGGGCATCCCCAAGCTTAGGCTTTTCACTCTTCTTGATCACATAATATCACCCTTCTCGCTTGATCCTTGAAAACTTCCTTCACACCAAACTCAAGACAGTTCTCATTAGAGGGTTAGTGCATAATCAAAAATTCTCATATTCTGTAATGATACAATCAATCCCAAAGCTTCTGGACATTAGCTACAGCCACCAATGCTTTGTGGAGCAAAGAAATCCACACAAACACAGTAAAAGAGCGAATGCAAAACAAAAGGCAGAATCTGTCAAAAACAGAACAGTCTGGAATGACGAATTTTTTCGAGGCACTTAAGTTGCTCAGATGGATCTGGCCTAAAATAATGAAAGTTGCGTACATATCTCAGGAATATGCGTGATTTTTTCAGAATTTTTTGAATTTTCTACAGGGAGATAAGCTCAAATCCGTGACAGCTAAAAATCTGTCACTGCGCAGAAATCCAAATCTTGCATCAACTTTCAATATAGAACTTTACTTGGCACAACATTGCGATAAAATAAAGATACAAAGGAGTTGCTACAGAAGTAACAAAACTCCTTGACTCAAAGAAAACAAAAATAACAGCAAATAAAAACGATGGGTTGTCTCCCATAAGCGCTTTTCTTTAACGCCTTTCAGCTAGGCGCAGAAAGTGAAAATCAAGTGTTGTCAAGAGAAGAAGCATCAACATCATAACTTGCTCTAACAATAGAGTCAAAAGGTAACTTCATTCTCTTCCTAGGGAAGTGTTCCATACCTTTCTTGAGAGGAAATTGGTACCTTATATTACCTTCTTTCATATCAATGATGGCACCAACAGTTCGAAGAAAAGGTCTTCCCAAAACAATAGGACAAGATGCATTGCATTCAATATCCATAACAATAAAATCAACGGGGACAAGGTTATTGTTTACTGTAATAAAAACATCATTAACTCGCCCCAAAGGTTTCTTCATAGCATTATCAGCGAGAAAAACATCCAAATAACAATGTTCCAAAGGTGGCAAATCAAGAATATCATAAAGCTTCTTGGGCAAAACGAAATACTTGCACCAAGATCACACAAGGCATTGCAATCAAAATCATTCACCTTTACCTTAATGATGGGTTCCCAACCATCTTCTAATTTCCTAGGAATAGAAGCTTTAAGTTTCAACTTCTCCTCCCTAGCTTGCAAAAGAGCATTTGTAATATGCTTTGTAAAAGCCAAATTAATAGTGCTAGCATTGGGACTTCTAGCTAATTTTTGCAAGAACATAATAACTTCAGAGATGTTACAATCATCAAAATCAAAATCATTATTGTCAATGGTGGTGGAACCATTGTCTCCAATAGTTTGAAAAATTTCAGCACTTTTATCAGAAAAAGTTTCAGCAGTTTTAGGCAATTTCAAACGCTTTGCAGAAGTAGTAGAGACATTACCAACACCAATAACATTACCATCAATAGTAGGAGGCTTACTAGCATGTGAAACATTAGCATTACTAGTGGTGGTGATAGTACAAACTCTAACTATACTATTCTCTTTTTCAAGTTCTTCCTCTTTTTCCCACCTAGCATGCAATTCAGCCAACATCCTAATATTATTATCAATTCGAACTTGGATGGCATTTGCTGTAGCAAATGACTTAGTATCTTTAACTTCATTAGGCATAACTTTCAGTTTTAGAATTTCAACATCATGAGCAAGACTATCAACTTTAGAGCAAGATCATCAATTTTTTCAAACTTTTCCTCAACAGTTTTATTGAAAGCTTTTTGTGTGCTAATAAATTCTTTAAGCATAGCTTCAAGATCAGAGGACACACTTCTATTGTTGCTGTAGGAATTACCATAAGAATTGCCATAACCATTTGAAGGATAAGGCTTATATTGTTGCTACCAAAATTATTCCTATAAGCATTGTTGTTGAAGTTGTTGTTTTTAATGAAGTTTACATCAACATGCTCTTCTTGAGCAACCAATGAAGCTAAAGGAACATTATTAGGATCAACATGAGATCTACCATTCACAAGCATAGACATAATAGCATCAATCTTATCACTCAAAGAGGAGGTTTCTTCAACAGAATTTACCTTCTTACCTTGAGGAGCTCTTTCGGTGTGCCATTCGGAATAGTTGATCATCATATCATCAAGTAGCTTTGTTGCTGCACCTAAAGTGATGGACATAAAGGTTCCTCCAGAGGCTGAATCCAATAAGTTCCTTGAGGAAAAATTTAATCCTGCATAAAAGGTTTGGATGATCATCCAAGTAGTCAGTCCATGAGTGGGACAATTCTTCACCAAAGATTTCATTCTTTCCCAAGCTTGAGCAACATGTTCATTATCAAGTTGTTTAAAATTCATAATGCTACTTCTCAAGGATATAATCTTAGCAGGAGGATAATATTTCCCTATGAAAGCATCTTTGCATTTTGTCCAAGAATAATACTATTTCTAGGCAAAGAAAGCAACCATTCTTTAGCTCTTCCTCTCAAGGAGAAAGGAAAAAGTTTCAGTTTTATAATATCCCCATCCATATCCTTATACTTTTGCATTTCACAAAGTTCAACAAAGTTATTAAGATGGGCAGCAGCATCATCAGTACTAACACCAGAAAATTGCTCTTTCATAACAAGATTTAATAGAGCAGGTTTAATTTCATAAAATTCTGCTGTAGAAGCAGGTGGAGCAATAGGAGTGCATATGAAATCATTGTTGTTTGTGCTAGTGAAGTCACACAACTTAGTGTTCTCAGGAGTACTCATTTTGAAAAACAAAATCAAACGAATTAAACAAGTAACTAATTTTTTTGTGTTTTTGATAAAGAGAGCAAACAAGACTAAATAAAAATAAACTAAGCAAGACAAATAACAAAGTAAAGAGATTGGGTGTGAGAGACTCCCCTTGCAGAAGCAATTCGGTTTTCCCCGGCAACGGCGCCAGAAAACGTGTTGCTAGCTCTAAGTTGACGAGGGAATATCTCCCCGGCAAAGCCAGAAACAATGCTTGTACGTCACACGTCAGTTGGGAACCCCAAGAGGAAGGTATGATGAGTGCAGCAGCAAGTTTTCCCTCAGTATGAAACCAAGGTTTAATCGAACCAGTAGGAAAACGAGGTTTGCTTCGAAGGTGTTGGTGAAGGAGTGTAGTGCGGCGCAACACCAGGGATTCCGGTGCCAACGTGGAACCTGCACAACACAATCAAATTACTTTGCCCCAACTTAACAGTGAGGTTGTCAATCTCACCGGCTTGCTGAAAACAAAGGGTTAAACGTATCGAATGGAAATGATGTTTGTTTGCATAAAACAGTAGAGAACAATGATTGCAGTAGATTGTATTTCAGATGTAAAAGAATGGACCGGGGTCCACAGTTCACTAGTGGTGTCTCTCCAATAAGATAACTAACATGCTGGGTAAACAAATTACAGCTGGGCAATTGACAATTGATAAGTGCATATAACATGCATGTGTGAGTTGTGGTGTCTACTATGAGATTCATTTGGGCATTACGACAAAGTACATAGACCGCTATCCAGCATGCATCTATGCCTAAATAGTCCACTTTCCGGTTAACATCCGTACCCCTTCCAGTATTAAGTTGCAAGCAACAGACAATTGCATTAAGTAATGTGCGTAATGTAAACAATACATTCATCCTTGAATAAAGCATTGCTGTTTTACCCCTAGTGGCAACAACACATCTACAACCTTAGAACTTGCTGTCACTATCCCAGGTTAAATAGAGGTTGAACCCAACTATCATGCATAAATACCCCCTCTTGGAGTCACAAGTATTCACTTGGCCAAGGCTTCAACAAGTAACGGAGAGCATGCAAGATCACAAATGACATAGACATGATAATATAATATTCAGCTCCACATAGGTATCAATATAAGTCAGATCCCAGCAAACACAACATGTAGCATTACAATAAGATGATCTTGATCATGATAGGCAGCTCACAAGATCTAAAC
Source organism: Poa pratensis (assembly GCA_947311845.1). Lineage (NCBI taxonomy): Eukaryota > Viridiplantae > Streptophyta > Magnoliopsida > Poales > Poaceae > Poa > Poa pratensis. The sequence continues at coordinate 30,166,174 of CAMZMU010000052.1, read as the reverse complement.
ATGATGGCACAAGTGGAGAAGACAACCATCTAGCTACTGCTATGGACCCATAGTCCAAGGATGAACTACTCACGCATCACTCCGGAGGCGGGCATGGCGATGTAGAGCCCTCCGGTGATGATTCCCCTCTCCGGCAGGGTGCCGGGAAGAGCTTCAGAACCCCCCGAGTTAGGGTTGACGACGGCGGCGGCAGCGAATATGTTCTGGATGAAAGGCTCGGTGTTTTAGGGTTTTCACGTCTCGGGGAATAAATAGGCGAAGGGGCGATGTCGGCGGACCCCCGAGGGGCCCAAACCACCAGGCGGCGCGGTGGGCCCACTGCCGCGCCGCCTGTGGTTTGGCCACCTCGTGGCTCCTTCGTCTCTCCTTCGGACTCCGTGTACGTGTTGGAAAAATAGGGACTTGGCCTTTTGTTTCGTGCAATTCCGAGAATATTTCCAGAAGTAACTTTCTGAAACCAAAAACAGCAGAAAACAGGGAACTGGCACTGTGGCATCTTGTTAATAGGTTAGTCCCAGAAAATGCATAAAAGTGATATGAAGTGTATATAAAACATGTAGCAAATGGTATAATATAAGCATGGAACAGCAGAAATTATGGATACGTTGGAGACGTATCAAGAGGCCAAAAACTGTATGTTCAGTGCAGGTCAACCACTTGTTGTCTGTTGAACTGTAAAACATGGCCTCTGGCTTTTGATGCCTATGCTGGCGAGCAAGGCTCTGACTAATTTGAAAATTATGTATTTGCTGTATGTTTTGTGTTTGGTTTGATGCGAAAACTAGTAGCGCTACGACGAATCGTCTTTCGAACGACGATGAAACGGGAACGTCGTGTGATCGGTGACGTCACGAACTACGCGCAACGGAAACTTTCCGTCATCGACAGAGGACACGTGTACACGTATGATTGGACCACGTGTCTGAATACAGATGCACGACCGACGCGACGGATAAAACAAACGTCGAGAGGGATGATGAAGTCACAACCGTAACGACGAAAACTAATTTTCGTTCCGGATATGTCGACACGTGTCTACTCGTCGGTAGAACACGTGTACGCACCTGATTACCGCAACAGCGCGACGGAAAAAAAAAAAAACCGTTGCGCATCATGACGTCATCACGCGCCGCGACATCTTGCAATCGTCATCAAACGGCGATAAACGGCCGTCTGCCACGTGGCACATGCCGCGACGGAAAAAAAAACGTGGTCCTTAGATGGGCCTGATAATGGGCCGGTCGGTTGCTCGCGGCGATTGACGGAACGTCGTGGATCCTTCGCGACGTTCAGAGGTTCACCGGATCGTCGTAGAATCATCTATGACTAGCGGTCCCTGACTTTTTCATAACGTCGTGTGAATCGTTGAGGATTGCACATCCCGACGTTTTGGAGCATGATTACCACGTTATGGAATCATCCTGGATGGCCAAATTTTTTGTAGTGGACATGATAATTCAATAATCAACTTGACATAGTATCAATATTCATCGGATCCCAGCAAACACAACATGTAGCATTACAATAAGATGATCTTTATCATGATAGGCAGCTCACAAGATCTAAACATGATGGTACAAAAGGAGAAGACAATCATCTAGCAACTGCTATGGACCCATAGTCCAAGGATGAACTACTCACACATCACTCCAGAGGCAGGCATGGCGATGTAGAGCCCTCCGGTGATGATTCCCTCTCCGGCGGGGTGCCGGAAGAGCTTCAGAACCCTCCCGAGTTAGGGTTGATGGCGACGGCGGCTCTTGAACTTTTCGTGGAATGTGGCTCGGGTATCTAGAGTTTCCGAATAGATGAATATATAGGCGAAGGGGCGGCGTCGGTGGGCACCCGAGGCGCCCTCACCACGTGGTGGCGCGCCAGGGGGGTCCGCGCCGTGGCATGGTGTGGGGCCCTCGGTGCCCGTCTTCTTCTCCCCTTCGGACTCCATGTACGTGACAGGAAAATAGGACTGTGGGCTTTTGTTTCGTCCAATTCCGAGAATATTTCCAGAACAACTTTTCTGGAATACAAAAGCAGCAGAAAACAGGAACTGGCACTGTGGCATCTTGTTAATAGGTTAGTCCCAGAAAATGAATAAAAATGATATAAAGTGTAAATAAAACATGTAGCAATTGGTATAATATGAGCATGGAACATCAGAAATTATGGATACGTTGGAGACGTATCATCGGCGTACGACGAGCGCCGGATGATCGACCCCGACTACCACATGTGCATCACGGAGCGCGGCCAGAAGGCCAAGGCCAACCATTGGGCGAACATCCAGAGTGCTTGCAACAAGTGGCACTATATACAAGAGGAGGTCGCGAACCGGCCGAAGAGTGGCGCCAACCGCGAGATGGAGGTGAGCATTTCCGACCTGATTCCTTTCTTTGCGTCGCCATGTAGCTCATTCCTGCCGGTCCCGACGCCATGTAGATCGTTCGGATGCTCGAGGCGTACAAGGACGAGGAGAAGACGACTTCAAGTTCCTCCATGTCTTCATCGTCATTGAGGGGTGCGAGAAGTGGGCAGAAGTTCGCCGTGGGCTCGACAAGGGTAAGGAGTACGTCCCGGACGCAGCGGCTGCTGGCGCGTCTTATGACCGTCCCCTGATGGGCCACAAGAAAGCCAAGGCAGCGAGGGAAGCCACGCCGGCAGCGGCGAAGCTCCAGGCGTCCCTCGAGACCTGCATCGCCGATGCCCAGACCCACACCGCCAAGAGGGAGGAGACCGCCAACAAGAGGTGGAAGGCGCTCATGGACAACTCCAAGGTCAAGATCGGCCTCCTCAGCACCAACATCGTGGCGAAGAAGAGTAACCACGACCTCGCCTTCTTCATGGGGGACGATCCGACCGCGATGGACCCCGAGGTGAAGACATTGTTCATGGCGCAGCGTCGTCTCATACTCAGCGACATCAGCCCGGATCCATACCCGACCCGACGGACACGAGCTATGCCACCCCGACGGACACGAGCTCCGCCAGTCCAACGAGCTCAGCCAGTCCAAACGAGACGCCGCCCACCGAGCCTACGTCCACTCCGCCGACCGCGCCATCGACCTAGAGAACGCCGAGACTGCTGCCACGACCATCGACCTGGAGTCCACCGAGACTGCCACGCCCATCGTCGACCTCGAGGCCGCCGAGACTGCCACTCCGAGCTTTGCACCAGCTCCGACCACCACGCCCATCGTCGACGTCGACTCTGACGCCGCGGCGTCGCCGGCCTCTATCTGATATGTGCATCAGCAGAATGCAGAATGTGGTTGTGATCGCCCAACTGTGGCTTGATCAAAACTATTTGATCGCCCAACTGTGGCGTTTTTTTTTGTACTGATCGCCCAACCGTGGCTGCTTTGATCGCCGAACTCGGGCTATTTTTTGCGGCGGGAACAAGAACTTTCAAATTTATGTTGCCATGTGTTTTCCTGGGCCGAACAGCTGGTAAATTCGCCCCCGGGTTTTGGTGCGGGCCGGCGCTAACGCAAAAAAGCGTCTCACCAAAACCTGGGGGGCCGAATGACTGGAGGTGCCCTAACCTTTCGCACAAAAAAGGTTTCACGGCGGCTCGCCGATGCTATGTCCCTTCCCACACCGGGGGAGCCAGCCCCTTCTTCCTTCTCCACCAGCGTGCTTCGTCCTCTCCACCCCTTCCTACTGGTACACCAGTAGGCGGGACCCTCCTTCCCCTGCCTCGAACGTTCCAGCGAGCCTCCAGGGCCCTGGCGTCTTCCTCCGTGCACCGCGCTAGCTCGGGGGCACATGTAGCCTTCACGCGCCACCTCGGCTCAGTTCCCAGCAGCCTCGATCACCAGCGCGGAGGGGACTCGGTGCAAAATACACCACTGCCGGCATCATCCTGAAATTCCCGCAGGGAATCTTCGCCGACTGCCCCGTACCGCATGGAATCCTCCCATCTCTAAGGGCACCTCCAACGGTAGCCCGCAAACGGACACCAAAATCGGACAGATTTTGTCCGTTTGGGGCGGACCACGGACAAAAAATAGTACTTTGTCCGTTTGGGGTTGGAGGTGGCCCCAACGGACCACCGCATATTATCCTCACCTGTCCATTTTTTTCCTATTTCAGCAGCATATTGACCACGGCGCGATGCCGGCCTCGTGGAGCCGCGCGGCGCCACTCCACGCCGGCGTGCCCTGCCGGAACCATCAGCCGTGGACAGCAGCAACCCTTTCCCTTGCCGTAAGACGCCGTGCCTGGCCGCCGAGCTCCTTGTTTGGCCCTCAGCCTGTCTAGTACACAAACAGATCGGCACAGACGGCGCAGCAGCCAGACGAGGGGTGGCGTGCTCCCTTGCCAGCACGTCCAGTACTTCACTGTGCCACCGCCGCAGAGATTGTCGTCCGCGCGCGTTGCCGCTGGTAGCTCTTCCACGAGCACACGCCCGGGCCAACGCGCGTCGCCGTCACGAAGAGGACGAGGTCGCGGCCCGTGGTTGCGGAGTACGGCCCCGAAGGCCACCTCGACATGCTGCAACTCTCCTCGACGCCGGCGCCGAAGGCCACCTGCACGTCCGAGCGAGCTCGAGGGCGTCGTCTCCTAGGCCAAGGAGAGGACGAGCACGAGGCTGGGAACCAACTCTCAGTCGCGGAGTACGGCGCCGGCGGAGAAGGACAGGCTACAGCACTCCTGGACACCGTCGGAGAAGGACGGGCGGTGGTGAGATAGAGGAGGAAGAAAGCGTGGTAGGTAGGAAATCAGAGATGTGTGGCCGCCAGTGGGCCAAGCGGACACAAGTGACGGACAGGGAGGGACAAAACCGGACAGCGGACAACCCCAAACGTGGACCAAACTTGGGTCAGCTTTGAGGGGAAAATATGTCGGACCCGGACATTTGTCCGTATGCGGTGCCCCGTTGAAGCAGCTCTTTTGTCCGTTGGACAAATCCAGACAGAGATTGTCCATTCGCGGGCTACCGTTGGAGGTGCCCTAACAGAAAAAAAATTTGGCGCCCTCTGAGTTCGTCTCCCCATCTTGCCTTGAAAAGTTGGGGCAAACTCGAGCCCATGGCCTGCAACGCAGGAGTAGATATGGAAGCGGCGCATCTGGAAGTTGAGCTCCGCGTGGCGCCTCCGGCCTCCGCCTTGCAAATTGGAGCAGCAGATGCGGAATCCGCCGTTCTGGACACCGAGCAGAGGTTTGCGCTGCTAGCCTCACCCATCTAGCACCTCTGCTCCATGGGACGATGGATTCTGTGCGAGCTATGGGTAGCTGCAGCTGCGCTTCAATTCGGTACTTGGTCAATTAGTTGTGGCATCAGGCGCAGAATATTGCGGTTGGGATCAGACTATGGGGCAGAGACGAAGATGTGAAGCATCGACCGGTGCACCTCCGGGAGCGCCGTCGTGTTGGTGGCGTTCGGCTCAGCACGCAATCACGTACCACTTCTGCGACAGGTACTGCACGCCCTGGCCAGCACCGGCATGGTTGGCTGCCCGTCGCGGCGCATGTCCAGCGGAAATTTGGTCGTCTGTTGTCCTGCTCAAAGTTTCCCGGTGCCACGCTCTTGGCCTCTTGGGGTACTGCCTCACTCAAGCTGCTACTGCTTGCTGCCATTGATTGGTAGCTCGGCCTTGAAGACTCGGATATTGTGCCTTGCAATCAACAGACGTGTTCTCCTTCCCTGTTCTTCAGCATGTATTGACATGCTCGTGCAGAAAGGCTACTGGCCTGGTCGGCTTCATGGTTACAGACTTTTGTTTTGCCAAAGTTTGACAAAAAAAATCATTTGTTTTGTATGCTACCAAAACTTTGGCTAAATTCTCTCCGCTTTTATCTGGTAGAAGATAAAAAAAAAAACTAATGTACGGGAAGAGGGTATTTCCCTGGGCTGAAGAATATATTCTTCAAAGATTATGCTAAGCTGCTACGAGCTGACAAGCAGTACAATTATCAGATCTTCTCTTTCATTGAAGTGTGCTTAGCTTTCTGTATTATTGAAGTGGAAACAGAAAAGTAAATGAAGGTTGCATATAATGACTGAACACTGCCGAATATAACAATTGGACCCAACTATAAGATGCAAACATATGGGCAAGTAAAGTATAGCCATTTTCTCTACATAAACGTCCATGGTTTAATCAGCAGCAATGATCATTTTATAAGGGTCTCTCTACATTGACAACCAGCAGACAATAATACATAGACTTTGGACAATTTTGGTCCGTGCTACAGTTTTACATTTCCAAGTCGGTTTTTCTATCCCGTTGCAACGCACGGGCATTTTCGGTAAATCACAATCAGACCCAAATAATAATAATGAGTAATCAAACATTTGTAATTAATTTAACAACATGCCGATGATCCATGAAAAAAAATCCCAAATACTCTGGTCATGATCAATAATCATTAATTTTAACAACATGTCGATGATCTAGAAAAAAATATCCAAAATACTCAGCTCATGATCAATATACCTTCATCCAAGCCCAAGCACATCCGAGACTTTTGTATGGAGTCAGATTGAGATGATTGCCATTAAAAAGTTGATATAGACAAGGTGTGGTTGTGCGTCTTTGTGGTCTGTCGGTGCACGGCGTCCTCTCTCCGGTTAGAGTTAGCCATGAGGCGCATGTCGGTATATAACACAACGTGATTACATGAAGAAACCCTCATGAATCAGAGCAAGGTGTTAGGTGGAGGCGTGCGAGCCGAAAAAAATATTACATGAGAAGTGAGGAGATCATATGCTGAGGGTTAGTGGCGACATATGGTAGATGGTACACAAAGAAGGAGCATACGCATGGACACTAGAACATGGGTTACGATTTATCGAGAAATCATGGAGGCATAGGACACAAAATCAACTTTTACAATGTCCGCATCCAAAAGAGTTGTGTCCCACCTTCATATCTCCTTGCGAATCAGATAAGTCGATATACTGAAAAGCTTATTTCAACATCCTGTCACCGGGTGAGAGAGGGAAATACAAAAATGTCTCGTGCTAGACTGCGATGTGCCACCGATTATTACAAAACCGAAGTCTCTTGATAGAAAAAAATTGTTCGACAATTATTTTTATTTTACATAATTACGGTAAAAGAAATTAAATCTTGTACACCCGTTGCAACACATGGGTATTGTGCTAGTTTCTACGTAAAACTCCTACGGGCTGACGTGCCCGTCCGACGTGGCCATGATTCACTCCGCGTAAGTGCCCAGGGAAAAAAGAATTGACCCAGTATGACGTCGAACTCCCTCATGCCTTGTTTGGTACTAGTGTATTTTAGGGTATTGGTGGGGATTATCCCGGTCAAACCACTGAATCCCACATGTCTCAAAACATCGTTTGTTTCTAGTGTATTGGACAGGTATTATGCCCACAATTCCCCACCAATCACCAAACTCTAGTTCATTTTTCTCAATACCCAATACACTACCTTTACCTAGTAGATTGAATCAGTTTAGGGTTTCACCCAATACACTGGAGTATTATCCCCACCAATCCTGTGAAATACACTAGTACGAAACAAGGCCTCGTGGGAAAAAGAACTTCCAATCCCCATCCTCACTCTCCAGGTGACGGGCGCACGGTGGCCGGGCAAATCGGCGCCGCGAGCGATGACCCGTCTTGGCGGGGCGTCGGCGAGGCCCTCCGGTGCGGCGCGAATGAACACGTTCCCGTTGCGGCGCAACGAGATGAGCACCCCTGTGGTGTCCTGACATGGTGATTTCTTCCAAGGCAGCACGGCAGGCTGGCGAGGCACCTTCCCTCGTCGGCAGCAGCGTCGTGATATCTCCCTTGCCAGAAGTGGTGCGGTCAGATCGAGATGGACACCGCTGTTGGGAGCGGCCAGAGGACATGGACAGTGGACACGACCTGACTTTGTGCAAGATCACGTCTGACTCGCCCAGGTCAGTGGCCGGCGAGGTTGCAGCTGCGCTCACGGCGGCCTACCTGGTCTCCAAGCATTGTGTGACAGTCAGGCTCCAGCTACTCCGTGCATGAGTTCAGTTGGGTCCAATTTATGCAGGAGCTTTGCATCAACGCCATATCTCTGTTTGAATTTCAGAAGTATCTCGGAGGAAATGTGCTAGCTAGATGTATGAGATGTTCAGTCATGTAGCCATCCTTCAATTACGTAAAGACTCTGAGCTTTCCCTTATGACTTGTTGTGATAATGAATAGAATGAATCCTTGTGATGGACAATTCGTATGGTGTGAGTTTGATTCCTCTCTGATGAAGTACTCTTGTGGCTACCGCTTAATATGACAAACTGGCAAGTGCTAAAAATGACTGCATGGAGTCATGGACTAACTATGATTCATCCTATTATTCAACATTCCAGCTCCATCAAATTCCATCTTTGTAGAACTTGACGCTGCGGCAGAGCTTTGCTGAACCAACTATATCGCACAAGTTAGACAGGTTGTACAGATCGGCGGCGGCGCGGCACATCTTTTTTTCTTTTAGACTGCAGGCACCCCGTGCTCCACTTTAACTTTATAAAGCCACAACAACGGCAGTACCACCCACTACTGATGAGAGCAGACAGCGAACAAGTAAAAGTTTAGGGATTACAAGCCTCTTGGCTGAATGACTAATAGTTCTGGAGGATCACAAGGCAAAATAAAACGAAACATCTCCAGACTAGGGGTTCTGGCGCCGATGATAAGTAGCCACGAACAAGGTCCTAAGCTCCATGACCAGCACGTCCAGCAGACTGGCGACCTCGGGCATTAGGAGGGGTCTCCACTGCTGCAAAAGAGAGATGATTTTGAAAATGCAATCAGCAGGTTGGTTAGGAAATTTCGCCTCAATATTAAACTTGTTACGAATAGGCCACAACCCCAAACAAACGGCCGCAAAAAGTACACGCAGTACTATGCGTTTGTTGCCCCTAAAACCAGCAAGCAGTTGGCTTAAAACCACGGAGGAACTCGGGTTCCAGTCCACCTTTAACACCTCTCGTAACCCACTTCACACAAATTTTGCCAACACACAGTTGAAAATATGTGGGATGTATCTTCCTGTTCATCACACAGGGCACACTGCCCATTGGATGGTCCATGTCGCAAGGCAATCTGGTCATTGGACGGCAGCCTATCCCTAGCCAACTGCCACAGAAAAATGCGAATCTTCAAAGGGACCCGGGCCTTCCAGATGTCATCAACCAACCCTATCTCGGGGTCTTAGCACAGCTTCAAATACAACGACTTTGTTGTAAATTTCCCTAATTCTTCAAGAGCCCAGGAAACTCCATCTCTTTCTTCTGATAGTTCCACCTCAGCAACATCTTCTACCAGCTGCGTCCACTGCGCCTGTTCTGCCGGCCCGAAGCATCTCCTGAATCTTGTAGTCCAGCCATTGTCTCCAAGCAACTGTGGCTTATTCGTTCTGGAAATATTCTCGGAATTGGACGAAACAAAAGCCCAGATGCCTATTTTCCTGTCACGTACACGGAGTCTGAAGGAGAGACGAAGACGAGCACCGAGGGGCCCACGCCACACCGTGGCGTGGCCCCACCCTCTGGCGCGTCGCCACGTGGTGAGGGCGCCTCGGGTGCCCACCGACGCCGCCCCTTCGCCTATAAATTCATCTATTCGGGAAAACCCTAGATACCCGAGCCATATTCCACGAAAAGTTCCAGAGCCGCCGCCGCCGTCAACCCTAACTCGGGAGGGTTCTGAAGCTCTTCCCGGCACCCTGCCGGTGAGGGGAATCATCACCTGAGGGCTCTCCATCGCCATGCCTGCTTCCGGAGTGATGCGTGAGTAGTTCATCCTTGGACTATGGGTCCATAGCAGTAGCTAGATGGTTGTCTTCTCCTTTTGTGCCATCATGTTTAGATCTTGTGAGCTGCCTATCGTGATCAAAATCATCTTATTGTAATGCTACATGTTGTGTTTGCTGGGATCCGATGAATATTGATACTATGTCAAGTTGAATATTGAATTATCATGTCTATGTTATTTATGATCTTGCATGCTCTCCGTTGCTTGTTGATACTCTGGCCAAGTGGATGCTTGTGACTCCAAGAGGGAGTATTTATGCTAGATAGTGGGTTCACGCATCCATTTAATCTGGGACAGTGACAGCAAGTTCTAAGGTTGTGGATGTGCTGTTGCCACTAGGGGTAAAACAGCAATGCTTTGTCTAAGGATAAATGTGTTGTTTACATTATGCACTTTACTTAATGCAATTGTCTGTTGCATGCAACTTAATACTGGAAGGGGTACGGATGTTAACCTGAAGGTGGACTATTTAGGCACAGATGCATGCTGGATAATGGTCTGTGTACTTTGTCGTAATGCCCAAATTAATCTCATACTAGACACTACTTGCACATGCATTGTTATTATGCACTTTCAATATTGCTAATTGCCCAGCTGTAATTTGTTTACCCAGCATGTTAGTTATCTTTATGGAGAGACACCACTAGTGAACTGTGGACCCTGATCCATTATTTTACATCTGATAATACAACCTACTGCAATCATTGTTCTCTTTCATTTTCTGCAAACAAACATCATTTTCCACACCATACGTTTAATCATTTGTTTTCAGCAAGCCGGTGAGATTGACAACCTCACTGTTAAGTTGGGGCAAAATAGCTTGATTGTGTTGTGCAGGTTCCACGTTGGCACCGAAATCACTGGTGTTGCGCCGCACTACACTCCATCACCAACAACATTCCGAAGTGACTCTGATCTCCTACTGATTCGATAAAACCTTGGTTTCTTACTGAGGAAAAACTTGCTGCTACACTCATCATACCTTCCTCTTGAGGTCTCCCAACGAACGTGTGCCTTCACGTAACAAGCATATATCTCATGGATAATTGTCAACACAAAGTAATATAACAAGTGCAATAAGCAAGCATGTACGAACTGATGCACACAAAGTTGACACAAGTGTTTGCTTCTGAGATAGACAGAAGTAGGTAAACTAACTCAACATAAAGTAAAAGAAAGGCCCTTCGCAGAGGGAAGCAGGGATTAAATCATGTGCTAGAGCTTTTTAGGTTTTTGAAATCATAAAGAGAGCATAAAGTAAGTTTTGAGAGGTGTTTGTTGTTGTCAACGAATGGCAGTGGGCACTCTATCCCCCTTGTCACCCAGACTTTCAAGAGCGGCTCCCATGAAGGACGTTATTTCTACCCAAGGGTAGATCATCCCTCTTCTCTTTTGTTTACACATGCATATTTATAAATTGGTATGGCACTCCTCCCAACCTTTGCTTACACAAGCCATGGCGAACCGAATCCTCAGGTGCCTCATAACAATCACATACCATGGAGGAATGCCTATTTGATATTGTTTAACACTTTGAAACTTTGCTTCTGATAAATCATTGGCAAAATATGTGAAGAGAATCAAGTGGTTAAAGTTGTAATTAATTGGGACTAGGCACCCCATTTACCAGCTCTTTTTGCAAAGTTATTGGATAAGCGGATGTATATGCCACTAGTCCATTGGTGAAAGTCTGTCATGAGTAAATGACAAGGTTGATAGAGAAAACTCCACATAACTTTCTCATGAGCTATAAAACATTGACACAAATAAGGAGTAATAAAGTTTTGAATAGTTTAAAGGTAGCACATGAAGTATTTACTTGGAATGGCAGGAAATTCCACATAATAGGTAGTTATGGTGGACACAAATGGCATGGGTTTTGGCTCAAGGTTTGGATGCACGAGAAGCATTCCCTCTCAATACAGAGTTTAGGCTAGCAAGGTTGTTCGAAGCAAACACAGGATATCAACTGGTACAACAAGACTTACATAAAAACATATTGCAAATATTATAAGACTCTACACTGTCTTCCTTGTTACTCAAATACTTTTATCAGAAAATATCTAGACCTTAGAGATACCAAACATGCAAACCAAATTTCAACAAGCTTTACGGTAGTTCTCCACTAATAGGCTTTAACTACATGATGCAAGAGCTTAAACATGATCTACTTGAGAGCTCAAGACAATTGCAAAGCATCAAATTATCCAATACAATGATCTACAAGAATGAGTATGTCTTTCAATATACCATCTACCACATTTAGCATTTTCTTTTTCCAACCCAACACCAATCAATTTATTTCAACACAAAACTCTCCAAATAATACAACAATGAAACAAGAGATTACTTCTCTACAAGAACTAATAGCTCTGAACAAGAGATGCACGAAAAACAGGAGCTAAAAGTATTGCGGTAGCTAGTAAAGAATACTCAACAAATATAAGTGAAGAATACGAGTATATGAAAAAGCAGAGCGTGTCTCTCTCCCACACAAGAATGCTAGGATCCAATTTATTCAGAAAATAAAAATAACAAAGCAAAAATAAAAGCACACAGATGCTCCAAGTAAAGCACATAAGATGTGAAAAAATTAAAATATAGTTTCACTAGAGATGACCTGATAAATTGTTGATGAAGAAGGGGATGCCTTGGGCATCCCCAAGCTTAGACGCTTGAGTCTTCTTGAAGTATGCTTGGGCGACCCATGGGGGCATCCCCAAGGTTAGGCTTTTCACTCTTCTTGATCATATCATATCATATCATATCATCCTCCTCTCTTGATCCTTGAAAACTTTCTTCACACCAAACTCAAAATAATTCTCATTAGAGGATTAGTGCATAATCAAAAATTCACATATTCTGTAATGACACAATCATCACCAATACTTCTGGACATTAGCTACAGCCACTGATGTTTTGTGGAGCAAAGAAATCCACTCAAACACAGTAAAAGAGAGAATGCAAAATAAAAGGCAGAATCTGTCAAAAACAGAACAGTCTGTAAAGACGAATTTTTTCGAGGCATTTAGTTGCTCAGATTCGAAAACTTAAAAATAATGAAAGTTGCGTACATATATAAGGATCATGCGTGAATTTGTTCAGAATTTTTCAATGTTTCTGGAGTGCACACAGCTCAAAACGGTGGACAGGAAAAATCTGTCTCTGCACAGAAATCCAAATCTAGCATCAACTTTTTATTAGAGACTTTACTTGGCACAACAATGCAATAAAATAAAGATATAAAGGAGTTGTTACAGAAGTAAGCAAAGCTCCAAGACTCAAATAAAAGAAAAATCACAGAAATAAAACAATGGGTTGTCTCCCATAAGCGCTTTTCGTTAACGCCTTTCAGCTAGGCGCAGAAACTGAAAATCAAGTGTTTCCAAATGAAGAAGCATCAACATAATAATGTGTTCTAATAATAGAATTAAAAGGTAGCTTCATTATCTTTCTAGGGAAATGTTCCATACCTTTCTTAAGTGGGAATTGGTACCTAATATTTCCTTCCTTCATATCAATAATGGCACCAACAGTTCTAAGAAAAGGTCTTCCCAAAACAATAGGACAAGATGCATTGCATTCAATGTCCATAACAACAAAATCAATAGGGACAAGGTTATTGTTAACCATAATAAGAACATCATCAATTCTCCCCAAAGGTTTCTTCATAGCATTATCAGTAAGATAAACATCCAAATAACAGTGTTCCAAAGGTGGCAAATCAAGCATATCATAGAGTTTCTTAAGCATAACAAAGATACTAGCACCAAGATCACATAAAGCATTACAATCAAAATCATTCAACTTCATCTTAATGATGGGCTCCCAACCATCTTCTAACTTCCTAGGGATAGAAGCTTCATGTTTTAATTTCTCTTCCCTAGCTTGCATGAGAGCATTTGTAATATGTTTTGTAAAAGCCATATTAATAGCACTAGCATTAGGACTTCTAGCTAGTTTTTGCAAGAACATAATTACTTCAGAAATATTACAATCATCAAAATCAAAATCATTATGATCAATGGTAATGGAACCATTGTCTCCCATATTTCGAAAAATTTCAGCACTCTTATCAGGAATAATTTCAGTGGTTTTGGGTAATTTTAAACGCTTTGAAGAAGTAGTAGAAACATTGCCAACACCAATTATGTTACCATTGATAGTAGGAGGCTTACTGGCATGTGAAACATCATCCTTACTAGTGGTGGTAATAGTACAAACTCTAGCTATACTATTCTCTTTATCAATTTTATCCTCTCTTTCCCACCTAGCATGCAATTCAGCCAACATCCTAATATTATTGTCAATTTTAACTTGGATAGCATTGGCAGTAGCAAAAGTATTGCTATCAAGAGTTTCAGAATTAGCTGCCATTTTATTAATTTAAGAAGATTATGAAAGTGCATGTTGCCCCATGCGTGGTTTTGGTAATTAATGACAATCCTTATGGACTAATGTTTACATTGAGATATTCTTATAGATCTTGTCCATAGGAAAAGATTGGAGTTCATGTGTTGGACTCTTGAAGATGACATGATGACCAATGCTCTTTTCAAGGGTTTATATGAAGAATGGTCGTGTGTAGAGTTGAGCTTATTGCAAGTATGGCTTGGAAAAAAGATTGAGTGAACAATCATGTTTACCCCAAGCCATCATACATATCAAGAGAAGAAGATGAAGCGCAAGCTCAATATGATGCATCTCGAAAGATATCATTTGATTGAAGCTTGCAAAGGAGACTTGAAGACGGAGCTTAGCGAGGCCCTCCCATAATGGAGTATGGGGGAGCATTTGGAGAAGTCTTCATCAAGCATGTGCTAGCAAGCACAATCAAGAAAGGTGTTCCAACTTGAGAGAGTCAAGATCGTCATCATCGAGCTCAAGTGGAATGCGCAAGGCAAAGGTATGATCTTGATAGGTTTTCTATTTTACCGGTCTCATGGTGTTAGTGGGAGACCGGGTTATAGGATAGACTGCGTACTATCAAGAGGGGCTCAAACCTTTGTGGAGAGCACAAACCTTTGCATTCATGGCATATCATCTTTCTTGGTTCTTACTTGGCTTCTCTCCTTGTTGGGTCTTGGTGCTTGTTGTGATCTTCATGACAAGCCCAAGTTCACCGAAAACGGATTTCGTTTGAAAAACTTATTGCATTTTCGGTTTTGAAGGTTTTACCGGTCTTTCGTTTTATAGAGGTTTTACCTTTCTAAATTTGGTTTTACCTTCCCTTGTTGGACTATGATGTTTCTCTGCATGATCTTACAGTGCTCATTGTGGTGATTCCAACGAGCCCAAGAACATCGAAAACGGAGTTCGTATACACAAGATATCTTCGTTTTCGTGTTCGGTCTTGCTGCAGTTTTCCCCAGCCCGGAGTCTCCGGTCCCAGACCGGAGTCTCCGGTCCTCAAGTTTCGTTTTTCGTTCCAGCGGACGGCACTCTCTGTATAGGGGTCCGGAGTAGGTCCGGAGTGACCCCGGAGTCTCTGGGGGGCCGGAGTCTCCGGTCCTAGCAGACCGGAGTCTCCGGGGTTATTTTTTCCTGCAACGGCTCTTTTTTGTGGGACCTATAAATGGCCCCTTCTTCCCCAAAGAGACCAGCTCTTTCAAGCACGAATTTTCTCCCTCTCTCACCTCCATTGTTGACCTTGGAAAGCTTGCCCCTCTCCCAATTCCTCCCATGATTCTTGCATATCTTTGAGGGATTTGAGAGAGGAGATCTAGATCTACATTTCCATCTCTCCTCTAAGTGATGAGAACCTAGTAGATCTTGATCTTGGAGTTCTTGGTGCATCTCCTTTTTGTTTTCCTCTCTTATCCCCCATAAGCATTTGTTGCTTTGTTGGAATTTGAGAGTGAAGGATTTGAGCACTTGTGCTCTTGCCTTTTGCATTTGGTGCATCGGTGTGCTCTCCACGAGGATTCGTGGAAGTTGAAAGTTTGTGAGCTTGTTACTCTTGGGTCCTTGGACCCTAGACACCCGTGTGGTGGTTGGACCTTTGTGGTCACTTTGAAGCCGTTCGGGAGCCCCCAATCCCGTTGTGGGTTGTGCCCCGGATTGTTGTTGAAAGCCGTTCGGGAGCCCCAATCCATTGTGGGTTGTGCCCCGATTGTTGTTGAAAGGCTCCGGATTCCGCCTCGAAGGATTCCGATAGTGGAAGGTGAACCAAACCTTTGTGGTGCGGTTCATCGGAGAAGAAGGTGAAACCTTTGTGGTTGTTGAACCATTGTGTTGGTTCACACCTCTCCAACGAGACGTACTCCCTTAACAAGGAGGAACTCGGGAATACATCCTCGTCTCCGTGCGCCTCGGTTATTTCTATACCCGAGCTTTTACTTATGCACTTTACATTGTGATAGCCTTCGTGCTTGAAGTATTCCATTGCTATCACCTTGTTGCTTGTTTCTTAGCATAAGTTGTTGGTGCACATAGGTGAGCCTAGTTTATTTAAGTTGTTGGCTTGTTAATTTAAACACCTAGTTTTATTCCGCAATTAGCAAGCCTAAACCGGAAAAGTTTTAATCGCCTATTCACCCCCTCTAGGCGACATCATTGTCCTTTCAATTGGTATCAGAGCCTCGGCTCTCTTTTTGGGCTTTACCGCCTAGAGAGTAAAAGATGTCGTTTAGAGAATTAGTGCACGATCCCACTTTCATATTCGATGGCACAAATTATGATGTTTGGAAAATTCGCATGCTTAATCTTTTTAGGGCCATGGGTCCAAATTATATTAAGAGGATTGTAGATGTGAGTTTATCTCCTCCAAAGGATTCCCAAGTATCTTTAGAGGATGAGATAAACTCTCATCTCGAGACTCAAGTTACTAATGGTCTTATATGTGTTTTGACCGATGTAGTTCTTGCTTCAATCATGCCTTTTCGAAATGCACATGAGCTTTGGACCAAGCTTCAAGATATATATGAAGTGTCCAAAATTATTGAGGATGATTGTTCTCCCTCCACCTCCGGCCGTGATGAGTTCACAACTTCTTCCACTTCACCAACATGTGATTTGTCACAAGGTAATGATATGGTGAGTGGTGATAGAAATTGCATTGTTGATGGTGAATTCACTATTGACTATCCTTCTTCTCTATCACATTGCAATGTTCTATCTTTGGACTTAAACTCTTCTAGCACCCAAATGTCATACATGCTAGAGTTGATGGTCCTTGCATATCATGTAATAGTTGCTTAACTAAATCTCATGATGATATGCTCTCTATGTCTTGTTGTCATGAAAATAATGCTTCCATATCCTCTAGTACTTGCATGACTAACAATGTAGAGGAATCCCAACATTTGTTGGAACAAGACATGGACCTCAATGGTGCTTCAAGTAATTCTTCATCCTCCTCACCCATTAATCATGTTTGCCTCATGGCTAAGGATTCCAAGGTAACTTCTACCTCGAATCCCGAGATATGTGATGATGTGGTTGAGGATCCTCATGGAGAAGATTTTGACATTGAAACCTTAACCAAGAAGGGTGAGATTGTTCTTGGTGCTCTTCCCAAAGGTAGTGAAGCTATCTCTTCTCTATGTGAAATCGTTGCTCATGGTATTAAATGTATAGAAATCATTGAGGATTTGGATACTCAATTTGAGAAAAATGTAAAATTGAGAGAGAAGATGCTATGAAAAAGCATCCTTAGAGAATGCCCTTGAGGAAGAGCAAGAGCTTCGAGTGTCTCTTGAGGAGAGACTTGAATCTCTTGATGAATCAAATGATCTTATCATTGCTAAAATCATTAAGGAAAGAGATCATGCTATTGCTAAATATAAAGTGCTTAAAAAGGAAAAAGTTGAATTTGGTGTTGGCAATGCTAGACTAAGTGAGGACATAGAGAAACTTGACAAAGCTCACAAGGCTTTAGAAAGTGAACACTCTCTCCTCATCAAGTCTCATGATCAACTCCAAACTCAACTATCTAAGAATGATAAGCTTGCCAAATTGTCTTCTTCCATTTCTAATGATAATGATGCTTGTGCTACTAACTCCACTTCTTGTGAAGCATCTATATTGAAGGAGAATGTTGAGCTAAGGGCCCAACTTGAGTTGCTAACTAGCAAGTATGGGAAATTGGAAGAAAGTCATGAAAAGCTCTCTAGCTCTAATGAGGATCTTCTAGCATCCCATGCTAAGCTAAAGTTAGCTCATGAGGCTATTATGTCAAAGGTAACATCTTTGAGCCTCATGTGGACAATGGCACAACTTCTTCTCTTAATGCTATATTGTCTTGTGCTAGTCCTTGTGATTCATCCACTCACAATGTTGCTACATCTTGTGATGAATTACTTTCCATACCTTGTTGCTCTAACAATGAAGCTTCTACTTCCTCTAGTATTTGTGTTGATACTAACCATGTAGAGGAATTAAAAGAGCTCAAGGCCCAAGTCACTTCTTTGAAGAAAGACTTGGAAAAGCGTCATGTTGGGAAGTCCACACTTGACAATATGTTGAGTGTTCAAAGACGCCCCAATGACAAGAGTGGACTTGGATTCAACTCCAATAACAAGAACAAGTCCAAGATCAACAAGAAGAAAAAGGGCCAAGAACAAGTCAAAGATTCGGCCAAGATTGTTTGCTTCAAGTGCAAAGTTGAAGGGCACCATGTTAGATCTTGCCCTTTGAAGAAGAAGCGTCTTAGTGAGAAGCAACAAGGGAAGAAGCCTCAAGTTCAAACTCAAGTTCCTCAAGTTGAAGAACGACCTCTTCCCAAGAAGAATCAAGCTACTCCTCCTCAAGTCGAGATTCCAACCAAGAAGAGAGGAGGAAGTCGATGTTGCTACCTATGTCGTGAAAGGGTCACCTTGCTTCTTCATGCACAAATGGTACCTTATCCAACCCCATTATAGTTGATGATGTTTATTCTCTTGGAAGGATAAGGTTGGCAATGTGTTTGCCAAATATGTTGGTACTCAAAGTGGTGTCAAGAAAAGAACCATTTGGGTTACCAAACCTATTGTGACTAACCTCTTAGGACCCAACTTGGTTGGGGACCAACAAGCTAAAACTTGATCAATAGGTGTTGTTGGAGGACATTGGAGACTTGGCTACATCATGAAGAATTAAGGGATCTTCATCAATTATATTCTCTCAAGCCAAGTCATTTGGGTTACATTGTTCTATCTCTTATCCAATGTTCCTCCTTGCGGTAACTTGTGCTTATACCATATATTCATTGAAAGTTGCTTGCACCCTTGCATGTGTTAGGTTTTGTACCTTGCTAGTGTTTGTATGTGTTGTGCTCTCTACTTACTTATCTTGAGAAATCAAGTATGTGTATTTTGGTTTGCACACCATTTACTTGTTTTGAGCCTTATTGCTTTATTGCTATCTTATCTTGTTGGCTCTCTTTGAGAGATTAATGGACTATCCATTTTTGGAGAGTGATATGCTTCGTGCACTTCACAATCCTAAAATGTGTGTACATGAGGAATACCACTTAGTGTTGATATTCAATATTAT
Organism: Poa pratensis; assembly: GCA_947311845.1. Lineage (NCBI taxonomy): Eukaryota > Viridiplantae > Streptophyta > Magnoliopsida > Poales > Poaceae > Poa > Poa pratensis. Next base: position 30,146,943 of record CAMZMU010000052.1, on the reverse strand, counting down.
CTATTCTCTATGTGGTATGTCATGCTCATGAGAAATTCAAATTCTATAATGTCCATTAATTTCTTGAGTTGGTTTTGTTTGCCTCTTGTTTTCAAATAAATGGATTATCACATTATGGGGGAGTAATAAGCTATGTGCATATTACAAGCCTAGAAAATGTGAAGATGTGAGGTTTGCCACCTAGAATTGATATTGTCAATTATCTTCTTCCTAGTGGCATGTTTCTCAAACAAGTTCCATATTTGCTTAAATGTCTTTATTTCTCATCTTTTGGATCTTGTGTGTGAGAAAGTTTCTTGGTGCTTTGCATGATCGTTGATCAAATTGAAGCCGTCAAGAATCTCTATCTAAGCATGTGTCAATTCCTATCTTTGACATATGCTTATTTGTTGTGAAGTTGGTCTTGTTATCATTCCTATATACCACGAGAAATATCTCCATACTCCTTGTCATGACAAGTGATACTCACAATTTGTGAATTTGTAGACCATCTTCATTTGGCTATTGCTTTGAATTGCCTTATTTTGTTGCCAAAACTTGTTTTATCAAACTCTTTTGTCTTTTTGTATCCTATGGATCTTATTGTTCTTCTTGAATTTGACTAGTGTTTGTATAATATATATGGTGTGTGATGATCCCATTGGTGTGCATTTGTATTCAAATGCAAAATCATAAATAATGCACACATATTGGGGGAGCTATCCTATATGTTTTGAACACTATTTGTCTTTAATTGGTTTTAGATCCCGATGATATGTCTCTTTGAAGACAAGCATTTTCGTCTTGGTACTTTGTGCCATCATGAAAAATGTAGAGGGTTTGGTTATTCCTTGACCATATTTTCATTTGGTATCTTTTCTTTTTGGTATCTTCAATCATGTGTTGATTTGGGTATTTGATATAATTTGGACAAATTCTTTTCGTGTCACACTAATGTGTGCTCTCTTGTTTTAATTGGTGTTTTATCCAAATTGTATCTCTTTTGGTTCTTGAAAGTCTTGTGCATGCATATTTACTATATGTATTTCTTTGGCATGCTTACTTTCGTTGATCCAATATATAGGATAAACTCCATCAAATCCTATATGGCTAAGATGTGCATGAAATTCAATTTCACATTAATATGCACATATTTATGTGGAGTTTGTCCTATGTATTGTAGTTGCTCTAACTACTTTGGACCCAATGAGTTTGGGTACCATGTTGTACTTGAATTTGTTTTAGGTACATTGGAGATGCATTGGAAGCTTGTCTCATTTACAAGGAAGGTGGTGTCACCATGTGTTCATTGGAGCCAAGTTTGGATGATCGTTAACTCTTATCTTCTACATCACCAATGCTATCTCGGTAACAAGTATCTACCTCATGCATACATTTCTAGCTTTCAACCTTGTGTAGGTTGTATCTTGGCATGAATCTTTTGTTGCAATTAATTTGGTTCTTGCAAAACGTCTTTATTGCAAATGTGAGTAAGCCGGGATGATTACATATAAGGGGACTATATATTCATTTCTATGATTCATCGATCCCAATTATGTCAATCTAGCACTTTCTACTTAAAGTCTCTCATGTGCAACATTGATGAATTTTCAAAATCATTTGCCTTTTGTGATACTTGTTATCTTACTCGGAGCATCCTTTGTTAACCTTTATCCTTGTGGATATTTTTGATGCTATGATGAGTGTGTGTTGGGAGTTCATCTATATTCCTTTAAGATAAATTGGGCTTTGTGCTATGCTTTTAAGCAAAGATCTTATTGGTGTATTTATGACTTCCTCTTGGATATCATGATCTTTACCCTTGTATCTATCTTGTGTGTACATGTTTATTTGTAGACCCATATCTTAGTGATTCGTGTCTACTTAGAAACTTATACACATGAGAATAGTACATCTTTAATTGATATTCCAATTCTTTAGTGATCACCTCTTATTGCTTTTGATTCTTTGGTGGTTTCTAAATGGCACAAGCTTTATTTTTTGTGTTATGCTTTTTGCATCTTACTAAGCTTGTGGAGCTATTTGATTTATCTCTTTTGGTGTGTGGGTATGGAAAGACATGATATGCACTATGTGCAACTCCTTTTGAAAGACTATGTTGATGCTTTGCTCATCCTTGTATTAGTCTCCTAAAATGTCTTTTATCTCACACCCATCCTTTTTGCCGCTCCTTGCTCATGTTGCAAAAATTATTTGTTGCAAGTTTTTGCCTCTTTCTCATTTATATTCTCTTGCATGTGCTTGTGTTCGAATTTATCTAGGAGGGAGTGAGGATTCCATGTTGTGCACACTATATTGAAATACAAATCCTATTTGTGCACGTACCTTGGGGAGTTCCCTCTTGATATTTAGAACATTTTTCGGATCCTTTTGATTGCTTGCTTCTTTCGTTGAAGTATCTTTCTATTTGATATTCTTGCAATATTTGGATCCTCAATATAGTTGATCTCTCCATCTATTCTTCATTGGATATGTGCATTTGATTTCACTCACATTATGAGAAATGCACACTTTATGGGGGAGCTCTTATTATATTGGCCTTCTTTCTTTTCACCCATTTCGGCAATCGATGCCAATGGGGGAGAAATTTAGAGGGTTTAAGGGAATATGGGTTTGTTCTCTTGCGGTTCTCTTGCATCCTTGCTCTTTGTGTTGCATGGTTGCTTAAATTCATTATATAAACCCTCGTAAAAGGGATTGTCATCAATTACCAAAATGGGGGAGATTGAAAGTGCATGTTGCCCCATGCGTGGTTTTGGTAATTAATGACAATCCTTATGGACTAATGTTTACATTGAGATATTCTTATAGATCTTGTCCATAGGAAAAGATAGGAGTTCATGTGTTGGACTCTTGAAGATGACATGATGACCAATGCTCTTTTCAAGGGTTTATATGAAGAATGGTCATTTGTAGAGTTGAGCTTATTGCAAGTATGGCTTGGAAAAGAAGATTGAGTGAACAATCATGTTTACCCCCAAGCCATCATACATATCAAGAGAAGAAGATGAAGTGCAAGCTCAATATGATGCATCTCGGAAGATATCATTTGATTGAAGCTTGCAAAGGAGATGAAGACAGATCTTAGCGAGGCCCTCCCATAATGGAGTATGGGGGAGCATTTGGAGAAGTCTTCATCAAGCATGTGCTAGCAAGCACAATCAAGAAAGGTGTTCCAACTTGAGAGAGTCAAGATCGTCATCATCGAGCTCAAGTGGAATGTGCAAGGCAAAGGTATGATCTTGATAGTTTTCTATTTTACCGGTCTCATGGTGTTAGTGGGAGACCGGGTTATAGGATAGACGGCGTACTATCAAGAGGGGCTCTCAAGTGAGTAACTTGATCGCATCTTTGTGGAGAGCTCAAACCTTTCATTCTTGGCGTATCATCTTTCTTGGTTCTTACTTGGCTTCTCTCCTTGTTGGGTCTTGGTGCTTGTTGTGATCTTCATGACAAGCCCAAGTTCACCGAAAACGGATTTCGTTTGAAAAACTTATTGCATTTTTGGTTTTGAAGGTTTTACCGGTCTTTCGTTTTAGAGAGGTTTTACCTTTCTACATTTGGTTTTACCTTCCCTTGTTGGACTATGATGTTTCTCTACATGATCTTACAGTGGTCATTGTGGTGATTCCAACGAGCCCAAGAACATCGAAAACGGAGTTCGTATGCTCAAGATATCTTCGTTTTCGTGTTCGGTCTTGCTGCAGTTTTTCCCCAGGCCGGAGTCTCCGGTCCTCAAGTTTCGTTTTTCGTTCCAGCAGACGGCACTCTCTGCATAGGGGTGCGAAGTAGGTCTGGAGTGACCCCGGAGTCTCTGGGGGACCGGAGTCTCCGGTCCTAGCAGACCGGAGTCTCCGGGGTTATTTTTTCCTGCAACGGCTCTTTTTTTTGTGACCTATAAAAGGCCCCCTTCTTCCCCAAAGAGACCAGCTCTTCCAAGCACGAATTTTCCCCTCTCTCACCTCCATTGTTGACCTTGGAAAGCTTGCCTCTCTCCCAATTCCTCCCATGATTCTTGCATATCTTTGAGGGATTTGAGAGAAGAGATCTAGATCTACATTTCCACCAATCCATCTCTCCTCTAAGTGAGGGGAACCTAGTAGATCTTGATCTTGGAGTTCTTGGTGCATCTCCTCTTTGTTCTTCCTCTCTTATTCCCTCATAAGCATTTGTTGCTTTGTTGGAATTTGAGAGTGAAGGATTTGAGCACTTGTGCTCTTGTCTTTTGCATTTGGTGCATCGGTGTGCTCTCCACGAGGATTCGTGGAAGTTGAAAGTTTGTGAGCTTGCTACTCTTGGGTCCTTGGACCCTAGACGCCCGTGTGGTGGTTGGACCTTTGTGGTCACTTGTGAAGCCGTTCGGGGCCCCCAATCCCGTTGTGGGTTGTGCCCCGGATTTTGTTGAAAGCCGTTCGGGAGCCCCCAACTCCATTGTGGGTTGTGCCCCGAATTGTTGTTGAAAGGCTCCGGATTCCGCCTCGAAGGATTCCGATAGTGGAAGGTGAACCAAACCTTTGTGGTGCGGTTCATCGGAGAAGAAGGTGAAACCTTTCTGATTGTTGAACCATTGTTTTGGTTCACACCTCTCCAACGAGGCGTACTCCCTTAACAAGGAGGAACTCGGGAATACATCCTCGTCTCCGCGCGCCTCGGTTATTTCTATATCCGAGCTTTTTACTTATGCACTTTACATTGTGATAGCCTTCGTGCTTGAAGTATTCTATTGCTATCACCTTGTTGCTTATATTGCTTAGCATAAGTTGTTGGTGCACATAGGTGAGCCTAGTTTATTTAAGATGTCGGCTTGTTAATTTAAACACCTAGTTTTATTCCGCAATTAGCAATCCTAAACCGGAAAAGTTTTAATCGCCTATTCACCCCCCCCCCCTCTATGCGACATCATTGTCCTTTCAGATTGTGCTTCAGACATGGATGAAATACAAGTTTCAGCAGCGGAAATCTTAGTTTGCAACCCAGAAATCTCCCTATTCAAATTTTTGAGTTGGTGTCCTATATTTTTCAACATAGCAGATTGTTCATTCATAGTTTTAGTAAACAATTGATTTTGCTCATATTGTGATTGCATAAAGTTCTTAGTAGCCCTTTCAATCTCTAGCATCCTTTCCTCACTAGGCAATCCAGATCTACCATAAGAATTAACATAACCATTACCATTATTAGAAGGATAAGGCTTATAATTGTTACTACCAAAATTATTCCTAAAAACATTGTTGTTGAAATTGTTGTTTTTAATGAAGTTCACATCAACATGCTATTCTTGAGCAACCAATGAAGCTAAAGGAACATTATTTGGATCAACATGAGATTTACCATTCACAAGCATAGACATAATAACATCAATCTTATCACTCAAGGAAGAGGTTTCTTCAACAAAATTTACCTTCTTACTTTGGAGAGTCCTTTCGGTGTGCCACTCAGAATAATTAATCATCATATTATCAAGAAGCTTTGTTGCAGCACCCAAAGTGATGGACATAAAGGTACCTCCAGCAGCTGAATCAAGAAGGTTTCTTGAAGAGAAATTCAGTCATGCATAAAAGGTTTGGATGATCATCCAAGCAGTCAGTCCATGGGTGGGACAATTCTTTACCAATGATTTCATCCTTTCCCATGCTTGGGCAACATGTTCATTATGAAATTGTTTGAAATTCATAATGCTACTTCTCAAGGATATAATCTTAGCACGAGGATAATATTTTCCAATGAAACCATCTTTGCATCCATGAATCAATACTATTTCTAGGCAAAGATAGCAACCATTCTTTACCTCTTCCTCTCAAAGAGAAAGAAAACAATTTAAGTTTAATAATATCTCCATCTATATCCTTATACTTTTGCATCTCACAAAGTTCAACAAAATTATTAAGATGAGCAGCGGCATCATCAGTACTAACGCCAGAAAATTGCTCTTTCATAACAAGATTTAACAGAGCAGATTTAATTTCATAAAAGTTAGCTTTAGAAGCAGGTGGAGCAATAGGAGTGCATATAAAATCATTATTATTTGTGCTAGTGAAGTCACACAACTTGGTGTTCTCAGGAGTACTCATTTTAGCAAAAACAAGACTAGGCCGAAATAACAAAATAAAAACAAGTAACCAATTTTTTTGTGCTTTTGATAAAGAGAGCAAACAAGACAAAAATAAAAATAAACTAAGCAAGGCAATAATAAAGTAAAGAGATTGGAAGTGAGAGACTCCCCTTGCAGAAGGCTTGACCTCCCCGACAACGGCGCCAGAAAACTTGCTTGATGCGTGTAAAACACACGTTTGTCAGGAGACCCCAAGAGTAAGGTTTGATGAGTGTAGCAGCAAGTTTTCCCTCAGTACGAAATCAACGTTATCAATCCAGTAGGAGATGAAGACACTTCTGAAGGTTGTTGGTGCAGGAGTGTAGTGCGGCGCAACACCAGGGATTCCGGTGCCAACGTGGAACCTGCACACAAGACAATCAAACTACTTTGTCCCAACGAATCAGTGAGGGTGTCAATCTCACCGGCTTACTGAAAACAAAGGGTTAAAAGTGTGGTGTGGAAAATGATGTTTGTTTGCAGAGAATTAAAGAGAACAAATTGTAGTAGGTTGTATTATCAGATGTAAAAGAATGGACCAGGGTCCACAGTTCACTAGTGGTGTCCCTCTATAAAGATAACTAACATGCTGGGTAAACAAATTACAGCTGGGCAATTGACAATATTGAAAAGTGCATAACAATGCATTTGCAAGTTGTGGTGTCTACTATGAGATACATTTGGGCATTACGACAAGGTACACAGACCGCTATCCAGCATGCATCTGTGCCTAAATAATCCACCTTCAGGTTAACATCCGTACCCCTTCCGGTATTAAGTTGCAAGCAACTGATAATTGCATTAAGTAAAGTGCATAATGTAAGCAACACATTTATCCTTAGACAAATCATTGTTGTTTTACCCCTAGTGGCAACAACACATCCACAACCTTAGAGGTTGCTGTCACTCCCCCAGACTAAATGGAGACTGAACCCACTATCTAGCATAAATACTCCCTCTTGGAGTCACAAGCATCCACTTGGCCAGAGTATCAACAAGCAACGGAGAGCATGCAAAATCATAAATAACATAGACATGATAATTCAATATTCAACTTGACATAGTATCAATATTCATCGGATCCCAGCAAACATAACATGTAGCATTACAATAAGATGATCTTGATCATGATAGGCAGCTCACAAGATCTAAACATGATGGCACAAGAGGAGAAGACAACCATCTAGCTACTGTTATGGACCCATAGTCCAAGGATGCACTACTCACACATCACTTCGGAGGCAGGAATGGCGATGTAGAGCCCTCCGGTGATGATTCCCCTCTCCGGCAGGGTGCCGGGAAGAGCTTCAGAACCCTCCCGAGTCGGGGTCTAGGGTTTTCCCAAAAAGATGAGTTTATAGGCTAAGGGGCGACGTCGGTGGAGGCCCAAGGGGCCCACACCATGTCGTGGCGCGCCGGAAGGTGGGGCCGCACCGCCACGTGGTGTGGCCGCCTCCTCGGTCCCATTCGTGTCTCCTTCGGACTCCGTGTACGTGACAGAAAAATAGGACTGTGTGCTTTTTTGTTTCGTCCAATTCCGAGAATATTTCCAGAACAACTTTTCTGAAATACAAAAATAGCAGAAAACATGAACTAGCACTGTGGCATCTTGTTAATAGGTTAGTCCCAGAAAATGCATAAGCAATTGGTATAATATAAGTATGGAACATCAAAAATTATAGATACGTTGGAGACGAATCACTCCTCAGTAAGCTTGGGCTCCTTAGCAATGACCATCGCAACCCATCCCCTCCTTGCACCTCCAGGCAATGGAAACCTACCCCATCCAACGCATACCCGTACCAGAGCAGCGCCTGAGGCTTGACTTGCGTCGGGCACATCCCGATAGTATGTCCATCAACATCGCAAATACCACACAGTGCGCCAGAAAGTGGCAGCTGGACTGGTAGTGCCTGACCCATGAGCAGTTGTAGCACATGACTCCTTTATTGGCGCCCGCTGCTGGAGCCATCGGTTTAGAGGTAGCAGAGAGAGGAGCAGGAGGAGGCGGAGGCGCAGACTGAACCTGAACCGGCGTCGAGGCCTTGGGCTTGGGCTGCGACCTTGACCCCGCAAAGACCTTGTGAACCGCCATGCGCGGGCGCCGAGGCGGCGGGGGCTCACGCTGAGACGAGGATCCCGCCTCGAAACGGCCAGGCGGAACCCTAGATCTGGGGTCATCGCGTCGCCACATTGGCTCGCGACCCCTCTTCGAATCTCGGCCCCAATCTCTGTCCCAGTCCTTGCGACGGCGGTCTTCGTTGAGCTCCGGCGCTCCCGTAGCTCCAGCTCGTACCGGCGACCCTCTTCATCATCCCCATCTCCACGGCTTCGCTTGAACCCAACCCTCGCATCCTCACGGCCCCTCTCCATGAACCACTGCTGGAGTGAGCGAATCGGAGGTTGGGAAGACAAAGATGGAAGGAAACGAGGGAGAACTTGGACGGAGGCGCTGGATCTGGACGAACGCATCCACCGCCGCATGTCGTAGAGGGAGGCGAGAAACCCTAAAGAAGGAACTGTCGAACCCTTCGCCACCCACCGCCACTTAAGGTGTAAGGCACGACCTGGGCCGCCACCAAGAGGTGAGCTGGGCCCATTAGGCCTGCAGTCCAGCCCACAATACACACAATCCAAAGAACCCACTGGCTCGGGCTCGGCCCCCTGGACTACTGGGCCGCAAGCCCCAAGTCCACTTCCGCCCTGGCCCACACTGGGTTCCGGGCCCACCAACGGAGACGGGGAGGATTCAAATTTGTCCACCTGAGCGGAGCCCACACCTGGCGACACCTGGGCAGATGCCACGGCTTTCTCTTTCTCTCTGGGCAGATCAGATCTGGCCACCTGCTTCCTGACCTCACGCTGCCCCGCGAAGACGAACGCCCCGCCGAGGACACCCTGTCCAAAGCGAGATTCACGACCACCAGGCGCAAACGATTTCCGGCTTCCCCCCGCCGCACGCTGCGGGCGAGGTCCGACCTTCTTCCAAGCCGGATCTAGGAAATCGCCAAGAGTACAGGCCCAGATATGGGAGACGTCGGCTCCGCCGCGGGGAACTCTTCCTCCTCGTCGGAGCTATCTCCAGCCAGCGCCCAGAACCTAGATCCCAGCTCACGGAGAGGCTGCGCCGACGCCGCCGCCGGAGCAGGGGCGCTCCACTGCTCCTTCCGGGCGGAGCCGACCGCGGCCGCTGCCGCGTCGCCTCTCGGTTCGCCCTGTCGCGAGAGCGAGGCGCACGTAACGGTCATTTTCTTCGGCACATCCTTCTTGGCGTCGCTGCGGCGCGATGCAGCGCTCCCTGCGTCACCGTCGTCGATCGACCGGGGATAGAGGAATCAGATCGATCTATGAGGGGAAGCAGAGCAAGAGAAGAGAACAGAACGACATGAAACGAAGCAGCCGTAGTTTTCCGTTTCCCTTCCGTAATCACAGGGCCAACTCCTTGTTTCTCTGAGCACTTCGTTCTAATCTCATGGGAGCAAATAGTAGCCACGTCAGCCCGTAGGAGTTTTTTCATAGAAATTTTACGTAGGTGTAGCATTATTGCTCCCTCTCTGATACGTAAAAACTGCCGTGAGAAAACAGTTTACGCAGCAGAAGTCGTAGGCAGGGGCGGAGCAAGGGGAAAAAAAGGAACTGGGGCATACGTGCACAGGATTATCACCAATACTTTTTACATGGTTGGGGAATTTAGCATCCGTTGATCAAGTTAATCGAACGGTGGGAAAATTAGGAAGTACTGGAAATTACGTGAATGAAAGTACCGGAAAGTACAAGAAATTATTGATTTACCGGTACTAAAAAAGTGATCTATTATTTTTCGAAACGGTATGATATCGGTAATTTCAAACATGGTCCCACCCGTCACCATCTCTCTTATCTCATTATCTCTCACAGTTCATCAGACAAACACGATCCTCCCCACACAAAAAAAATCTCCTTGCCAGACGCCGGCGACACGCCTGCGAGCTCGTCCCCAACGGTACGCTTGACCACCACAACCACCAGGGCAGCGACTACAGACCACGCTGACGAGGGGTTGCTCCCTCAACTAGATGACCCGTTGCGCGACTGCGCAACTGCGTGATGCAAAGACTACATTGTTGCCATACGCTTTATTTGTTGGTGAAAAGTAATTCATTTTATTTATATTCATTTAGCTCTATTTTGTGTGGACACTCGTTGTTTGAATGGCCAGTACAAAATCTTCATATAACACATGAGTTATATTATAGAAGTCATATCCATAATCTGAATTATGTCATCTAACCGACCATTTGATTGAAATATAGTTTTCCATATGGAAATACTTCAGAAATTTGATTGGCAAATCAAAGGTTAAATCTAAGAAATTGACAACCACCATCAGGACATATATCTCTTTGATCTATCAAAGAGCCTTTTTGACACAAACTTGCTTCACAGTAATTTCTAACTTTGCAAGAAACTTCATCATCAGAACAATCAGACTGAAAGCAAATGATCTAGTGCATCAGCTATTTCACGTTCTTAAAGTCACAAATATATGAGTATGTTTATAACCAAACTCTCAAATGACCTTAATAACCAGCAGTACGCATGAACTCTTTGTAAACTGTCACATCGTTTAACTTACACCATGCAGAAACCCATACAACAGCATCACATGATTTCTGCATAAATGATAAAAGATATAAACTACAGTGTCCTCATCTGAAGCCCCAGGCTTGTGCACACATAAACTCTTTGTAAACTGTCACATCGTTTAACTTACACCATACAGAAACCCATACAACAACATCACATGATTTGTGCATAAATGATAAAAGATATAAACTACAATATGTCCTCATCTGAAGCTCCAGGCTTGTGCACACATAACCATTAGTGCTCGCAAATGCTTGGTGCAGGATTCGCTGGATATTCCATGACAGTGGAGATTACATGAATAGGAGAGGAATACCAGCACCGGCAGGTCGACCGAGAGAGACGCCAAGGGAGCACGGGCTGACCCGCCACCGTTTCACGCCTAATTCCCCAGCTGCTCTGTTTTGGGAGAAGGAAGAGGAGGAGCAAGTTTACAGTCATTGCTAAGTGTACAGTCATAAAAATGATATTGATTTCATAAAATGATATTGATTTTTAATACAAATATATCATGACCATTGCTAAGTTTACAGTCATTAAATGGGCATGCTTGAAAAGTTTGATTGGAAGCAAAGAGTACTTCACAAAAAGAAAAGGAGAATGTTGTCCCTGGAAACACTGCACAAGTAAAGCATACATCTCTTAGTTTTGACCATGTAGGTTTTTTCCCCCAATGATATCTCTTAAGCAGTGGATTTTGTCCCAGCCTTGTGTGAATAACTGAATGCAGTAGTAGACAGAGAACTGAATACATTTCCAAACAGTACATCCCTCCAATAGAAAATGTGAGTTTCAAGCAGCCAAACTTTGTATGAAGCACTGACACCATTTCATGCCGAAAGTTATGTACCTACACAAAAAGAATCGTTTCGTTTCCATGTTTGAATTGACAGTTTTAGAAACAGTGGAAATTTGAACGTTGCACTTAAATAAGCAGGCATGCGTCGACAAAGTTTAGGCATAGGGCAGATATCAAATACAAATTGGAAAGGAAAAGAAGGAGATTTTGTGCACAACAGAAGCTAATAGAGAATAAAACATTTCCATAATTATTTCAAATCCCTATTTATACATGGACCAAATATATGATTAGGTACGGATACTCTATACAATCACAACATCTTTCCCAAGTCCTGCAATACTCAATGAAAAAAATGGTTTTGATAAATAAAAAAGTGTGTAAAATAAGACTCTTCACATTGGCAATTCAGAGAAAATCATGAACGCTTAATCAAAAACATTTGAGTATGCAAGTTAACAGTTGAAAATTATAGCATCCAAGTGGGCGAGGCAGTGCCGCAGTGGCCTGCCAAAATAAACGCATGCAGAGAAAGGATGTACTATCTATAACTCGTTACAGAAGCACAGATAAGTTAGAAACTACAAAATTTATCCCAGTAAACTGAATCTGTATAGATAAACACGCTGAGAGATTTCTGGGAAAAAAATTAATATCAGCCTAATTCAATTTTGTTTAAGAACCAGGAGATCTCTCTAGTGAGCGAGAACACATAGTGTTTCTTTGTTGATGAAAATGCTGCAAAAGAGAAAACACATCACTGGACCAAAAGAGAAAACACATACTTGTTTCTACTTGTCAAGAGTTGAATCTACAATATAACGTGAAGAAATATTTTCCTTTTAATTTAAACATAAGTAATAAAAAGAATGGTTTGTAGACTAAACCCAATTCGTGTCACCTTCTTTTACTTGTTTTTTTTAGAACAAAGGCAACAACCCTGCTTTAAATTAATAAAGCAAGCGAGTCCACAACACCACCATATTACACATGCTGAGACATACAACTTCACCTAGAAGTGCAAGGATCGACTACGAACTAGATACCGGGGTCGGCCAAACCCCCAACAAGCCGAGCTAAGGTATGATGAGAAAACCAAACGAGAAGCTACTGATCACTTCTTGGCTTGATTGTGGTGTAGATCTCCTTTAGCCTTGTGGCTAGCCCCCGGAGCGCCTCCTTGTCCGGCTCCTTTGCCAGCAGCGCCCACATCTGGAGGAACATCAAGATTTTGAAAATAAGAGAGGGGTGTTTCGGCACAATTCCTTCAATAGCAAGTTTGTTGCGAGTAACCCATAGAGCCCAAAACATAATTGAAACTAACACCCAAGTTAGTCTTCGCCGGTGTCCTAGCAGCTGCTGGATAACCGCATGAAATTGTGGAAAGTTGGCCGGTGCCCAGCTACACCCAAATAGCTGCCGAACCACACTCCAACCTAACTTAGTGAGGGCGCAGGAAAAAAAGATATGAGTCGCGTCCTCAACTTCCCCGCAGACCCTACAACGCCCAATTCCTTGTGCTGAATGGTTTCTAGACTAAACCCAATTCTTGGCACCTTCTTTTTCTTTTTCTTGTGTCCTCTGGCGTCTAGCCTATGTTCCAATTTCTCAGTGCTCCTAACCAGCTGCATACACATGGACAAATACATATATCCATCAGATTTTCCCTATACCATTAAAGTAATCTGGAACTAAAACATACACTGAAAATTTCAGAAACAAATGCGTAGAAAAATATTACGCATGGTGGTAATGCGGGGAGAGGAGAACAAAGCCAGAAAGAAGTTCACTTGCACTCGATGAAGCTGTTCGCGTCCTTCCCGCTAGCTCGGCTCGCCCCGACCTGTCCGTCGCAAAGCAAAAAGTAGCCATGCTCAACGCCATCGGCAGAGGTGGGGCTGGAGACACGGACCACCGGCACACCACGGAGGAGGCCGACGAAGCGCGTCCACGGGCCACGTCAAGTCGTCGGAGCCGACCTCGGTGCTCTATAACTGCCTGAGCCCGCCCACTTCCTCCTCCCACTCCGAGCTGCCGTCGTGCTGCTCTCTCTGACAGCAAAAGGGCGCATACACAAAACTTATATATCAATAGCATAAGAGGCACTTCATAGGAGGACAACTAATTCTTTCTATCTGAACTTGAACCCCTAAACCCTTCAATCTGAACCCAAACCAATAATCCAAACATATATCAAAAACATAAACGGTAGTTCATAAGAATAACACTAACCCTTCTACCTGAACCAAAATCACTAATCCCCTATATCTGAACCAAAACCACTAATCCAAAATAAGAGGCGGTTCATAAGAAAGTCTACACACACAAGGGCAACCTTCTCTCTTTCCCGAAAACTCTGAAAAGGCAACCTTTTGATCTGGTACACCAATAAAGCATGAGAAATATATACACATGTTGTCACAGTACTCTGTACAGGCTATCTTTATATGAGACAGCTTGATATCGACGACATCGTCGTGAACCATGGAAAGCAGAAAACAAGCACAAAGCATGGTATATAGGAAGGCTAAACTGAATCAAGTGAGGAAATACCAGTACAAAAATTAAACCGGTACACAATATGATATGCAGTGATGCAGGGATGATGGATAATTAATTTGCAGGACAAAGTGGAAACCATGTAAATAACGAAACCTACAACGAAACAAACCGTATTGCAAATCAACGTTAATCTACATACGGACCAAAAGTAAGACGACAGTGTACTGCTGCTACAAAAAAGAATGGTGTAAACCATAGAGGCACTAAGCATATGAACCCCGAGCCATCTCACACCAAATGACCAGGGTACTAAGGCTATGCAAACCACTGAATCTTTAGGGATCAATAATAAACAAAATCAGGATGCGACTGAAGAAACCAACGAAAGAAAATATTACATATTCAGAATTCGGTCCAAACAGTCTTAGTAACTAATAGTGGCACTAATATGTTTCAAGGGGGGCCCAATATACTTTAGCTCCATGTGTTAAAAATGCAAGTAATAATTGCAAATCTCTTGTATACTTGAGAAGCCAAACTGATGGCAGCTTCTATCATCAAAGCCCAAAAATATTCGAGAAACTAAAGTTATAAGAATATGCATTACTAATGTATCAGCTGCTAAACTATAGCGATGCCTAAAATTAAAATGCAGAAAAACTACAATCCTCATGGGGAGGGAAGGGGCCAAATTATTTGTTACCAAATATACAAACTTGGCTCATCCAAGCATACACACAAAGTTATAAGAATATGCATTACTAATGTATCAGCTGCTAAACTATCGCGGTGCCTGAAATTAAAATGCATACAATCCTCATGGGGAGGGAAGGGGCCAGATTATTTGTTACCAAATATACAAACTTGAGCTCATCCAAGCATACACGCAATAAACAGACATATAAAGGCAAATTTAACACCAAGTCAGTAGAATGGGTAATGTGATAATATCCAAGTAGATAGAAATGTAATGATGCACTCAAGGAAAATAACTGGATTTGGGCATAAAAGCATCAGAAAACCGATTTCACATCATACAATTGATGTCTTGAAGGGGAATCTGAGTAAGCTCATCATCTGCTAAGCCCCAATTTAGCCAGAGAGAGAGGAAAATATTGCACACCAAAAGCAGCACATTGGTGTATACACGAATTATTGCAAACAACTGAAATGGGAACCAGTTGATAAACCACATGAGATGCTACTGGATTCAAGTGTTGATATAAAATCAAAATACGGAAAATACAGGAAACAAAATAAGAAAAAAGACATATATGCATCAGAGACTCGATTAGCCAATTTTGCATCATCCATTTTGATGTCCCGAAGGGGAATCCGAGTAAAGCTTATGTTTTGCTAAGCCACCAGCAACTCACAAAGGAGGTGCACGCAGATAAACAACAGTCAATCATAAACAATAGTAATAACAGGTAGACGGTAAGCAAGACTGTAACCCAGAACTTCTTTGTTAAAAGGTAAACCTGGTCAGGTTGTGCAACATCCAAAAAGATAACATCAACCATGCCAACCAGCATCCGGTACATTGCCGGGTGCCTAGCATCCTCAATGATGGGAATCACATTGGTACTCTTCCTGGCCATGTTGACAAGATCTCTGCCACTCCTGGGAGAGAACTCAACAACATACATCCAGGAAAATATATTTACAGCGCTACTATTGCAAGAACCTCGTTTGAGCACCAAATGCCCCTCAAAATTCAGAAATCTCCACCAGAAACAGTAGAAACAAATTAATAAACATTGCTAACAATGCTGCAATTTTTAAAATGTAACAGAAACAGGACACGGGTATATATTTTCCATCAACCATAAGAACAAAATGTCAATCTCTAAAGCCATTTTATGTCATATAACAACAAAGAACAAACAGAAATGAATCGATCAGGCAACCGGGAAACTGAACAGATTGTAATAGAAAAATCATCACTCCCCACTTTTGCACCTCTACTTTTGCACACCCCTAACTTTGCATCAACCAGAAAACAACAATCTAGAAACATAATGGCATTGAGAACAGCTAGCCACAAATAAAAAAAAAATCACCTATTTTTATTCTAGGAGAAACATGGTTTTGGTAGCTTCATTTCTACAGAACACCTGTTTGCACAATAGGTAAAATAGAATGGGAAGCATAAAGAAAATTAAATCACATATATCAAAGTAAGGTCCAAATTCTCCAACTCTGCTAGAACAGCGGCATTTTGCATATGCTGGATTTGATCACTTGTTGGACAAAGAAAATCCTAAATCTGAAAAGACCTTGAGTTCTCAACCTAAACTCCTTTGTAATGCAAACCTCTTTGTTACAGTTGTTGTTAAATTTGTTAGTCTATCCCAAAAATAAGTAGGACTGAAAACTTCAAGGATTCATCAGCCTAAGCAGCACAAATATGCAACTCGACACAAATTTACTGGAAAGATTTCTTCAAGATATGTTTTCACCTATATTTTCTCCAAATATCATAAACCTGAGAGAGCCAGTGCAATTTCTCCATCAAAGTTTCCCTTCATACGGTGGATGAGAAATGCATACAGTAATTAATTCTAGTGGTTGTTCATGGTTATTAGTTATCTCAGGAGAATTCTGTTATGCTAAGGCATTTGCAGTCCTATGACACTGTCAACCCCAGTCCTACTCAACTCATGATCTAAATCAACAGCGAGTCAGCGACTCTATTCCTACAGCCACCAAGTGTTTCCGTTTCATCCCAAACTGACCCAACTAAATCCAAAACCACACTAAGTGGTTCTCCAAACACACAAAGGAATGAATTACTAAAAAAGTGGATACGGTCATTTCAAGAACATGACTCGCTCTGGAAGGGGTGCAGGAGACTCGCTGAGCTGGGCCATCAGGCTGATTGTCGTTAGGCAATCGTCGTCCTGCTCCTGCCGTGGCCACCGGGGATGCTGCCAGTCTGCGTGGTAAAGATTGAAACTGAACCAGAACTGGATTAGATCAATCTAAATTGGCAAGAAACAAACTGGATCTTTTTAAATCCAAAAAATTGGCTATGGTGCAAATGTATAAACAAGATTCAGGCCTAAGCATGCCAATTATTGTATCCTCACAATTGATCCGCAATAATCACGGTAGAGATGTTCTCATGAGTAAGCACAAATGCAAGATTGCCCATACCCCAATTTTGCACCTCTACTTTTGCAACCCCCAACTTTGCATCAACCACAAAAAAAACCTAGAAACATAATGGCATTGAGAACATACCAATGTGAAGCTCACATTTGAACAATTAAACCATCAGCTGCAAAATTGAATAGCCTTAGACCCTGCTTCCTGCAAGCAATTCATCAAGCACGCAATCACCATATAGAAAGAAACGAACACTGGATTCCTTGCATACATACAGAGATTAACATGGTGAAACCAAACATGCTTCTTGCTACCCCAAAAGATCACAAAGAAAACTCAGCAGCACCTTGCCACTTGAATGGCCGGATCAATCCTCCCCAGCCTTCTTGGATTTGCATCAAACACCTTGAAGGCCTAGAGAAACCAAACCTGCACAAACAAATATGAGAAACTATGGGAACATGCCACATAATCTCACAAACATGGCTGCCTCTAGGGAGAGACAAGAATGAGAGCAGAGAAAGGAGACAGAGAGAGGCAAACCTGGACGAACCTTAGCCCCCTCCTCCCGCTGCCGCTTGAGGTCGCCCTTCCGCTGCACAAACCAAACGTGCACAAACAAATGTGAGATGGGAGCAGGCCACATAATCTCACAACATGGCTGCCCCCGGGGAGAGACGAAAATGAGAGCAGAGAGAGGAGACAAGGAGAGGCAAACCTGGATGAACCCTAGCCCCCTCCTCCCGCTGCCGATTGAGGTCACCCTTCCGCTGGCTGTGGAGCTCTGCCCTCTCCCTACCTGCTCCACCAAGGAGAGAAACCCAATCCTATGGGAAACAATGATTAGATCCATCTAAAATGGCAGGCCAAAAAATAGCAATGGTAATGGGAGACAGAGGCAATCTGGGGAGTTGGGGGAGGAGCAAAAAACGAACCGAGGCAGGACGCTGAACGAGGACGCTCAGGCCATCTTCTTCCCAATTTACACGCCTCCACCGCCGCTCTATACGTTCACCTGCTCCATGGCATTCCCGGACGACGGCGTGCTCATGGTCGGGCGCCGCTGCCCCATCTGGCCCGGCAGCCGCTTCCCTGCACGGCGGTCGTCGCGGCCTGGCCGCTGTCGCCTCCACTGTGCACCGTCGTCGCTGCCCTGCCTCGCCCGGCCACCGCCACCCTGCACGGTGGCTGTCGCGGCCCGGCCGATGGCGCTTTGCCCGCCGCCGCCCTGCCTTGCCCGGTCGCCGTCGTCCTGCCTTGCCTGGCCGCCGCCGCGGCCACAACCTGGCCGCCTCTCCTTGCCTGGCCGTGGATTGCCTGCCGCCGCCATTTCCTCGTGTAGCAGGAGGAGGGAGGAGGAGAAAAGCTCGGGAGGGGATTGGGCAGGGAGACGGGAGCTGGATTGGCTAGGGTTTCACCCGGTTTTGTCTCACGCGAGTTGCAAGTCGAAAGAGTGAGACGCATACGAGTTGTCCTCGTCCACTGAATCGTGGACCCGTGCGTAGTTGTGCCCTACCCGTCATAGACCCATTCAGCCAACTCAAAAGTAAAAGTAAATCTACCGCATCCAACGGCTGTGGTGAAAAGTGGGAGGTAAAAACACTGTTCACCACAGATTAAACGGTAAAAAATGGCCATGAGGGGCAAACATCCTCATGAGGCGGGTAGCCTCTTCTCATTTATAGAAGTAACTAGATGACCGGTTGTGCCACTGGCGCAGGTGCTGGAATCAAGACTGTAAGGTAGCCTTAAGTTTTTTTAAAAATTGCGTATATTGTTGTGAGTGTTTGAAATTCATGTGTGTATTAATCTATATTTGAACCCCTATACAACACGATGCTCTATAAAATTCAGGGCTTATAAAATATTTCTATATACATGAAATCAAATTTGTAGCCTTAAGTTGTATATATTTGGAGAAGTTCAAAATCAAATTTGTTCATTTTATGTATGAAACTCCTAATTTTGACTATACAGAATTCATGATATCATTTATTTCGTAATGTTGAGTATACATAATTGATAATCAGCATTGCTTCAGATTATCGGTATATCAAATGGAATATTGAATCCAATGTCCATAACTTATATAGGTTCGATTACATGGTCCTTCAATAACTACAATAATATAACCAAGGGGCCACAGGCGCGTCAGACGCGAGACTATATTTTAGTCATAAGTTTATATGTTTCCATGTATGTTTTCAGTTTTGAGATTTCCGCGACTCATGCCACTATCATCCCTTACTACCGCTCGGGATTATGGAGGATGGCTGTTAGGGGTTTGATGGCTCCTCTCGTTGTGCCCACCGATCAACGCTATTTCTTAGGGTTAAGGGACACATTGTTCTTTGCCCTTCCTATCCCATGTACGGTGTTGTCATGTCCTATCCCCGTGAGACAATACAGTTTAGGGGCAATGGCAGTTGGAATTTAAGCCATAGTTTCATCTATTTTTAGTGACGATGCATAAATACATGTGCAGGCACAAGTATTTTATTCAAGAACATCCAACCGAAGGCTGATTTTCATTTCAGTGCAACTGGAAGTCTTTTTGCCACCTCACAAATGTGGATAAATGCCTTTGTGGAGCAAGTGTACAAGTGGTGTCTCCAATTGTATTTTGGATTATATCGATTCAAGAAATAAGGACAATGGAACGTTTTTACATGTAAAAGTTCATTCTGAAATGCTAATAGAGGTACAAACTGAGATTACCATCAAAGTTGCTACCGACATTATCTTGGAAGATTCATCTTCACAGAATGTAGCAGCGATTATTACAAACAAACTTAACAGGAGTCGCATGGCGATCAAGATGAACTTAATCTAGTCACCAAGTGCACACCCTTGCCACAAACAACATAACGTCAAAGGGGAAGGTCAACCAGGTTCATCGTCACCAATCTCATCACCGACCTCCAGCAGATGTAGGATCATTCAGAAGTATGTCAATCATGGCCACCATCGAAGCAGCATTTCTCGAACAAATTCACAGTTAGAACAAAATAATCCTGCAAGATGGTGCATCTAGTTAGGCACATCAGGTCAAACAGGTTTGAGGAGTGTATATCATTCATACCTGACGTAACCTGGAGCATTCTATCCCCTGGTGGACCAGCCACAACTCTCATATATTGTGTTCTATGCCTCTCTTTATCCCTCTGATTAGGACGTGAAAAATATCCCAAGTAACATACCTAGTATCGTATCTTGTAGCAGCCCCTGAATAGTTTTTCCAGGCCAGACCTAAACCTATTACATCCCTATAGTATATAAATCCCAGCATGCAAATCTATAATGCAGTGCTCACAGCAAGGCAAACTTCATTTAAACTAAACCCTTGCTAAAACCTTTTATAGGAAATGGCATGCCAATTTAGCAAGGGGCCAAAGAGAGAGACCTGATAGTCAAAACACATATGACGATGGCGCTAAGAACTGGATGCTGGGAGCTGAACCGCAGCGGAGCATCACACAACCAAGCATGAATCGTCCGTCCTGTCAATGGTTTTTTTAACCAAACATCTGATTTTTTTAATCACTCATAAACTATAAAAAGATTATTAGAAAGTAAAATCCATTTTGAGCGAGCGAGGCAAGAAATCCGTGCAACGGATAGATGGATCGGCTTGGTCTTCTGGATACCTGGTGACATTCATGACGGAGATACTGATGATGTGGCTGATTTCCTATTAGCTCAACGTGTCAACTGGAGAGCAAATAGAGTTGACTTTTAAATACCTGCAGCAAGTAATAATATTTCAATGGTTCAACAATCTTGCCAAAGAAGAAACACATAATGACGAAGTGTGAAATTTCTTGCAAAGAGAATAAAAATCAAGTATTCAACATAAGATATATGGAAGTAGCATATGTGATTTATGGAAGTAATGATTGGTTCAATCCAATATGTCTATTACATATAAAATAGGAAATGTGATAAATGGAAGTAGCAAATAGTGATTCTGGCCCACCTACAAAATAAATGCACAAGCCAAACAGATAATTCTCTTGAGATCAACGGTGTTATACCTTTAGAGAAGAAGTAACCATAGCTGGCTTTGACTGCCCATTGGTAATAGGTTTACCAACCAATGAATAGAACAACATCAGGAAAACATACGACATGGCAAAGCCGTTTGATATGTCTGGATGCTCTAGTCGGCGACCTGGACGTCCTTCTCATGATCTCATCTGACTTCAGCTGCAAACACACAAATGTTTCGTAAGCAAATGGGCAAAATAGAGCTGCAAATAATATATGTCCTGCTACATATGAGAACTGAATGACAACTGCACCAATATATTAGCAGGCATGAGAACAGAGCAGATTACACGACAAATTGGGTACTTTTCTAATAATTTCTCAATCTTTATAAGAGAGAACAAAATTTCTGCAGGCAACGTTCGGATTGCGGTACTTCCAGATTTCAAGGATGTGCAAGCACCAAGGAGTAAAATGGCACTATCTTTCTAGTCCCACCACAAAAAGTACACATTTTTTATTTAATTAGCAACTACATATATGGTTATTTATAGAATAAGAACATTTCTTGAATTTTAGAATTGAACATATTCACATTAATAAGGCGTACGATATGTTCACGTACATGAGTAAAACTATGAAAAACAAGAGAGGGAGTGATGGAGGGAATGAGAGAAGAGATGACCTCACCTCACCTAGCTACTGGTCGTCAGCCCGCATCGGCGAACACAAAGTTGGCCAAGCCATCAGAGATATCCTGCTCGCGCATGAGGTCGCCACCAGTGCCCGCTGCTCCCCTTTCCCTGTCATTTTGCTGAAACATCTTAGGAAATTGCAATGCGTGCTACCATGGTTTCAAACTTAGCTAATGTTTTGTTAGGCAAATATATATATATATACCTGTGCATATGGCCGGACAATGCTATTCCCTGAACCCCTGCAGTAAAACCAGAGAGCAAGCTTGACAGCAGTATCCCAGACAATGCTATTCCCTGACCTTCATAAAAAATTCTGAATCCTACAACACCACAATCGAAGAAAATTAGCCTGTTCATATTTCTTGTCCAATTCACACAACTCAACAATTAACAACCTGCAACACATAGCTTCACAAATATAAAACCAAATTTTCTTTTTTCTGTTGCTATTTATAAACCTACACGCAAGCAGATCATCAAGCACTCAATGTTTCTTTTTTCAGCAGGTTTCTTTTTTCCTCAGATTAACTATGACATACTGACAATGCTACTTATCCTAAATTGTTTCAGAATAACACATCAAATCAGCTCCAAAATACCTGGAGGATAATAAGAAAAAATCTTTGTGATACCTATGCATATGGCCGGACAATGCTATTCCCTGAACCCCTGCATTAAAACCAGAGAGCAAGCTTGACAGCAGTATCCCAGACAATGCTATTCCCTGACCTTCATAAAAAATTCTGAATCCTACAACACAACAATCGAAGAAAATTAGCCTTTTCATATTTCTTGTCCAATTCACACAACTCAACAATTAACAACCTGTAACACATAGCTTCACAAATATAAAACCAAATTTTCTTTTTTCTGTTGCTATTTATAAACCTACACGCAAGCAGATCATCAAGCACTCAATGTTTCTTTTTTCAGCAGGTTTCTTTTTTCCTCAGATTAACTATGACATACTGATAATGCTACTTATCCCAAATTATTTCAGAATAACACATCAAATCAGCTCCAAAATACCTGGAGGATAATAAGAAAAAATCCTTGTGCTATGTATCAATTGCTAGCCAATCAGCAACATCGGCAAGCCAATCAGCAATAGCTACCAGCAGCAACATCAGTGTTGAATGACTCAAACTAAAGCAGCAGCAGCTGGCAAGCACATCAAGCAGAGCAACAATTAATAATCAACAATTCAACATGCATACCAAGCAGCAACAACAAATCTGTAATCCTACACATATTTAACTATCTATTTGTCTAAGCAATTAACAATGTCTCCTAGTTACTACAATATCTGTTTTTTATCGTTTACTAATATGCATTCACCACTACAACATATCTATCTTACTAAATAACATGATTAACTAATTAACAGAGACTCCTAATTAATATCACAGTAAATCACTTACATTGTTAACTGCAGTAAATCAAAGGTAGCACCCCACAACCGCAGAACTGCAGTAAATCGAAGGTAACATCCCGCAAACGCCTAAGGAGATCATTCAACAGATCTCACGTACGCTTCTCCGTCTCGGCTTGGTGGATCTTCCTCGGGGCCTTCTTTTTGCACTTGATCTCAATGAGAGGCCTACGCATGGTTTAGATCAAAAACTATTACGACATCAGTAACAATGGAACACCTCTCACTTGGATTCCCTCTGGGTGAGCAGAAAATAAATAAACAGAAGAATTAAACTGGAGTTGGAAACTAAAGAGGACTGGAATCATAGCTCTAAAACAAATGACAACAATAGAAATAGTAAATAAATATATGCACAAGCAAATCATCACTGTCCAAATAAAAAATTCATTGCACAACAAATAAGGAGGACAAAGGGGAGACAAGAGAGAGATACAACCATTAAAGGTTCCTTAAGAATCCTTAGATTTAAACACCACCAAGCATCACATCGAGGTGGAGAGAGGCCGCTCAGCACGGCCATGTATGCTGCCATTGAAGACTGGCATCAAGCTTAGTGCTGCTTGGCTGCAAGAATTGGAAAGGAACTATTACCTATTATTGACAACAACAGAAAGCCGGAACAAATTAGTGACCACTAAATCCATGGAGAAGCAGCAAACTAAACCTGTGAGATGGAGAACAGGAATGAGTCAAGAACTACGGAAGAACATCTCCACGGTCAACTTGCTGGTCGGGATGGGCGGAGGGGGCGTGGAGGTCACCAAGTGCCTCGAGCTGGCCATGAAGTGGGGGCTCAGGCTCAATGGCTACACCTACAAGTGCATCCTGCAGGCGCACTTGAGGAGCAGGGAGGTGTCCAAAGGGTTCGAGGTGTATGACGAAATGCGCAGGAAGGGGCACAAGCTGGATATATTTGCGTATAACATGCTAAACCTGTGAGAAGCAGCAAACTAAACCTGTGAGATGGAGAACAGGAATGAGTCAAGAACTACGGAAGAATATTGTCAAATCTGAGAAAAATAAAGAGGAGGAGAGAGACTTCACCCGCAGCAAACTAAACCCATGGAGAAGCAGCAAACTAAACCTGTGAGAAGCAGCAAACTAAATCCAAGAAAATATCAGAAAATCCGGGTCTAAGGGAGAAAATCCAAGAAAATATCAGAAACATGCTATTAAACTAGAAAAGCAGTCATCTGATGGTGAATATTTATATGTTTTGCCCCTGCATTTCTTAGTAAACTTCAGTGTGCTTAAGGTTAACATCACAATAGTCGGCCGTAATTTATCACAAGTCAAAACTATATTACTTATTATTTGAATCCCATCGGAATGAAGCTGCAAGATAAATAAGCTACTACCTCTTCTGTTCCTAAATATATGACTTTATACACTTTTCTTCGTACATATCCAGACGTATTTAGACATATTTTAGTGTGTAGGTTCACTCATTTCGCTCCGTATGTAGTCCACCTTAAGATATATCTGTAACATCTTATATTATGGAACGGAGAGAGTATATAGAAGCAGTAAGCATCCTACTGGAAATAACGCCCAACTTTCATCAAGGCTGCTTCTACATACTCTTTCCTGCTATCAGAGAGCTACCCATACCATTTGATAATAGATATTACTGTTAATGAAAGTGTGGAAACTAGCCTTAACCTCAGATCAGGGGCTCAGGGCCATTCACATTGCATGATCTAATATCTTTGCATTAATGAATCATGATTAATACATACGAGTAAAATCCACCTTGCCAGTAACCATGATAACAGTTGCTCCCCGTGATATAGCCTCTCTCAAAGATTCTATGGACTCTGCATGCAGACGACCTTCATAATCCACAAGAGTGCCTTCATAATTTTTCAGAATAAGTTATTTGCTAGAACTTGGCAAATTCAGCAGAAATAGTATAATTTTGATGCTTCATCAACTCACCATCTATATCACATACTACATGGGTCAGCTTTGATAAGGTCATTTTCTCTATATCTCTATTGGCCTCTGCATATAAGCCAGGGGTACTCCAGTGAGGAAACAGATGGCAACCCTTTCGATAAAGGAAAACACATAAAAACGTGCAACGGCAACATACCATCAGAATTTTCTGAATGATCCATATCGCTACTGAAATGATATGCACTCCGAATGAGTCCTTTCCCTTTCCATTCAAGAGTATTTAATATTTGTTCTTCTTCCTTCTCCATCTCTTCTTCAGCCTCCTTGCCGAGTTCATGATCAAAGCCCAATAAATGCAATAATCCGTGCACCTGATGATGATTAAGTTGGTTAGCTAAGAATAAGGTTTTAAGCAGCAAGCTATTCGAACATTCAGTTGCGTACAAGCTTCTTCATAGGATACACCAGAAGTAGAGAAGTAATCACTTGCACACACATGATATTCAAGTGGTCAAGCCAATATGCAAAGTTGAACCATTATCTTGGTAGTTGATACTAACTCAGATAGAAACCTATGAAGTAAACATATGCCTATCTTGGCTGTCAATATTAATACAACTTCCTTAATGTAATAATGTTTAATTCTTCTAACTGTAGTATGAACTCAACGCCACCATTATCAGAACCGCTATGTCTGGTCAACGATAAATAAGACAATAACTACACATATGTTTGTTCATTGATTGTGTATTGGTCAAGGTGAAACACTAGGAAATAAACGGAAACGCACGGCACGGCAATAAAGAAAAAAAAAGTGCGATTGCAAGAAATAAGCGAAAAATACTAACCGTGAGAATTCTCATCTCATCAAGAAGCGTATGGCCTCTTTCTTCTGCCTGCCTCTGGGCTGTCTCAACAGAAATTACTAAGTCACCCAACTGCAGCTGTTGAACCAAATACAACAGAAAATAAAATATTAAATAACAACCATCTGCAGCAACTGAACTAAATCAATAGAACGTCTTAATTCTTGCAATGGGGATATCAACTAAACTAAATCAATACAACGCCTTAATTTCTTACAATGGGGATATCAAGCCCTGGGATATGCTGCGACATCGACAGGACATCCGTGGCGTGGTCTTCATCCCTCCACTCCTTGTTCAGCTTCCTGATGAAAGCGTCATCACAGAGCAACAGAGAGACCTCGACGCTGTCATAGTTATCCACATTTCTTATAGACGTGTCTCTGGTCTTGTACTGAGAGGTTTCCAAATTGCGGAATGCCAGCTTCATTGCCTTCCCAACGTCCGTTCGAAGTGATTCTGCAATACTCTGCCCAGCCATTCACAATTAGCGATGCACGCTGAGAATTTAACAGCTACAACAATGGGGATTACCAGGATGAGGGGGTCGTCGGGGAGGGCTTCTTCGATGCCAATCTGCACGCTGAGCTCGCCGGGGCCCTCCGCCTCCTGGCCCTCCTCCGCCTCAGCAGCATCGGCGGCGCCGACCCGCGCCTCCGCCGTCCGGATACGGATGACGCGTAGTACCGCGAGGCGGCGGCGAGGAAGGGGGCTGGCTGCGGATATGGGGATGAGTCTGCTGCTGCTGCGGCGGCGGCGGCGGCGGGGAGTGCAGCGGGAGAATCGGCCGCGCTGACGAAGGGAGCGGGGACGGGCGAAGGAGGTGTCCGGAGGCGAGCGCGCGGGAGAGAAGGTGGTGGAGCCGCGCCATTGGGAGGAGGAGGAGGAGCTTGGGCGGCAGGAGGAGGAAGATGATAGCCGATAGGGTTAAACCAAGCGGTCCCACCTGTCAGTGAGATTAGTAAGCACGGCGCATTCGGGTTTAGTCACCGGAAGGCCAAAACCCCCACCACACCGCCGGAAAAATGCGCCGCCGCGTCGGGACGACCTACTCCGGCCGCATCGCCGCCGCGACGGCGTCGCCCTCGGGGCCCTCCCTCACCGTGACCGTCTCCCCGACCCCTC
The DNA here is from genome assembly GCA_947311845.1 of Poa pratensis. NCBI lineage: Eukaryota > Viridiplantae > Streptophyta > Magnoliopsida > Poales > Poaceae > Poa > Poa pratensis. The sequence continues at coordinate 30,119,804 of CAMZMU010000052.1, read as the reverse complement.
CCCCGACGCCGCTCGACCCGCGTGGCCACCCGCTCCCGCGCCGCCATCTCATCTGCGCCGTCGCCCGCATCCTCCGCTCCCCGGCCTCCCCCACCCCGTTCGCCGACCTCGCGGACTACCTCCGCGGCCTCCGCCTCACGCTCACCTCCTCCGAGGCCTCCGAGGTGGTCAAGGCCCTCGCCCCGGACCCCGCCCTCGCGCTCGCCTTCTTCTGCTTCGCCCCCGCCTCCCTCCCGGATTCCGCCACGACGCCTTCTCCTACAACCGCATCCTCGCCCTCCTCTTCCGCACCAGGGCCGAACCCTGCGAGGCGCTGCGGATCGTCGCGGAGATGGAGCGGGACGGCGTCGCCGGCAACATCTCCACGGTCAACTTGCTGGTCGGGATGGGCGGAGGGGGCGTGGAGGTCACCAAGTGCCTCGAGCTGGCCATGAAGTGGGGGCTCAGGCTCAATGGCTACACCTACAAGTGCATCCTGCAGGCGCACTTGAGGAGCAGGGAGGTGTCCAAAGGGTTCGAGGTGTATGACGAAATGCGCAGGAAGGGGCACAAGCTGGATATATTTGCGTATAACATGCTGCTTGATGCTCTCGCCAAGGCTGGAATGGTAAGACACTTGGCATACTTATACATGGTGTTTGCACTTTTGTATTTTGCTGATCTAGGAGCTGGTATGCAAAATTTATTTGGCATGTTCTTGCTATGTTTTTTGCTGTGATTGTTTGACCTACCATTCTACTGAGGCCTGTAGAATTAGGATCGATAAGGCTTGAGGGATAGAACTGTTTTTAGTTTCACAAAGTGCTTCTATGTGATGAAATTGGTATAAGATGATTTCACATTCCAGAGGCATTTTGTTGTTGCAGTAATTTATGTTATTATTCAATTTAGAAGCCAGTTGAGTATACTTTCTTATAAGACTGTGATCATCGTAAATGCTTATTGACTACTAGCCTTTCTAGGTGGTACTTGTTAATGTTGGAATGAGCCCGTAGTTTTCATTGCAACTACTCAAGCTTCTTCACTTTGATTGTCTTGTACGTAACATACTAGGCTAGGTGGTCTTGATGTAAGCATTTAGGTGTACACACACAAGCAAAGATGTTGGCAATACTACAACAGTCTGGCATTGCAATGATGTAATGTCCTAATTGCAAAATAAAATACCTGGTAATGGTATACTTAACTATGTCTGTAGTAAACCATCCAAATATTTTGCAGTAGATTCCTTTGATTTTTGTAATCCACTAACTTAGCTTAAATCATCCAAATATGGTCCTAAAGTTCAATGGGGTTTTACATGCTACCCCCACCCCCTCTTTTTCCTTTAGGAGCATACTTTGCTATTGCAGTAGTCTGACTCAACTGACTCTTAGATCACCAGATTCACTAAATCCTTGGCTTTGCTTAATAAGATGCCGAGTATGGTTTCTATTGTTGAACATTGAAGGTTACATCATGCACACCTCAAATTGGATGCAGTAATATCACCTCATATCCAGTGATGTCAGGTCATCAAATTCAATAAGCTTTTGCATATCCGTGAAATGTAGAATGTCTCAATCTTTAATGCTCACTATGTGATAAAAGAATTAGCCTAGGATATCCCATCCTCCCTACATTACAGTGTTTGGCACATAGCACATTTTGATATGCACATCTCAATAGGTTTTTCATTTTCTAAAAAGTTCTGCAGCTAATTTTTGTTAGTTAAGCAGGTTGACCAAGCGTACCAAGTTTTTGAAGATATGAAACAGAATTACTGTGAGCCAGATGCATACACATATACTATACTAATTAGAATGTCTGGGAGGGCTGGGAAGACCTCTAAATTTCTCTTATTTTTTGATGAAATGGTATCAAAAGGATGTACCCTTAACCTTATTGCTTATAATACTCTTATCGAGGCTCTTGGTAAGAACAAGATGGTGGACAAGGTAATTTTTGTACTTTCCAAAATGATCCAAGGTGATTGCCAGCCAAATCAATTCACATATAGCATTACACTGGATATTTTGGCAACAGAAGGACAGCTGCACAGACTAAATGAGGTTCTGGACATCTGTGACAGATATATGAACAGATCAATTTATTCTTATTTGGTCAAGTCACTTTGCAAATCTGGGCACGCAAGTGAGGCACACAATGTTTTCTGCCGTATGTGGAACTCCTATGAAAATGGAGACAGGGATGCTTTCGTCTCAATGCTTGAGGTGTTATGCAATTCAGGAAAAACATTAGAGGCTATAGATCTCCTACATATGATGCCTGAAAAAGGGATTGCTACAGATGTTAGCATGTACAATATGGTCTTTTCAGCCCTCGGAAAGCTTAAGCAGGTCTCTTTTATAACCAGTCTCCTTGACAAGATGAAAGCTAACGGGATTGCTCCAGATCTGTTTACATACAATATTATGATATCAAGTTATGGTAGAGTTGGCCTAGTTGATAAGGCATCTGGATTGTTTGAAGAAATGGAGGCTAGCAGTTGTAAACCTGATGTCATCACTTACAATTCTCTGATAAACTGTCTTGGAAAAAATGGAGATCTCGATGAAGCCCACATGCTTTTTAAAGAGATGCAGGAGAAAGGATATGATCCGGATGTCTTTACCTACAGCATACTGATTGAATGCTTTGGGAAATGCAACAAGCTTGATATGGCATGCAGCTTATTTGATGATATGATTGCAGAGGGGTGCATCCCTAATATTGTAACTTATAACATTTTACTTGATTGTCTGGAGAGGCGTGGGAAGACAGGGGAAGCTCAAAAATATTACGAGATTATGAAGCAGCAAGGGTTAGTTCCTGACTCAATAACTTACTCCATACTTGAGCGATTGGAAACTAGATCTCAGAGAACAGTACGAATACGAAAGCCAGCTCAGGCTATAGGTTGGGTTGTCAGTCCGCTAAAGTGATGGTGGCAGAGCTCTGCCCTGGTTTTTAGGTTGTGCTCCTTGGACTCTGTTTACATTAATGAACTTTATTTCAATGCTCCAATGATATCGAGCTATATGTTCGGTAACTACTGAAATTTTCTGGATCTCTTCTTTCCTTTGGAATGATAAGTTAGGGATCATTTGGTCAGACATTCTACACGGTTAATTGTGTTGCACTTCTGATCAGATCTTGAACCATGTGCTGGATAAAAGGTATTGTGTTGATAACTCAAAATCAAAAGTTGTTCAAGAAGCAAAGATTCACCATTTCAAACTTCTGCAGATATGTGGGTTCTTGCAGTTAAAACTTACAAGATATTCAACATGATGAGTGTAAATCTGTAATTTGGTCATCATATTTTATGTAACAGAGACAAGTAGGAGGTTCATGACGTCAGAAAGAGAAAACTTGGTGACTTTAACATTGGATTAAAGGATGCTTGTCATGTTAAAGTTCTGGTTGACAATTACGACACTCTGGTAAGAGTTCTACTATGTCATCTTGTAAATTACCTTTAAGATGCGAAGAAGCTATCTTATAAATCTCGAACATCCATTTGTAGTTTCATATCACCAGATGAATATTTCATATTTAAAAATTGTCATTATTGTTGCTATCCTGTAGTGCTACTGAATGCAGGGAATTTTACTTGAGACAATAATCTTTGATTCCTTTTTTTTCCTTATGGTTTGGTCATAAAATGTAAAGCATAGCTGATTGAATATGCAGTGTTTGTGGTAACTTGTAATACGTGCAGCACATGTAGCTTGAAAAACCATCTATTTGTTTTTGACTTTTTGTGGAAGGTACATGTTGTCACTGTTATGTGAGATGCACAATTCGAAACATTCAAGAGAACTTGAAATTTCCAGTAATCTCAGAGGTAACCCGGGATGGCTTGGCTTGACTTGACTGGAGATGTAAATTAGACTTGAAATGAGGAGATAAACTTTTGGACAGAACTAGATAATTACTCATAGTTTGCTTTATGTCGATACATGTCACTCTTATATAATGGATGCTTAGATCCTTGATACCAAATAGAATTGGACTAATTAACTTTTTCCTAATTTAGGATGGGTATCTGATTACTATCTATTACTTTTCTCTCTTGGATTCCTCTGTTAATATTTCTCTCTTGGATTCCTCTGTTGATATTTCTGTCCATGTCCTGTACAGTTCTAGTGCATTAGGGCAATGGACCAACCTCCATAGCGTCCTAACTAAGAAACAGATATTGCAGAAGTACACGGGCAACTCTAGAACTTGCAAAAATTGGCAAAGTAAGTTGGTAGTCAACCAATTGGTAGCCATTTTGGCTTGCCTAAATATCGGCAAGCCAATATTTGGCATCAAACTAAGCAGCCAGACAGTATGTACCAATGTTCTAACTGCTAACTTCTTATTCCTAAGTACTCCCTCTCTTCCGAATTAGAAGATGTTCTACCTTTCTGAATCACGTCTGTATAGACATGTTTTAGTGTGTTTGTTCACTCATTTCAGTCCCTATGTAGTCTACATTGAAATATTCAAAACAACTTATAATTTGGTACAGAGAAAGTATATCGGGATGGGTAGATTGGGGTCAGTTCAGTCGACCGCTTCCACCCTCTAGTCCAAGATTGGACCTAGGATTCGTATGATCAAAATAGTGGCCCAAGCTATGGAAGGGCTTGCTTGGGTCCACGACATTAGCGGAGCGGTTCATGTCCTGGCCGAGTATCTTACTTTGTGGAGCCACAAATCAGTGGTACCACTCTCATTGTGGGTCGGGAGGACGTGGCGCTCTGACTTTTGCTCTTGGACTTGAAGTACTCCACGTAATCCACATACAGGGCTTCGTTGCTCAGTGCTCACACAAGATTCCGGTGGCACAAAATTCCCTGGAAGGCTCGTGCAATCTTGTGCCCCTCAGATATTGCTTCTACCTTTGGCTTAGCTTGCACCATCGTTGTTGGATAGTTGACCGATTTGAGCGCCATGCCCTCCCAAGCCACAGCAACTGGCCCTTGTGTTCCCAGGAGCCGAAGTTGACAGAGTACCTCTTCATTTGCTGTCTCTTGTCGTGGTAATTTTGCAATCTCACCCTCTGTTGAGCAGGCCATGTCTCGGCCATCCCCATGCAGCAGAGAAAATTCCTTGAAGACTGGTAGCTGACCATGCACAAGAGCATTCAGCATTCATAAGCGCAAAAGTAATGATTTTGACTCTATAGTTTTCCTAAATGCCTGGTCATTTGGTACAGTGTGTTCCAAGGGGACCTCCTGTCAATGGTTGATGACATCAAGGCAGAAGCGGAGCAGTGGCGACAGGCTTGTCATTATCAGCTGTGCGAACTGAAGTGAGGAGTAGCTAGACAGTCACACTAGACTGAGCAGCTAGAGCGCGTGTGTCGTGTATTATGTGATCTTTGATCTTGGCACTTGCTGCTCAACTTCTGTAACTATTTGCTTCTCTTCTTAATAAAAAGAGCTACACAGTCCAGTGCGAAAAATGCAAGTTAGTGTCCAGTTTCTAGTACACTTGTAAAATATGCTTTTTATAAACTGGATTCTGGATAAACAAATTGAAGAGTTATACCCCCAAGAAGCTCCCTTTTTGTGAGGTAGTCTACCAAATTGAGAACCTGTCAAACATCAAATCAGATAATTGAGTCTGGAAAAGCCTAGTGATGGCAGGAAAATTCTCCTTAAAAGTGAGAATTATTCCTGCCCTCAAGCCATTGTTTTAACTTGATTCCACATATTTCCTATAGTAACTTCAAGTGTACATGTTCAACTACCCGGTATCCTTTGCATGTTCTTGTGCTGCTGTGCCTTTTTTTAACCAATCAGGTGGCAATCAGGGCACCACTAAGGTGGCAATCAGGAGGAATGGAATTAGATTCCTTTGAGCAATTTCAGCTTGGCACGAAAAGTAGTCCAAACAATTATAAACCTCCTAATTGATTGAATTTTTGCAAGTTGTGACAAGAATTTCCATTTAATTAGGATAAGATATGGATGACATTTTGTTGGATATGATTTGTTGCTGTCAAGCTTTCTTGGACAACATGACAATATGCTCCCAATTTGTCAGATAATGCGGCATCTTTTGACGTGTGAAGATTTTGTTTCATTTTAGCCAACACCTATTGCTTATAATCTTTACTGTTTACACACCAGCAGTTTCCAAACCCTGGCATCTTCTGATGTATTTTGCAGCACAAATCCAACTGTTGCTATACCATTTAGTGAAGAGGTGATCGCTTGCTACACCAAAAGTACTTCTCTACCTATCCTTGTTTATGGATTAAAGTGCAAACATAGTTTAATGGAAACTCAAATCTACCTCTCAATAACAGTGTATACTGAATGATTTGATACGCTTACATTCTTCAACAACAACAACAAAACCTTGCATATCTGAAACTTTATATTCCACCATCATTTTTCTTACAGCATGTAGTAGATTCTACATTGACAGTAAGAGTTGATCAACTGCATATTCCATCATCATTTTTCTAATTTCTCTGCAGTGGGCTTGGGTGGGAGGATAATAGCAGCCATTATATTTGATGGGCTGCCCAGCTTTTTGGATATGCATAAAAAATATGGTCATGACCACTTCTTAAAAATGCGCGAGCAGGCAGATATCTATTCCCACACAGTTGAATCTCTTAATACAAAGCCACCTCTCATTTTTTTAATTTTTGAACTAGATGACGAATTGATTTTGTGAACTAGGTTTTATTCTTGGTTTTGCAGAATCAAGGCCAGTGAATACCAAGAGGGATCTCAATAAGAATGTAATCACCAGGACAACCTAATATATCATCATGGTGTATTTGATATCAAAAAGAATGTTTTGTGGAAAAATCATCGTTGTCATTGAAGTGTCTAACTTAGAAGCTTATACGCTGGTGAGGTCCCTTTAAGGATAGTTTCAACTTTCAACCAACAGAAATAGTATGAAGCAAGGGATAAGGGTTGAGACTAATAACACACCTAGCTAGAATAATGAATACACGGAGCTCATGTATTTTTTTTCACAAAACAGGCATGAGCTCCAGATTTATAGGATACTAATTGTTTTATCTGGATTAGATTCAGATATATGTTATGTTTGTTTTTATTCATGTGCAAAGTATAATATTTGAATGGCAAAGCTACTTAGGGCATAGATTTATCATGAAATCATAAATGTGCAGCTTTGGACTGCACAATACATATTGTTCAATAACTCAAATTTCGAGTTCATTTTCTATCGTTATTTAAAAAGTCAAGCAAAAAATACTGTAATTTGCATTTTTTTTTCCTATGAAAGATTGCATTGTGAAGAGTTAGATTTTAAGATTGGTGGAACATGAAACTACTTTTGGTTTATAAATCTTGAGACCACTTTGTAATTATATCAAGAGGTAATTTCATTTCAGTTCCTTTTCGTACATTGTTTTTAGTGTCAAATAAATTTTGAACCCGAATACATTGCAAATTTAAAACATTCATCTGCCTAATATTGTTTTAATATAAAAGTCGGGACTTATTACATGATTGTTACATTGAAGAGAATACACATCTCTTATACTTCAAAAATAAATTGTCAATTATGACCTCTCATTGAACATGCTTCCAGAGATTTCCTCCCAGTCATTTTGAAATTATGGAATTTGTTGGTCCAATATAATTTCACTTTCCACTTGAAATCCACTCTCAACCGTCTGTGGTCCAAATAGGACCATATGAATATAGAAAGTTGGGAATTATTCCATTCAGACTAATATGGCATGTTCTCCCACTTACAAGATTATGTGCTGGTTCAATTGGGAGTGAGAATTTTGAAACATCACAAGACAACAACCCAATTGATTCAAGCTTCCCGGCTCTATTTAAGACGCATAGTGATAGGCCTCTTAGAATTGCCATCTGGTTAGACTTCAAGTTCACTGAGTGATACAAAACAATGGCATTTGCTGTGCCCTCCTTGAGCTGCGATCTTTCTCTGCCTCATCCATGGATTTCAAACACAAAACAAGTTGCTCTTGGCAGGCCAGTACGAGGTGATTATGTGCCAATTTTATATTTCACCTTCAGCTTGGAAAAAATAAACTGTTGGGTATTCTTCTCATCTATAACATGTTGGTTAGTTTCTAATGCATAGAACACTAACTTTGGTTTCTGCTTGTATGTTGAGTGTCTGAAAATTTGATTCGTCTCTTAGTTTCAGTGCGGTATGTGCTCTCCTTTCCTGGTCTTGTTCTTTTTATAGTTTTATCTTACAGTGCTGTATTTTTGCAGCTTCAGTATTCCGACAGCCTTGCTTGAAATCGTCAACAGGAACTAGCACGATCTTGAGCAAGAGAACTAATGCTGCTATTCCCGATACCCCATTGCTTGGGACTATTGATCTGCTGGATGCCATTGAGGATGAATATGGTGGAGTGGTAGTTGACCCTACCTTTTTACCAAATACATCAAATGCATTTTCTGCGTCACTTCGATCCTCACTATCTTATTGGAGTCAGCAGGTAATACACGCTCTCATCAATAAGTGGTCAGTACGTGTAAAAGGCGACTGATGAGTTGCATACTGCAGGGAAAGAAAGGGGTCTGGTTGAAGATACTGGAAGATCAAGCTGATCTTGTTCCAATTGCAATAAAGGCAAGTTGACCGTATAGTTACACTTATTGGCCTTAGGTTAGCAGCCGGTCTTTCTGAGAGCATAATATTCCATAAACCGTAGAGTAATATAGTTAGTACTTACTACTGTATGCCATAGTTTCTGAAAATGGAAAAAAAATCTCCCCTCTCTAGGGCAATATTTCCAGTTTGTTTATTTTTTTTTTAAAATATTACCGCTAATTGTATACATTTGATTTTTAAGGCTTATCTGTGATGTTTCTTTCAGGCAGGGTTTATTTATCATCATGCTGAACCAGGGTATGTGATGCTAACTTTCTGGCTTCCAGATGGACCTGCTGCTTTGCCTTCCACCTCATTGCATCAAATTGGTGTTGGAGCATTTGTCATGAACGAAAAACGAGAGGTTATGATAAATTCTATTTGGTGCATTCTATCTTGGAAAAACTACTTGCTGAATAAATAAATAAATAAATAGAGATCCTAACCGGTTTATGTAATTCTTTTTGTTCTATATGCCTTTTTGGACTTAGGTGCTTGTTGTGAAAGAAAGAAAATGCCCATCACACTGTTCAAGCATCTGGAAGATACCTACTGGTTTTATTGACAAGGTACGCAGAGCAGAAACACCCTAGCAAATAAATGTATGATAAATAGCAGGGCAACGACTACATGGATTGTTTTTAACTTTGTCAACTCCATTTAATTGGATTTACCGTTCATGTTTTTTCGTTTCTGCTATCCAGTATGAGGACATATTTTTTGGAGCCGTAAGAGAAGTTAGAGAAGAAACTGGGGTACGTGCATTGTGTCCTCTCTACGCTTGACTGCAGTATAATGTTACCATGGATTGTTTTGACTTTTCGTTACAATTGTGCCTACTTTTCAGATAGAAAGCTGTTTCCTGGATGTGGTCGCTTTCAGGTATATCAAATACACTTTGATTGAAGTTATTTGAACATTTATGTTAGAGGGAAACGATTTTCTAATCGTGTTCCCTCTTCTCATATAGGCATGCACACCAAGTCACATTTGACAAGTCAGATATACTCTTTATATGCACACTCAAGCCATTATCATTTGACATATCAGTTGACGAGTCAGAGATTGAAGCAGCACAGGTTTTCTCGTCATAATTCATATGTTCCAGCTTGAACAATATGTTTAGTTAGCTTTCAGCTTTCGCTAACGTTCTCTTCGGGCTTTGCCATTTGTAGTGGATGCCACTTGACGAATTTATCAACCAACCATTCCATCAAGAGGATGAAATGTGCAAGGCCATAGTTGACATATGCATAGCTAGATATCGGAAGTGTTACACAGGATTTGCGGCTCATCGGGTCATGTCTAAGCTTGATAATAGGGCTGCTTATCTCTACTTCCAGGATACTGTGGAGGCAGCTGGGCGCGTCCCTGAGACAAGCTGGTATAAAGTTTGATTAACTGCCTAGAAAAGTGGAAATGTGCCCATAGGTCCATCTGCAAACAACATTCGTCAGGTTGAATTTTCCTTTCTTTTGGAGATAATGACAAAAAACCACCACAATTGAACACGAGTTGACGCGGAACCACCACCTTTGGGTTTTCTGACACATAAATACCTCTATTCGGGACATGGTGTGACGCGGAGCACTGATCACCACTGCTTAGCCGTTTGACAGCATAACTGGCAGGTGGGACCCATTGTCAGTTCACACGTGGCAAAGATGCTCACGGAGAGGGTTGACTCGCCGTTAACGCGCGTTAGGGCACGGCTCAGTTATGAGCGTTGCGCCGTCGCGTGGAGCTCGTACTCCACTCATTCCCTTCCTTCCTCTGCCCTGCCCAATAGATCCGCGCCGTCGCCGCCCCGCCGCCGGAGAAGACCACCGCGCGCCGCCGTTCCGCCATGGTTTCCTGGGCGATGGAGAGGAATCCTCCACGGATGTGAGCTCGGACAGCGTAAGTTCTCTCCACACTGATTGGGGATTTCTAGGGTTCATCTCGATTTCTAGGGTTCTTGACGTATTGGCGATTTATGTAGATGAAATCCACTCTAATTTAAGATTCCATTTGCCCTTGTTAGAGCATCAACACGATTAATGATTCCCAGTACTGCGGACTAGCCGACGATGAGGAAGAGCCTGTGCTCTGCCGATGTGGGTATGTGGCGGCCAAATTCGTGGGATTTGAGGGGTACAACACCGGCAGGAGGTTCCTAGCCTGTGAAGGCCAGGTGTGTGATCACTGTTTGTTCTCTAATTTGTGTAAATGTAGCTCCTTTTACGTACTGGTCCTGTTAAATGATCTTTGACTGCTGTTTAGGATGGAGAGAAGTGTGACTTTGTGCATTGGGTTGATCCAGTCCCTCATGATTCCATGATCAAAGCACTGAGCAAGCTATGGGAAATGTATGGAGAAGTTAAGAAAGGCAGAGTCACTGATGCCCTGGATTACATGGATAAGAGGTTTGGGTATCAAGACCAAATACAGAAACTCCACACTGATCTGAGGAATTCTCAAGATGAATTAGCTAAGGTAGTGCAAGAAAAACAAGTGACTTTAGCCCACAAGGCTATAGCTGAACAAGCATTGATGGAAGCTAGGGCTCAATTAGAAGAGAAGAGGATCACTGAAGCCACAACCTGTAAGATGCAGAAATGCTTGTTGAAGAAGGCAGAGAAGGACAGGAACAAGTGCAACGAAGAGAAGAGGAAGTTAGAGCATTACATTTCTGATTTGCTCAATAAGAAAGAAGACATGAGGAGCAAGTTCAAAAAGATAAAGGATCTATGTGATGTTTAATTTTAGGTTGGTCATGTAATGTTGAGACCTCTGTCTTGTTCAATCAAGATGTGTTGTTGAATTCAGTGTAGTTGTTGGAATTTGAATTATTTGTTGCATTATGAACACTTTGTGTTTGTGAGTTGTAAAAAGTGCAATTATTATCAGAATTATTGTGTGTTGTTGAATGGTTATTATTGTTGAATGAATACTGATTTTTTTGGTCCATTTAAGTGGATGGTTATGGTCTCGACAAGTTGGCGACAATTTGTCGAGACCTTTTTGTTCCATTTAAGAGGAGGGGTATGGTCTCGACAAGTTTTCGACAATTTGTCGAGACCTTTTTGGTCCATTTTAGAGGAGGGTTATGGTCAAGACAACTTGTCGACAATTTGTCGAGACCTTATTGGTCCATTTACGAGGAGGGACAACTTGTCGACAATTTGTCGAGACCTTTTTGGTCCATTTAAGAGGAGGGTTATGGTCTCGACAACTTGTCGACAACTTGTCAGAGACCTTTTGCATCCTTTTAAGACAATGCCTTAGGTTTCGACAATTTTTCGAGACCTTGTGCATCCTTTTAAGACAATGCTTAAGGTCTCGACAACTTGTCGACACCTTTTGCATCCTTTTAAGACAATGCTTATGTTGTCGACAACTTGTCGAGACCTTCAAACATGACATTAATGGACAATAAACACATAATTTTGAGACATAAATATATGATCAAACATCATTCACATTACTACATCCAACATATCAACTTAGCACCATCATTCAGTCAACAGGTACCAAAATAGAGTTGTTTTACATCACATGAGCAATTCAACCATGTGTGCCATACCAAAATAATAGGTTTTACATAACTTTTGTTTGCTCCCAGCAAATCAACCATCTAGAGGACCAGCATTGCTATCCCTACCAGGACCTGCATTTGCCCCAGCTGTGAAGTATGACATTACACCTCTCCTTGGTGCTGTGCTTGCTGAAGCAGTAGGAGCTGAAGCAGATGGACCTTCTGCTTCAAAATTTGATCTGGGTGGAACAAAAGAAGATCTTGCTGCAGCATCAGATGCTCTTGGTGGCCTTGGAGCTGGGTCTGTCACAGGAGGTGCAGCAGCAGAGGAAGATGAGCCTGCTCCAGCTCCACTAGTGCCTGCCTCATAAGGATTTTTCCTGGTTGTCTGTACAAAATAGAGTGAACATGTGTTACAAAATAGAGTTAGTAACTGAAAAATCAGTAAAATGCAGTCAAGATGTGTTCAAATATATATCAACCTTGTGCTGGGTTTTCCTAAATGCAAGATCAGGTCTAAGGGGCTGTGCACAGCTTGTGTACTTATGTCCTTGCAATTTGCAGTTGCTACAGGTAATAGTGCCCATCCTTGATGTTTCCTTAGGTTTAGGTACTTCATGCTTGCCTTTTCTCCTCTTTTCCTGCCTTCTTCCCTTTAGGTGATCTTTGAACCCAGGTGGCATTATGTCCTCAGTGTTTGTTTTAGTCCAGGCATGCTGCTGTGGCACAGGATAGAACACTGGCCTGTAGGACTTGAGGTACATGCCTCTTTTGAAGAAATCTGACACATAATCTTCTGGATATCCTCCTGATCTGTAGATGGCACTCACTGCATGGTTGCATGGCAACCCAGAAAGATCCCACTTTCTACAAGAACATGTCCTTTGTGTCAGATTTATCTCATATGTATGATCACCACTGCTTACCTGCCATAGGCCATCATCAGCTCTTTGTGGCACACAATTTCTTGAAAATTTCTTCATCAGTTCAAGCTTCTCACCATAATTAGGTGTGATTTCCCAGGTAGTTTCCCTCAAACCCTCCCTCTTCTCATCAAACCTGACCATTTGCTTGTCATAGATCCCTACAAGCATGGTCACTATAGGCTTGTTTCTTTCATCCAGGATGTATCTATTGAAAACCTCACTCAAATTGTTGTTCACTAAATCTGTCTTGCAGTTAGTGTCAAATGCCCACCTTGCCCATGTGTCCACTGGGATTTTAGATAGCCACACCCATGCTAGCTCACACTGTTTTTCAGTTCCTCCATTGCCTTGTCAAATCCATCCTTGGTGTATGAGTATGCTGCATTGTCTATGCACTTCTTCAGGTCCTCACCTTTGAAACCTGCTGTCTGGAAGTTGGCATAAATGTGCCTAAGACAGAACCTCTGGTGACAGTTAGGAAAAACTGTGTTAACTGCTTTAATTAACCCTTTCTGCCTGTCAGACATTATGGTGTACTGCCCAAACTGGCCTTCTTCTCCACCCAATGCTTCCTTCAGCTGCTCCAGAAACCATGTCCAATTTTCAGTGTCTTCTTTGGCAACAATGCCCCAAGCAATTGGATATATATTGTTGTTTCCATCTCTGCCAGTAGCTGCAAGAATTTGAGCACCAGTTGTGAGTTTAATGAAGCAGCCATCCAACCCAATGAAAGGCCTGCATCCCTCAAGAAACCCAAGCCTTGCAGCATTCACACAGTAGAAAAGCCTAAGAAATCTTGGCTTCTCACTGATGAAAACCTGGAACCCTTTCTTCATTTGTTCCTTTGTTCTTCAGTTGGGCCAATTTCAGTGTTCACTATGCATCTAGAACCTGGATTTTTATCTATAACAGTTTGCAAATAATCCCTTATTCTGTGGTACTGTTTCTTGTGATCTCCCATAACAGTCTCTCTTGCCTTTGTCTTCACTCTATAGGCCATCCTCTTTGGCACTTTTACACCATAGTCCTTCATTGCCTTGTCAACTATGGTCCTGATCCCTGTGTTAGGAGCAGATCTGAACTCATCCACATAGCAGTTGCTAAGCCACTTGCTGGTAACTCTGCTGCTTTGTGGTTGAGTAGCACAAGTGTGCTCCAAATGCATCTTCTTGATGCAGAAGGTGCTTTCATTTTTTATCTGAGAGGCTGACATAAAGAAGGGACATTTGTGCTTGGCTGGTACTTCCTCTGGTTCTTCCTCATCTGACTCTATTTCTTCTTCTGTGCCTTTCTTCTTCTTCTTCACAGGCCTGCAATCAACAATGATCCTATCTGAGCAGTTTCTGTGGTAATGAAAATTACGCATTTGCACAATATGCAGTCTGCACAATGCTTCCCTAAACTGATATACATCCTTGAAACAGAGCTTCAGAGCAAATTGTTGCTCTGGGTTTTCCCTACTCTCATCATACCACACCCTCTCTGTCTTCTTCTTGGCTCTGCTTTTCCTCCCTTTGGCAACCACAAATGGTAAAGGCTCACACCCATCATCTTCCTCTGGGTTAAGAAAACTGAAGTTCTCTTCATCATCAGATGGACCCCATTCTGTCCTAACTGGCAGTGTTGCATGAGAGTGTGATCTCTGAGTTGGCCCCTGCTTCTTCACTTTCTTCTTTGCTGCCTCCTCTGAAGCTGGAACATATGAGTCGAAGATGTCTTCTGCCTCTGAGGAATCCTCATACAGCTGCTCATCCACCTTTCTCTTCCTCTTTGCAATTCTTTTCTTCATTTCTTCTTCTTCCTTCTTCCTCTTCTGCTCTGCCTCAACTGGATCATACTGACAAGGATAAAGCCAACTGTCATCTTCTCCATCCCCTGCATCTTCCTCTGCCTCTGCATCTTCTTCCTCCTCTGCTGAATTCTGGAAATTTCCTTCAACAACTGTGCACAAAGGCTCAAACTGCACACTGTGCTGAGTCTCATAATAATTGTTCTGAGCCTGACCTTCCTCCTCCTCAAGATCTACCACAATGTGGCTAGGATATGCTTTAGCATAGAGCTTATCCTTTTTCTGTTTGCTCTTCACAGGAGACAACACAAGTGCTTGCTTACTCTTGTCCCTCATTACTGTTAACACAACTTTCTTCGTTTTATCATATTTTCTGAGCATATCATCCACCTTAGCATTGCTGTCAATTGTTTCTAGCCCTCTCAATCCCTCCCCTTCATCTTTAACATAGTACATTGTATCGCATAACCCATACCCTTCTTTCTCCATCAGTCCCAACAAGCTCAGCCATCGAATATCAGCCCGACGCATGGATTTTGACACAAATGTCGTACCATCAAATTGAATGAACAATTCCCACATCTCTGAATCTTTCCTATATTCAATGGAAGGAACGAATTCAGCAAAGACGAACCCTAGAACCCGACAGACGAACCC
Source organism: Poa pratensis (assembly GCA_947311845.1). Taxonomy (NCBI): domain Eukaryota; kingdom Viridiplantae; phylum Streptophyta; class Magnoliopsida; order Poales; family Poaceae; genus Poa; species Poa pratensis. Next base: position 30,104,308 of record CAMZMU010000052.1, on the reverse strand, counting down.
TAAAACGACTAATTAGAACAGGGGAAGTGAAATTACCCGTAGTCTGGGAGGTAGTGGCTGAGCGGGTCGGTGCTGCACTGGCTCGCCGCCGCCACCTGCGACGACCCCTCCTCCGGCGCACCCTTCTGCCCTCCAGCCGACGACAGATCCATCGCCTCAAGCTCGTCCCCGCTGTCCAGATGGACGCCGACCTTGTCGAATGGACTGCGAGGCCCGCCTCCACTGCAAGCGCCGCCATCCCCGTCCGCCGCGCCACCGCCTGCCCCGCCGCCGTCACCGTAAGGCGAGCCGCCGCCCCCTCCAGTCGCCATTCGTGTCGCGGGAGAAAGACAGACGAAAGAGAAAGACAGAGTGAGCCGTGCCCTAACGCGCGTTAACGGCGAGTCAACCCTCTCCGTGAGCATCTTTGCCACGTGTGCACTGACAATGGGTCCCACCTGCCAGTTATGCTGTCAAACGGCTAAGCAGTGGTGATCAGTGCTCCGCGTCACACCATGTCCCGAATAGAGGTATTTATGTGTCGGAAAACCCAAAGGTGGTGGTTCCGCGTCAACTCGTGTTCAATTGTGGTGGTTTTTTGTCATTATCTCTTTCTTTTGTGGCATCTTGGAAAATAAGAAATGATCACATAATTTTTGGGACTCTTCATCTGCAACAGAACGGCTGAGGTTTCCAGTAATGATGTTTCTGACCCCTTAATTATAATGGTGGATTCTGGAAGCGGATAATCTGAATCATCCTAACAAATTGATCGTGTATGTAGTGTTGATGCATGTATATTGTATGTGTATGGCCATTTGCAAATAATTTAGAGTGGGCAATCGTTTTTGGTCATGTACACTGCATCGGGCATACCCATATTTGCTCAAGCCTTATAAATTATATATGGGATCCATTTATGATTTAGAAATGTCTTAGCTCAAAAGGTGAAATCAGTAGATTCTATTATATCCTCAAGCCCTTCATTTTGAGTAAAAGAGAAGTTGTAAAATGAAGTAGAAATTAATATGTAGGTATACACTGAAGCATCAGAAGTATAATTCTGTACTCAATTGAGCCTAAGAGTTCTTGGACCAAATTGGGGTCTTTTAGTCAGATATAGTGTGCTGAAATATCAGTAGAGCTTCTTCCGGGTCATTTCGGACCGCTCTTGTTCAAAAAAATAAATACAAGAGGAAATCTAAGTACGAGAATTACTGACAAAATAGTAAAATATAGGGTAAAACTTAGAGTTCACTTTTTTTTTCTCTAAAGGTGGTAACAAATGGAAATTAATTACTGACAAAAATGGTGAAATAGAGGGTAAAACTTAGAGTTCACTTTTTTTCTCTAAAGGTGGTAACAAATGGAAATCTTAATCAATGTATCTTTGCAGTTAGAATACATACCCTAAAGTGCACGACACCGTATTTCACCATCGCGCCACCAATTTGCCTAACAAAAGCCTTGACCAGTAAAGCACAAAATGCATTAAAAATGGGATAAGGATAGCGGCTGGTCAGCGGTCAGCCCAGCTGCTTTTGCTCACATAGTCGCCATCGGCCTCACATGCGCCAGCTTCAGCCACCACGTATCTATGTCATCCACACCTTGGCTTTCTTTTCACCCTCGCGTGTGCGTGTGAAAACGAGCTGATTTCGAAGCCCGTGAAAACGAGCCATCCGTGCAGACGCTAACCAATATTTGTACACATCGTACTGCGTCTGAAGATGAGTAATATACATCAGTGGCATGTACTTGTGTCGAAAGCTCACTTCGATCACTATACTAAAAATACAGTCAACTCGCGTGAACAGATCCTTAAAATTCAAAATCTGGGCGGCAATCCCTACTATATTGGGAATTTTGTGGTTCGTTTTCTGGAGCCCTAGTTTTTCTCCAGGCCAGATTGTTCATCTGTGCGGGTCGTCTTTTGACCGTAAAACCTAAAAAAGGTGGTTATTGTAAGGGCCAAGGCAATTTTCAGGACCTACCAGAGAGGAGTGTCACTATTTGAGACTTGTGACTTGGCTTCTAAAGTATTTGGAATGGCTACTTGACAGGTATAATTACATAATTACAATTCCTTTAGATGTGAAACATAATATGTTCTAGCAAAATTAATACTAAAATTATATTTTGAAACCTACAATTATTCAACTTTTAAGCAACAACTGACAGTAGCCCTCCCCCGTAACCCTCCTGCGCCGCCTCCGCGCGGCGGCGGGAGGGCCTCCCTTCCTCCCCCTAGCGACCTCCACCGTATTCTCCTCCTCCCTCGCCGTCGCCAAGGGGCGTGACTGGGCGCAGCCCAGTTGTTGCCGGCGGCGGCGGGGCATCTTCTCACCCTTCCGCCCATGGGTACTGGCGCGGATGGAATCCTATGGGCCGGGGTGTGGCACGCCCGCCGGCGTCACGGCGCTGCTGCCTCTTGGTGGCGGTGCGGCGGATGGTGTGAAGGTCTCCTCCAGGCAGATCGGCCTTGCGGCATGGTGACCTCTCCCTTCAGATCTCGGCCATCTTGGTTGGCAGATCTTGAAGGTGAGGAGGGCGGCCAGTGCAAGCCGGGCTCAGGCCGACGACTGCGGCACCCGTGGGTGTCGTTGCCTTGTTGAAGGAGTTGTCGCCGCGAATCACCCGCCTCTGCACATAGTTCCAGGGGAAACCCTAGATCTGGATCTCCAGATCGGACGATGACAGCACCCTATGGTGTGCCCTCTTGGGGGCTCGTTTTGGAACTCGGGATGCCTGGAGGGGAACAATGGTGACTCGGCAGCATGGTGCAGTGGGGTCTCGGCGTGGATGCGTGCGAATGGATGAGGGCAGGGCGATGGTGCTATTTGGCGTCATGGCGACGTTGCCGGCTGACCTTACAAGGACATGGCGTTGATCTTTGCCTGAAGATGGGTTCGAGGAAGACGGCGGAAGCGACTTCGGTAGCGCGCACATGCGGTGCGCGTTGCGGGTTTGCTGGACCGATACTCCGGTTGTAGATGATGTGTGTAGGTGGGAGGTCAAGGCATGCGGCTCTGATCATGGCCACCCCCATCATAGTTGTAGCGACTTTTTGTTGCCGAGCGGCTGACTTCGGTTTGATCAATGTTGTAACTTGTAAGCTTTGATGAATAATTGCGGATAGCTGTGTGCATCACTTTGATGCAGAGGCCGGGGACCCACACCCTCTTATCTAAAAAAATCAACTTTTAAGCAACCAGAGACTGAGAAATCGTTCGTGAGTTGGTCAAGATTAAACTAGGTCTATGTAAAATAATTAGTGGTCCTCCCGAAGAGAGAAAATAAAGGATGGACTCTGGTGACCCGCATTTTAAAAAGCTAGGGTGTGATCCAATCAGTGGGGCTGTACTGGCAAAATATCACGGTCAACGATCTCACATCATGCACAGCTAATGCAAAGATTAGCCCAATAAAAGGTCTCCCGCCTCTGGCCGTCACATGCATGCACGATGACGAGTCGTAGGATTCCGGTGACGACACTTTCCTCTGCGATTTTCCACCCGTGTGCATTGCATCTGTGTCTGGCTTTGGCTCTGCTTATCTCTTGAGCCTCATGTGGGTTATCACGGTTATGGTATTGACTGATTGATTGCATTGGACCAATAAGAGCCACAAGTCGATGACATGTGGAACCTTTGATGATATTCCTTAAGTTATGTGTCTTCGAGAGGAGGGTTTTTACTTTTTCCGCAGTCACTCACGTCAGTGGCGGACCTTGAACAAAATCTTTGGGGGGGCTGAAGCTACAAAATGACGTGTAGATTTTTTTTTAAGCACCAAATGATACCACGACAACGAGCTAATTTTCTTTTACCATTTTCAGAAACATATACACCAAATATATTTCTAACATTAATATATGTATAATTAGATTGATTTTGTCCACAAAATATATTTCTAACATTAATATATGTATAAGGTCCACCAAATTTAGATGCAAAATTGGGGTCAAAGAACACGGAAAGTAGATTGATCCCGGGCACCAGTGATCTCACTTATTTTAAAAATCCGAAAATCATATTTGTGAGTTTCCAAAAATCTGAAAAAAAATATATCCAGATGTAGCCCATGATGTATTCCAAAAACGTGTAAAATTTTAATCTGAGATACCTTATATTATGGGATAAACAAAAATAACAAATATAATAAAACTTAGAGATTTGAAAATATACATTCTTGGATCTACACATTTGTCATTTTTGTGTAACTCAGAATATAAAGTTTTTTAAGTTGAAATTTTTCATGTTAGTGGGATATATCATTGGCTATACGTAGATTTTTTTCAGATTTTTTTGAAACTTATAAATATGGTTTTCGAATTTTTTTAACAGGAGGGTGCACTGGTGCAAAAAAAAAGTCTCCACTGTCAAAGAACAGCTCTTTTTGCATGACCTAGTTCGAACTTTCCCCAATTTTGATACAAAAATGGAGCACTAAACTACCTCAGCTAGGAGGAGAGAAGTTTCAGCACGTTGGAGCCTTAGAGGAATCAGCAGTGGATCAGAGGTGCTTGCAGCTAGCAACCCGGAGTACTCACGCTAGCTGCTAGTCTGCTACCCCGCCGACAGCTAGTACTACTGCTGCTCAGTGAGCTGAGTTTATGGGCTGCATGCCACGGTAGAAGTAGGGGTAGTAGGCATTTTGTAAATTTGCTGGGGGGGCCACGGCCCAGGTTGGCCCCCGTGAAGGTCCGCCGGTGACTCACGTAGTCTCTTCCTACCGAGTCGCAAATCATGGTCGTCTCCCCATACCTCGGCGTGCGGCCCCAACTTTCTCCTTTCTTCTCCTCCGATCGACAACGTCGATCGAACTGCATGCTCTCGCCACATGAAATCAGCGTAAATCTTGCGCCGCCTTGCCATCCCACCCTCCTCGGAGTATCCCCTCCACCAACCCATTGTCACCCTCGTCCATACATCTAAGGCCCCCACACAATTTCTTCTCCGACGACAATGCACACCGCACCCTGGCCCAAACCCTAAGGTCATTGCTTGACCACCATATTTCTCTAGACACGCCGCCGCCTTATCATTCATGACTCCCTAGGGTACGTGGTCGGTGGTGTCGCTGACTCTAGCGAGGTGGGTGGGAGGTAGGCATGGAGGTGCTGGAGAACGCAAGGGGATCAGAAGGAGCCAGACGGGATCGAGGTAGAAAGAGGAAAAGAGAGGAGGAGGGAGATAAGAGCGTCTTTTTTTTGGTGTGTGTGGGGGGGGGGGGGGGGGGGGGGGGGGAGGTGGGTCTTTACTGTAGCGACTCTTTTTTTATGGGACTCCAACCTTCCCCCTGTATTTTTTTGGTTCTCCTTTTCATGTAGTGCAACTCAATAGGCATTCAGCAAAAAATGAGTAGAATACGACCATCAAATAAATTGCACTTGAAAAATAGCGAAAGAATAATCGAAAGAAGAATTATACTCGGTAAAATAACGCAAAAACCCATCCATCATCTCAAAACTTTAATTTGTGGCAGCTAATTTGTTATCGTCGAAAAATAATAACATAAGGTCTTGTTTTGAAAACCTCATGAATATGAACTGAAGGACCGCTAACCAGATTAACATTGTGGGAGATAATTCATTTATTTTATAGATGATCAATTAATGTCGATGATATCCGCAGCAAGAGAACACAAAGTTGTGTACCATGTGATTTTGTAAAGAAAAAATAGTTAGTTGAGTGCTATTCTTTCTTTTTTTTTTGCAAATTTGTCGATTTGTTTTGGTGAACTAATCTTACCAACTTAGAAATGGCATTTCTCATAGACAAGGAATGACAAACAAATCCAAAAGGAAAACAAAGGAAACCATCAAGTCGCCAACAGCTGAGTGGCCAACCATAAAAGGTGAGACTCCTCCAATTTGCAAATATATAACTCCAAACTGAACACTTGGACGCGCTCATACTTAATTGCACACTTGCCAGAGAAAAAGGAGAGAGACAGAGAAGCGGGGCGCATGGAGCCTCACATGAAGAGCGCGCTGCGTGAGGGGTTGACGGAGCCGGAGCGTCGGGAGCTGGAGGGCGTGGTGGAGGAGCACCACACGTTCCCTCGGCGGCCGTCGGGTACGTGCACCTCGCTGGTGACGCAGCGCGTGCAGGCGCCGCTCGCCGCCGTCTGGGCCATCGTGCGCGGCTTCGCCAACCCGCAGCGCTACAAGCACTTCATCAAGTCTTGCGCCCTCGCCGCCGGCGACGGCGCCACCGTCGGGAGCGTCCGCGAGGTCACCGTCGTCTCCGGCCTCCCGGCCTCCACCAGCACCGAGCGCCTCGAGATCCTCGACGACGACCGCCACATCCTCAGCTTCCGCGTCGTCGGCGGCGAGCACCGCCTCCGCAACTACCGCTCCGTCACCTCCGTCACCGAGTTCACGCCGGACAGCCCTGGGGACCGTGCCTACTGCGTCGTCCTCGAGTCCTACGTCGTCGACGTGCCCGAGGGCAACACGGAGGCTGACACCCGCATGTTCACCGATACCGTCGTCAAGCTCAACCTCCAGAAGCTCGCCGCCATCGCAACCGCCAGCTCTCCTTCCGCTCCGTCGCCGTCCGATGAGCAAAGCTAATGATCATCGGTAATCGATCGTTCCTCCATGGCCGGTTGCATTCGATGCAATGCGTGCATTGTGATGCTTCCTTTTTTTTCTTCTTTTTTTCCTGCCGAAAAAGAGAGAAGAATTTAATGTTATTGCAATTCTGATGGGTGATGACATCGAAAGAGGGTGCAAGTTGCTGTTTTTATTTTCGGTTTTGTATGTATATTCCATCGATCGTTATCTTGCAATGTCATCATGTTATCACTCTTTTTTTGTTTTTGCCAATCTTTCTCCAATATTGGGTAGTTGGTACTCATACTTTTAGATAGCGCTTTTGGTTTGGCATTTTAAGCAGCACGGCTGAACAAGGTCACAAGAAAGTATCACCCTAGTGCAAGTTGGAATTAAATGCTAACAAGATTTGCATATTAAACTATTATAATCGGGTACCCAATTATCAAAACTTCATATTCTTCACTTCATTGACTTATGTAATCTTTATTTTCCCAGCGAACAAGACAGTTTTATTGATATTCATAATCGAGATATATTGACATAAGGGCTAGGAAAAAGTCAAAGATGGTATGCTGCGTTTCTTAGCATATTGAGCAAATTCATGATGGATACATATGTGATTCATGGCACAAGACTTTGAGTCTGGCAATTAGTATTACTACTTGCTCTGTTCCAAAAGGTTAGACGTTTTGATCAGACTACCAAAATATGAGAGCGGCGTTTTGTAGCTCGGGCTACATGTAGCCCTTTATTTCGAAATTTTTGAAATTGATATTTAAAGTTTACAAAATATCTGAAAATATCCTATATGTAGGTAATGATGCATTCTATCAATCTGCAAAGTTTTAACCAGAAATACATTATATGATAGGAATTTTAAAATGACGAAAATGAAAATCTTAAATAGTGAATAGTACCAAATTTGAACCCTCCAAAATTTGTCAGATTTGTCTTTTTGTGTGGCTCAAATTACAATGTTTTCCAATTTGAAAATTTGCATGTTGGTAGAATACATTATTATGAACATCTAGAAAAAATCAGAGTTTTTTAAACTTTAAAATGTTGTTTACAAAAAAATTAAAATAAAAGGCTACATGTAGACCGGGCTACCTTCTTTTTCGACCCAATATATCTTATATTTAGAAATAGAGGCAGTTTTATTTATCAGTTAGAGGACATGTAGACATACACGCAATCTACTCATGTGACACGCACACATACATGTGTGCTACCATCTTGTGCATATGCTAATTGTAGGCTCTAAGAGCCCATTCTATGTATATGCATTCTACTGATGGGTTAAAAAACTTTTCAGAGATGACTTCGTGAGACTTATGTGTTTTGGTAGTAGTTTTATGCAGAGAACTTCATGTAGATCAAGGTAGCCACATACCTCCTTTAGGAGATCCCACAAAAATAGTATGTAGAAGAATGAATGTTTTGCGCACATAATACAGTAATACTTGACCAATTTATTTTGAAAAATCATCTTTGTTACTGCCATATAACCGAAGCATGAATAGTGACTACTTGCCCTTATGGTCTCAGTGACTCGTGAATTCTCATAATCGAGTTTTGCAAGCTCATGACTTCTCATAATCGAATTTTGCAAGCTCATGCACTAAAACTTCGATTCTTTTGTATCCGTTGAGAGAACCTATCACGCTCAAATCATGTAAGCCCACTTGGACGTGGAATCAAGTCTTCTATTTTCTAGATGAATTGGATAATTTAGCATAATATTTGTTTGTGTAAATGTGTTATTTTTCTATCACCTTGATTATAGATGCAATGTGTGAGACTGAAATGACATAGTGTATACAATTTTGAACTAGTATTTATGACCATTTTCAAGAATTGGGTTTTTGGCAGTAATTGCCTTGTTATACTAGTAAACACATGCAAAACGAATATATTGTCTTGATATTTCTAAATTAATATATTATACTCCCCTCGTTCTAAAACATAAGATGTTTAGCCTTTTTCTGAATAGCATGTATCTAGACGTGTGTTAGTGCGTAGATACACTTATTTCACTCGTATGTAGTCCTTATTTAGTTTGTAATGAAGTAACTAAAATATTCTATAATTTGGAACTAAGTGAGTACTATTTAATTTTACATGTTTTCTTATCATTAATATTGTTGGTGCCGAAAAGAAACCGTGAAACATTTAACTCTAGGCAATTTTTAAGATAGTCTAGTATGGATACATCAATACTCAAGAACAAGAAAATTAAGACTGCATATATCACATATTGTAGTAAACTGAAAAATATTGTTCCAATAAAATTAGATAACATGCACATTTCGAGAACAATGAAATGCCTTGTTATGAAACAAAGATTGCTTTGAAATAAATTATGTGATATAGGTAATATAAATAATATTCAACAAAAATTAAGGAGCAATCAGTACAACTAAGAGGATGTAAATGTATATGAGTGATTAGAGAAGGCCACATCCACTGAAGACATAACTACTAAATTAGGTGAAAGGGCTCGGGATGTTTAGCTCAAAAAGCATGTCAACCTAACTCGTGTTTTGCATATTGGTACAAATAATCACATTAGTTGGTAAGCTATGAGATAATGGATGTTGTTTATGTCGTGTCCTCGGCAAGAAACAATTGGTTCTTATTGAACGTACCCTCAAGTTAATTTTTAAAAGATACGGGGATTTTCAAATAATGACTCGCCAAACACAAACACAATATGGCCCCGTGTCCCTGCCCCTGACCCTTCCCACACGCACACACCTCCTTGGACGGTGGCGCATGCGTAGACCGCTTGGTTCATGCCCACCCTCCACCGGCGTCCATGCCCAAGGGCCAAGGCCCTAGGTAGCTGCTCCACCGTCTTAACCTTGTCCGGACGACCAATCCGTCCCAGATCGAGATCTGGATTCGCCACCTGTGTAGGCACCCGCCTCCACAGGCTCTGAGATCATTCCAGAGATGCAACCATCTACGCTTCTTGGGTCCTCTCAGGGAGGAGGGGCAGTTTGCCAGAGACGCTACCATGCTTGTCAATATTTATTATGTTATCTATACCAAGGTTTGTGAATTATCCATATTGTTGAATGGATCGAAGTATTAAATTTCTCAATGCCTGTTGCCTAACAAATGATGTGTGTGAAGAAGGTCAAGTTGAAAAAAAGAAGGCCAAGTTGCATACTATCAAAAGTTGTGGTCAGAATTGCTTGGTAAGCAAAGCCCCATGAAAGAGAGAAACGAAAAGGCTCTTCTAAGAAAACAAAGAACAGCCTTGCTAAGCCCATCAAATGGTCAACTGCCTAGCGACTGGGAGCTTTATGTATGCATTCACCAGCAAAATTAAACGCCACTCCTGTTTCAGGTTGTCTACTGGAAAAAGAAAGTGATTGGTCAATTTGCTTGTAGTACAAATAAATAATGGTAAAAATATGCATCGAGAAGCATGCAACATTTATCTAAATAATTATTATTTATAAACAATGCATACATGAGCTGTTTAGTAGTTTGCCTCATCTGGTGCATTAGGTTCACAACGGTTGAGGTTTCACAATTCGTTTCCTTGATTTATGTGGTGCGAGTGTGGTGATGACTTGTCCCGCCCAATATACTATTCGTTGTGAAGTTAGTTTATCATCTACAATATGATTATTTTTCGAGTGCAATAAAATATTGACCTGATTTTGTTTACTCTATAGTTTATACCTTTTCAACCATGTGCAGTACCCAATCGACCAGGGACGAGCATAAAAACAAAATTCCATCTTAACTTTGGTCAACAGCTTAATTTGACGATCTTTTAAAACATCTCCAGAAAAATCCCATATTATTGTTCAACTCCCCCCTAAAATGAAACTACATTTGTTCTTGCATCCACCTTTGTTCATCTGTACCTCCAACAACGTTAGCACCTTCACACAGATTATTGTTTCGATTCCTCCTACTCATCAGTCCTCAAAGTGTGTCTAGGCTCCCCTATATTTTTTTCAAGACAAATATAAGCTTTTCCTTATTCCCTATCTCTACATCATTGTGCATTCAAACATTGGTTTATTGCAGTGTTTGCAACTCATAAGAAAAACATAGCTAAATTAAAATGCGTAGCAGAGTGCACATGAAAATAAACTGAAACAATATGAAGCGAAAAACTCACGTCCGCCATGTGTAAAAAAACAGACCATAAGTCTTATGTGGCAGCTCTTAAGGTTCACCTTATACATTGTCTCTATCTTTCATGTTCGCCTTAATCTCAAGGTCTATCGCAAGCTTGTGAGTTACCCACAAGGATTCAAATATTATCTAACTATCCTTCTCTTTTGCATGGTGTGTAGTAATTTAGATGACCTGTGAATTCCAACTCAAAGTAAACCTTATACACTGCACCTATTTTCCACTATATATGCGGGTCCAGGTTATGCTAAAATTCTTCTTATACTACATAATTGATGCCGATACACTACTTTGTTGGGGCCAATTCTCAACGTGATAAATGGAGGTCAGAGCCTGTCCCCAGTTGGCGCCATCTGCATCGGTAGTTCGTCGGTATCCAGGACTTGGCTCGAATGTCGTTTGATCCAAATCAAATTCAAAAGAGGATAAAAGCCAGTTTCACATGACATCGGACATGTTGGAACTCCCGCATACCAGTTCAACTTCTCGTGTCATAGACACAGATTATAACCAACTCCACTTGTCCCTACAATCTGTGTGAAGCCTCTCTAGATTTTCCAAAAGAAAACAAAAACTTTTTAATCACAACAGACTGACCTGACGAGGAAACCGTTGTTAACCTTTTGGGCCGTGATTTTTTTCTGTTGTTGAGAATTTCCACAGCAGATTTGATGGACGGGCTCTAATTTCTTAGAGGCCCAAAAAGAATACAGTGCAGCGCAAGTCAGACTAAAACCCATTTGGCACAAGACTTGGGCCCATGTTTGTTTAACTTGGTACTACCAAATTTGTCGCCCTTGTCACAAATAAAAAAACATTGTCGCCCCACTCGTGGCAGTGCTGCACTGCCTTGAAAATACACAAAACTAACACGACGCAAATTCAGTATAAAATAAACTTTTTTGTTAATATTTTTGAGACTAACCTTATGCATAGCACCTACCACGAGTACGCTATTGTCTACAACATCACGCTGACCATTAGCACATTCCGGGTCCACTATGTGTAATAATTCGTAACTTTCGATCTAGAAACTCGAATGGCATGCTCCTTTTTCTATGGGTTACTAATTAAATTCAATGCCACTAATATCATGGTTGGACAAGCAGACATTTTTTATTGAAGCGTTTGATTATGTTGATTTTTTTTATTGTTTAGATAATTTTGTAAACAAGATAGTGAAGGAGGACTACATCCCAAATCTGGACCAAGAGGAGTAACTTGCATCTCTAACAATCGTCCACTTTAAACACATATTTCAACTGTACATGTTTACAAGTACAAATTGCACGTTACTTATAAAATAATATTTTGGTACTGAGTATTTATCAAGCGAATTTCATATGCGAGGTAGATGATGGTAATACTTAATTAGCTTAATACATGTTAAATATAGTTGCTATATGCCACCGATCGTGTTCGTATACTCATTGTCCAGTTAATGTGCATGGATGTGTTTGTTAAAGTAAAACTATGATTTGATGATAATATTCCTACTCAAATAAATGTCTCAAAAACCTTAGAAGCCATGTGTTGACCAATGTTCTTTGTGTGAAGGGTGTTCATGAGAATTACTGTAATGACACATGAGTTTGTTAAAAAGTTCTCAAAGGCAACGCTAGTTATCGGCAACGTGAAGCTTTTGAGAATTTTTGAATAAACGCACATGTTTATCATCACCATAATCCTCATAGATACCATTTTTAGAAGCATCTTTAGTTAGCAGATGTGGCTCCCAAGATGTCTTTAGACATTTATTTGAGTATGGGATATTAGGATGACTCCAACGGGGCGACGCAAACGGACGCGGTTTGGTCCGTTTGCGTCGCCAAATGGACCCATGTCCGGCCCACGTCCGCCTCTTTCCGGCCACTGCCCCCAACGAGGCGACGCATCGAGTCCGCCCTGTAAGTTTTTTTCAACTAAGCAGGCCCTATATGGCCTTTTTCATTGATAGATAGGGGAGATGGGCCACAAATGGCCTGTTTGTGTCCACCACAGCTAGTCAGGGGAACTGCCCCTGCCAAGCACAATAAATAAGCTCAAATAACACAAATAATACAATTCATAAAAGCAATCCAAATAGTTCATCAATTACTTATTATTATAATCCAAATAGTTCAAACAAACATAAATAAACAGTTTCGCAAATAACAAATTGTTTCATGCATTACAAACCAAATAAATAAGACAAGTAGTTCATCAAATGGAACTACTGTCCCTGGTCACCCTGGTTACCGTAGTGCTGCCAGACATGCTCCACCAAATTATTTTGGAGCTGAACATGGGAGTCCTTCTCACGAATATCACGGTGGAAGTCGAGGAACTGAGCAAATGTGGACGGTCCCTGGGCTCAACCAACTCACCCCGGAACTACCATGCCTGATCATTCAATCCCTCGTCGCGTTCGTCCTCCACGATCGTGTTGTGCATGATCACACACGCTGTCTGTCCCATGTCCGAGCAGGATGGCGAACAATAGCCCATCGGGACTGTAGAGCACCGAATGCACGCTCTACATCCTTTTCTTGCGCTCTCTTGCTCCTTGGCAAACCTCTTCTTCTCATCATTGGGATTGGAGATTGTCTTCACAAATGTAGTCCATGTGGGGTAGATCCCATCAGCAAGATAATATGGCTTGTCATATTGGTGACCACTGATCTCAAAGGTCACCTGGGGTGCCAGGCCATTGGAGAGCCTATTGAACACCGGAGACCGCTGCAGCACATTGAGGTCATTGTGCGAGCTGGCCATGCCAAAGAACGAGTGCCAAATCCAGAGGTCCCGTGATGCCACGGCCTCAAGTATGACCGTGCAGGCCCCAACATGGCCCTTGTACTGCCCCTGCCAAGCAAATGGGCAGTTCCTCCACTCCCAGTGCATACAGTCTATGCTCCCGATCATCCCGGGGAAGCCTCTTGCCTCGTTGATTGCCAAGAGGCGAGTCATGTCGGCAGCATTGGGCTCCCGCAGGTACTCCGGCCCGAACACCTGCACCACGACCGCGCAGAACTTGTACATGGTGTCCAGGCACGTGGACTCACTCATGCGCACATACTCATCCACAAGATCGCCGGCAATCTCATACGCAAGCATGCGAATGGCGGCGGTGCACTTCTGGTACGACGAGAAGCCCCTCATACCACATGCATCGGGCTTGCACATGAAGTAGTCATCAAAATGCATCACGCCCACCCGGTTGCGGTTGAACAAGGACCTTCTCATCCGGAAACGGCGCCGGAAAATCTTGGGAGGGTATGTGGGCTTGTGGGGACGAAAGTAGTCCCCATACAGCTGGATTTGGCCAGCTCGCCGGTTCCGGTCAAGAGCAGGAGAACGGCCCGGCAAGGAGCCAAGGAACACCGGCCGCATCCTCTCTATGTACTCGTTGACGATGAGGGTGGCGACCAGGGCGTCACTGTCATCGTCGGAGGAATCGTCCGAGGATGAGTGGTACATGATGTGGTTCTTGTAGAACCACTCATCCGCGCTATCCATGGCCGAGGGTCGTACCTGAGTTGCCGGGGCGAAGGGCCGAAAACCTTGCGGGCGGCGTGGCTGTCGCGGGCGCTGTGGACGGTCCTGGCCGCAAGATTCACCGGTGACGGCGGGGAAGCACCTGCTCCGGTGACGGCGTCCCCGGAATGGCCTGCAGTGCCAAATCGAGGGTGCGACGGCGGGTGGCGGCGAGAGGGGCGGAGGAGGAGGAGGAGATTGGGGTGGGGAATGGCCTGATTTGCGGGCCAGGGGCGGACTAGGACAAGACACAAAAGAGCTCCGCTCGCGTCCGAGGCCGACGCATCGGTGGCCCAAATTTGGGCCAGGAATGCGTCGCGGCGGAATAAAGAACGGACCGCGGTCCGTTTGCGTTGTCCCGTTGGGCCGTGTTTTTGACCCTCGCGGACAGGAACGGAGCCGCGCGGACTCGATGCGTCGCCCCGTTGGAGTCATCCTTAATCCCTAAGTCACAGTTTTATTCTAATAAGCACATTTTTCTTTGTGAAGGTGGCAGCAAGCTGCTGCTTCGATATCTTAAGAGAGACATTTTAATAAGCACATTATTACCACCACCAGACTGCGACGCTACGATGTGACGTTACAGGAACAGCGCAGAACAGGCGAAAGGTACGTGCTATGGCGTGTCCCTGTGGCACAGTGACGCCATCGTTACAGCAGGCTAACATCGCAGCAGTAGCACGTACTACCTCGGTACCTGATCGATGCCGTACAAGCAGCTAGCTATGCTGGAACGCAGTGAAGAGGCTATTGCCTGGCACGTGATTGTGCCATCAGTCTTCGGACGCTCTCTAGGTACTACTGGTTGATACGTCTCCGGTGCACAGCTGACCTGACGCGTACAATCAAATGGCTGTGTACGATCAGCGACGAGCGTATGTACGTATGTATACGCAGCTATGCTACAGTCCTGCCATGAGCCGTCATCTCACATACGAAAACATTCATAGCTTTGGATGAAATCCTGGATCAGGAAACGCTGCGCAAGCTCGGTACCTACACGGGCTACACCAACGATTCGGGAGGTTCAGGGCCTTTTTTTTTGGATCGTAGGATTTTATAAAAAAAAAAATTGAGGATTTGAATCCTTTGCATAGGGTTCAAATCCATTCATGTATCCCCAATTTCCTAGGGTTCTCAACTTAAGCTCAAAACTCATATAGTTTTACTACGCAAAGTCCAATTCAGTTTCAATTTATCTATGTCTACTCTGTCTCATCAATCTTTCAAAATTCCGTGCTCGGTTCGTGTGCACCATTCAAAGGTATCTGATGCAAAATCCCCTCGTTTCAAAATCATATAGGAATCCACTTCGCATGACATCTCATTCCTGTATTTTTTTTTCCTATTACCGTGTCTAAAATCCTGCAATCCAAAGATTAGGTTGTAGGATTTCGGACAATTTGCCTACCAACAAAATCATTTGGAAACTCATATGATTGGTTTACCAAATCCCGTGGAATCAAGTTTTATGCCCCTCGTACCATTCAACAAGTCACATTATATTTATATCTTGAGAATTCCAATGCATTTTTAATCTATCTCTCTACTCTCACTCAATTTTTATGCCCCTAGTTCCATTGAACATGAGCTAAAGTCACATTATAATTATCTTTTGAGAATTCCAGTGCACTTTTAATATATCTCTCTACTCTCACTCAATTTTTATGCCCCTAGTTCCATTCAACATGAGATAAAGTCACATTATAATTATCTTTTGAGAATTCCAATGAACTTTTAATCTTCTATTTTCTGATGGTCACCGGGGGACAAAGTCCCCACCTGAATTTTTTTATATCAAAGTTGCCTATGAGGTTTTGTAACCTCTACAAGATGGGTTCAAATGAACCAGAGTACACGGGGAGGAACCGGAGAGGAGATAAAACAAAAACAACGCACACCAACACACACAGGGGGGCGGGGGTGGGAAACATGCGCACTTAAGAAGCACTACAGGCGTGCTCGCATGACGACCACCACCAGGAAGACGGGCATGACAGTGCTTTGAGGAGTGCGTCCGATGCCGTCGAAGGGCATCATGGTCCCGAGACATTGCAGATTGCAGCACCACCACTTGCTTGCATGGCGACTACCCCACAAGTTGGCGAACCAGGAGCGAACAGGGACAAACGAGTGAGACTGGCCTAGCACCAGCGCCACGAACCTTGACCCTGACCTCAGCCAAAGGGGCAGCCCCAAGCACTCTGGCCTAGCATCAGCGCCACGTGGGGAGGCGACCTCGCCGCCGAAGGGGGCCGATCAACGAGACCGCACCAACAACACGAAGCTCGCGACAATGCCGGTACCATCCCCATCGGATATTTGCCAAGCTTGCACAACCAAGAAGCAGGCTAAGAGCACCATATGGCAGCACTGCGAGGCCAAAAGACTCGCTGCCAGAGAAACCCAAGAATAGCAAGCTCAACACGCCAATCAGGTCCAAAGGCGAAGAGCAGGGATCCTTGCAACGCCTTCAAGAAGGGCAGCCACACCCTCAGACGCGGCCGTCGCAGAGCTTTCGCTCGGACCTCACCTGCAGAACGGAGTTGCGAGCAATGCAACAACTCCTACAC
Organism: Poa pratensis; assembly: GCA_947311845.1. Taxonomy (NCBI): domain Eukaryota; kingdom Viridiplantae; phylum Streptophyta; class Magnoliopsida; order Poales; family Poaceae; genus Poa; species Poa pratensis. The sequence goes on along the minus strand of CAMZMU010000052.1, from coordinate 30,087,514 downwards.
CACGCCTTCAACAAGGTTAGCAACACCCGAAGGCGCCGCCGTGGTCTACTCAGGCACATAGCATGAGCGTGGGTTTCCCCAGGAGCTGGCATCAAGACGCTACCGTGCAAAAAACCCGAACCAGAAGCCAGAGGGCGCAACGGCTCCGGGAAGAGCACTGCAGCGCCGGCGCGGGGCGCCCAGGGAGGCGGACGAGCCGCAAGTCGAGGGAGCAGAGGGCCAGCGCCCGCGCAGACCCACCCGGGGCCCAGATCGGGCCCAGAACGAGGCCGAGCAGGCCAGGATGGGGCGGAGCGTGCCGGAGAGAGGCGGATGGAGACGGAGGGATGGGGATGGCCAGGCGGAGACGAGAAGCTCGTCGACGAACAGCCCGCGCGGACCGCGTCGGCAACGCCCTGCCGGTCAGCGCACATCACGAGGAGGAGGGCTGCAGCGCCTGCCAGGGAGGCCAGCGCGCAGCACGGGGAGCAGATGCCGCCGCACGAGGGTCGCCGACGACGCACGAGGATATGCCAAAGGTCGGTGTCGAGGCTTCCTCCAAGCGGCGACACATGACCACAGATGGAAGATCCTCGCCGTCCCCTTCACGGGCGGCGCACAACCTTTTGTCCTGCGGCGGCCTCCGGGGGCAGCGAGGGAGGGAGGCGGGTGGGGAGGGGGTGGCAGCGGCGGGCTAGGGTTTGCCCCTCCCATCGCCCAGAGGAGACAACGCGAGGGAAACGGACCTCTTCTCCAACTTTTAATCTATCTCTGTACTCTCCGTTTCCCGTCAACCCTATAAAATCTTCATGGGTTTAATTCCTATGCACCATCCAAATATATCTTTTGCAAAATTCATGTGTATTTAGAATCGTGACTGCAACTGTTTGTTTCTGTTTGGTCCTACATTTGCTAGAGATACCCATTTTTACATTACACTACGGACTTATACAATATTCGGTCTCGTTAAACTCAGGTCTTATTTCACAGTCAACCAGGTTTTACCAAGTTGAGGTTGACTTTCTTGTCAAGTCTCAGTCGATTAGGATATTGCAATCTCAGTTTCAGACTTGAGAAATGCAAAGGAAAAGATATACACGAAAGGCAGGGAGTTTACATTTAGACCCGGATGCACCGATCAGCTCAAATCAAGCTGGCTGGCTCTAGATGATTACTGGATCGTCAAACACTTCCACATCAATTTTCAGCGACAAGCTACTGGCTGGACATGCTAACCCACAACGTATTGGCTGCTCATCATGTGCTCCATCGCCGGTGCCGGACCACCCCCTCCACCGGAGCTCCTCTTCAGCTCCTCGTTCAACTCTACGATCAACGGCTTCCACAGCCGAACTCGGGCGTTGATGAACCAGTTCGCCACCTGACAAAACGCAAGAAAAAAACACCCGAAAGAGTCGGGCGCGAAATTCAGTTATGAACAATGTCACGCAGGGTGGATCTGTGCTCGGAATCGATGTCTGTAGGGATGAGCTTGTTACCTGGTTCCTGGTGAGGCCGCTCCGGGCGGCGAGCATGTCCTTCTCGCTGTCCTGCGGATACCTGAAGAAAAAAACATCACACATCATTGGCAATCCAAGAAAAATGTGGCTTCGCCCATGGTGTCATCGATCCATCTATGCACGAGCAGCTTACGGGTGGAGGAAGTTCTCGAACAGCCAGGCCTTGAGCACGGACACGCTCTTCTCCGGCAGCCCGCGCTGCGGCCGCCAGTCTTGGTGCGGCGGGCGGCGCCGCACCGCAAGGTGCTTCTGTATGAACGCCGACTCGTCCAAGCTGCTGCTCTGCTCCATCTTCACGGCAGAGACCATCGAAGATTCCGCCCGGTGGGGGTGGTGACTGGGCCCTCCTGCCGCCCCCGCCACGGCCATCATCTCGCCGGTGATCCGCCGCCTCAGGGCGTGGTACGCCGACGACACGGCACGGTGCGCGAACGGCGCGCAGATGCTGCCGCCGCTGCTGCCTGACGGCTGCATCAGGCCGCTGAACTTGGCCGTCGTGCTCTGGAGCTCCTCCAGGCATCCGTAGTACTTCTCATCCATCTGCGCATTATCAGGGATGGTCATACTCATACAATCGCATGGTACATTGTCTCAAAAAAAAAAAAAAAAAACAATCGCATGGTACATCTTGCAGTTAACTCAAAAGAAAATCGTGAAAAAAGAAATGCTCACGAACTGAAGGATGCTGAGGAGCTCGCTCCTGACCCTCTGAGCCTCCCCCCACCGCGCGCCGCCGTGCCCGCGGGAATGCTCCTCCAGGGAAACCATGGACTGGTCTCTGGAGCTCACCGCGGAGCAGCTCGACGCGCCGCTGACGGGCGAGTCGGCGTCGACGTCCGCGACGCCGCGCAGCAAGTGGCCGACGGCGTCGTTGAGCGCACGCTGCGCCACCGGCGCGTACGGCGAGCGCGCCACCACCACGGCGAAATGCACAGGCCAGAAGCGCGGCTGCGGCTGCGGACAATACGCTTGCTGCGACGGAACAGATGACTGCACGGCCCTGCTCGTGCATGTCACGGCGGAGCGGCTCGGTCCCGGCGAGAACTAGTCCGTGCTGCTGCTCGCCATGCTATCTGAGGAAGAAACAGAGCACAGAACCATGGCGCCAGCATCCGTCTGGCCCTGGCAGGTAAGGATCCCCGCACCGGAGCGGTCATAGCCGCCGTCCATCTCCTCCCGCCGCATCCTAGCGCCGAGGTGATCGACATGCTGCAGCGGCCTCTGCGCATGCGGAGCAGACGCGTAGAGCTGGCCGGCGATGGAGGCGAGCATCAGGTTGTTCGCCGTGAACTGCGCGGCGATGTCCGACGCCGTGGGACCGCCGGAACGGAGGCCAAGACCGTACCCGCCGTGATCAGGCGGCGGCATGCTCGGTTGGAACGGCGTCACGTCGGCCCCGAGCATGCCACTTGCCGGGAAGTAGCCGTTCATGGCGTCCACACCAAATTGCGGAATCCACAGATTGCTGCTGCCCATCGCAGCCTCGGGAACCTCAAGAACTGCAGCCACCGATTGCCAATGCCTGGACCTGTAGACAGCAATCTGAATCAGATCATTGGGCACTGTTCTTACCAAGATTCTTGACAGATAAGACCAGCCACAGCGTATGGGAAAAGGGGTTCCATGCACGCTAGGAATCGGTTCTATACATTTTCCAGCATCGCTTGTTGTTGCCAGAAAAAAGAAGCGGTTCCCTACATGGTTCGGTTCCTGGCAAGAGAAAATAAATCTTGGTCGAACGCTCTAGGTAATCAGCTGCATGCACTCGTTCGATCTACCATGGCTGGGCTTGTGCTGGGCCCTATAGCAAAGATTGATTCGGTTCCATACGCTGTAGGAAAATAGTTAGCGATTCTTATCTGACAGGTTTTTTGGTTGAATCGGTGCAACATTGTAGCTGGTCTAATACTACTGAATCAGGCTGTACTAGTCCCCTACTAGTTAGGTACCCTTGGATTCGATATTTTCATCTGTTCTTTCTAGTTTACAGTGCCGCTAGAACCAACCGTGCAAGCTCAACAAAGATTCTAACCATGAAGTTCCGGTCAGAAAAGGTGGGGATGGAATTGAGAAAATGTAAAAAATGGTCCACCTTCAGATAAACTCTGTTCATTTCTGAATTGTTCATGACCAACTTGCAAGGGAGTAAAACAAGAGTATATGGTGAGAAATACATGCAAATCATGTACTAGTTGCAGTTGTTGATCACAACTCAAAAAAGAAGGGAAAGTCTTCACAAGTAAAAAATTTCCCGGCAAAAAAAGGAGAAATTAAGAAGGGTATAAATTCCTAAGAGTGATCCCCTCAGACACACGGATCCTAAAAAGGAAAGATAAACACTTCCAAATAGAATGTATACAAGGAACAAGGAAACAATTTGGGCAGGAAGGTGTTCTCACTCATCAGGTAAGGTATGTGTGTGGTGATCCAGGAGAAGAAAAAGACCACGCAAAGATCAGAGACACCAGAGAAGCAGCTCTCACCTGAGCTTAGACACCGGGTCAGAGGTTTTGGCCTTGGGTTAACATCTCTCTCAGAAAACCACCAAAGGAAGAGGAAGCAATGGGAGCCCAACTCAAGTCCAAAGCATGGAAGGAGAGGGCAAGAGGAGGAGGACAAAGCAATGGCTCCAAAGCTTTAGTGTGCTCTGCCTTGTATCATATGATGGGCTCTTTTAGCAGGGTGTGGGCAAGACGCAGCAAGCTACAGGGGCACACTCATCATCACCATCAACCTGATGCATGCATGCAAATGCAACTGCTTTTCTTTGAGGTGAAGCGAGAGAGCATGCAAGCAACAACTTTGAGCTAACACGAGGAGAGGAGACAACAGAAAGAAGGGAAGAAAGGCATGGGCTCCGGTGGGAGGGAGGGAGGCTAGTGTTTGTGAATGTTGTGGAGAGGAGGATAATTTTGTGCAGCCTCTTCGAGGACTCTCTCTCTCCCTCTCTGCATTCATGTTGGTTTCTTTTTGCGTGTACCTGACCTCAGGCCACTCCTTGCAAATGATCGAGGCAGCCAAAAGATCTGGAATCTCTGTGTGCAGGGATGCAGCTAGGCCGTAGCTTCTGTGTTGGCAGGCTGTTGTCCTGCCCTACTGCTCTCTCGTCACCACACCCTCAGACAAAAGGGTACTGCTCCCCGAAGCCACACCACACCAGCACATTTACCATTAACCGCCGGCTATGGAGTAATCTGGTACCTCCCCTCTATTACAAATTTACTGTGCTTGTGGTGTCCTCGTTTTTCCTGTTTTAACTTTGATCACTATAATCTGACTAATAATACATGTGTCACTTATTATAAAAATTATACAGCTATTTTTTTATGTTCAAATTATTTTTTTCATGAGATATGGACCACATTTTCTTTTGTCAATGATGGTCAAATTTAGACCTCGCAAATCGTGTGTGTCACCTAAACTTTATGATTTGCTTGGTCCACGGTAAAATGAAGGACTAACATAGGAATAAGAATTTTTAATGAAATTATCAATCCATTTGATTCAATGGAGTAAAATAAAAACATACACAAATTCCTATCTTAGTTTAAAAGAAAATGCAGACAATTTATTATCCACTTGGACACTTTTCAAAAATTTACACACGGAGAACGATACCGAGACCTTTAGTGGCATAATAACATTATAGTTATACCTTTTCCTGTGATTTGACAATGTTTTCACCTTATTTATTCGGATTCCTATGATTTTCATATTCATGTGAACCAAACACTTAGAAAACGTTTAATTTGTAATATTTTCGAAGAGAAGGAAAGGCAATTCTAGGCCGATGGGAAAATGCAAAAAGAATTTCCCGAGGATGGGACCTTTTATCGAAGGTTGGAAAGTTCCATTCGTATTCGACACATTTTCCTCAAGGCTTCCATTTCCGACGTCGATCCAAGCCTTCGAAGCAGCTTCTTTGCTCTATTAATATTAAAACATGAATATAAAAAATGCTGGATGTCTAGTTGAATTCAAAAAAAATTGAAACCTGCAGAAATTTCCATCACGGACTGTTTGAATCACAGGAAAACAAAGAAATTGTAACATGAGGTTTGATTGGATAAAGAATCCTAAAAAACATAGTGCAATGCAATACTAGGAAAAAATCATAAAATTCTAATGCTAACAATCACACGCATCGGAAAAAATTCTAAGGATGAAATTCCTCCAAAAGTTATACATGATTCTTTTGAATCAAATAAGGCCTTGATTGTATTGATTTATGTGTTTTTCGATCCATTGTTTTATGCATGTACTCATACTTTAGATATCTGTTTCTTTTGAATTATAGGAACCAAACAAAACGTAGAGAGAAAACAAATGACTTCGAGCCACAGAGCTCCTTTTCTAAAAAAATGAAATCGACATTTTTAAGTTTCCAAAATTCGGAAAAATATTCTTGGGTGTAGATAATGCCAAGATCCACTCTTGTGCAAACTATCAATCGAAAACTCGTCGTTTTTTTGGTCTGGCAAAAGAAGATAATTTGTAGATTTGCATCGCTAAAGAGTGCCCATATTAAAAAAAACTTTGCCATACTTGTCATAAATGAAATGAACACCTTTATCGATCTTAATCAGCAATTTACCATCCAAAATAGTTTTGGCCTGAAACCTTCAACAAACTCAGTTATCGATAAAAAAAAATGCATCCTCGTTGATCCATCTCCACAAGAAAATTTTATATACATATGGATTACAACGTGGCTTTTCGAGAAGCTGGACTTGTGGTACTGTTTTTGGTGGTGTTAGGTCTGCTCCTACGAGGACTAGATCATTGTGGCGGGGTTTTTTCTTTTTTAATTCTTCTTCTTATTCTTGAGATGTGTGCATCTGTGTGGCCGTTTGGGCAATGCGTTATTGTAAAGTCTGAATGTATCTTAATGATACTAATAAATGGTGTTTATAAAAAAAACTTGTGTGTTCTATCTTTTTTTTATTTTCTGAGAAACACAGTACAAACGCAGACGCTCACATACACGCGCATACACTCACCTCTATGAACGCACACATGCACACCCTACCCCTATGAGCACCTCCGAAATACTGAGCCGGCGGATCAGGTCTTGAGATTGACGAAGTCACTACGGGCGCCTCGCTGTCGACGGGAACGTCACCTCCCACTGAAAGAATATTCCGCCTAAATGCAACACACAGATGTCAAATCTAGGGTTTGAACTCTGGTGGACTGAGGATACAACCACCCTGCTAACCATCCACAGGTTAGCTTGCAATGCTCTATCTTTCTCTTGTAGGAAGGTTCTTCTAATAGGATTATGCCCTTTCTACACACCGAAAATATTTAGTCGCTGATCAGTACTAGAATAAATTTACCCTGCTGAGAGGACGACCAAGGAGAGCGTTTTGCTGTGCGTGAGGTCATGAACTTCTGTTAGCTATAGTTACTACTCTCTGTTCCTCTCAGCCGGCCATAAATGGTGTGAGCGCTCTGCCTACTAGATCTCGCTGACCTCATCGATCCATTCATTACCAGCCTTCCCAATGCTGCATTCTCTCCACTGTGTGCTGTTGCATTCCATCGCCTCTGCCTCCACAGTCCACAGACACAAACCTCTCCGCAACGGACCTGGCCTCCTCTAGTATTTTTGGCTCTATTTTTGGATCCGTGTAAAATGAAACTGTTAAGGGAACACGCGGTGCAACTATTGTTTCAAATACCATCCACGTTTTTTAGTATTAAATAAGACACTTTATGAAGAGAAGACATATTCATGATCTTTTAAAAATCACTGGTGAAACTTAAGAGATGAAAATATATTTGATGAAAGTTAGTTATAAGATACTATTAAAATATGACAGGGAATATAGACGTGCTAAATATAGACTTTTCGCTGAAAAACTGGGAACGTGTAAAAAGGAATAGTTTTAGAAGATGTTCTATATGAAGATATAGATGATCGCCTGCGGATAAATAATTTGTGTATGCATGGGCTGTTGCTACTGTGCGTCTGTGCGCGTAGCCATGATTTTGTGCAATGCATGGCATGTACCAGTGCACATGGAGCTGAGGCCCTCCTCCTGGCTAGTACATAGGCTAGCGGCTAGCGGCTAGCATCTACTACTTGTTCAGAGCTTCTGAACTCTCCCTAGTCTAGGATGGTGTGCTACACATCGCTCAAATTATTGCCTGCCTGTACACCAGCCACACACACTGCTGACAGGCTGAAGTGCAGAGTAAACAAAACTGAAGGTTATTGCTGCACCTAGGTCCTAGGGTCGTTGTTTTTAGTAAGAAAACATCCTGATAGTAGATATCACGATCAAGCGTGATAACAATGGCTGGAAACTAAATTCAGGTGCATGGAGAGGCAAACAATACCATCAATATTGGCATGTTAGAAGCAGACGCGATCAATATTTCTGCATAGATTCATGACAATATACCATTTTACTATGTGCAGTGTCAGTGTTACAGATCACGGAGACGAGAGCCATTGCAGTGTCAACTGTCAAGTATATAATCAGAAGCATATTCACACCTCAGTTAGTAACCTGGAGTCATTCAGCAAAGAAGAAAAGAACTTGCAAGTTTACCAATTCAAGTCGGTTCTGGAACACCTCCGGAACCAGTACAAGCCAATGCGACAATGTGAATTTCGCAAGCATATGGCTCAAAACACAACATGAACAATGACATGTTGCAAGAATCCAACAAGGTGCGGAAAGCAAGGATGACAAGATGCATGTACTTGAAACAAAACAGTGAAGTTTCAACTCAAACCTATGACTATGACAAGAGAACATCGAACATATTTCAGTCCCAGAGCAGCTCCACATGGAAGAACAGGTAATAATACCAGAGCCCGTGTCTAAAGAATCAGGATACTAGCATAGGCAGCGGCAAGGCTCTGAATTCTGATTTCACCAAGCACTTCTCAGTTTGATACAAGCTATTCGATTCTATATACAGAATCTATACAAGGTGGAATTCCGTTTTGCAAGGAATTCTTGCTTCTCTTTGTTGACAGGGAGGAATTCTACTTCTACTTCTCTATGCAAATGGCAACGACTTATTTGGCACCAGCAGGTAGGCTGCTTATGGGCTTATTGAAGGCCGAATTTATTTTTCTTATTCCTTAAAGAATTGTGGGGGTGCAGAAACAATACTATACTACATGCCTGTCCATATTAAGGTAGTGACGGGCGTTGCACCACCAGAATACGCGACTTGCTCTAACTGGAGTGAACAGGGGTAGCGCTACTTCCGTCTTCTGTCAGCACAGGGACGACCACGGCTGCTTTCTCTCTAGATGGAACACTAAGCCAATCCTTCATCGAGTCGTAAACAGTAAATCCTATGGCTACCGATGGGACAACCTGTATAAAAAGAGAATTCAAGAAAGTTATACTTTGACCTTGAACATAAACTGTACAATAAAAGAAGATGCACGTTACTACATATGTTAATATGCATAACTATATAAATCAATAGTTACTCAGTGTAGCACTTATTTTCACCTCTAAGGCTATAACATAGCGATAAGAAGAAAATAGACTGAATTCCCACTGAAAAACTCTTAAGCATCATCATGTAGAGGGAGCAACAATCACTGGTGAAATACTCTAAGCAAAGTATGTTTGAGCCAATTGTATTAACTAATTAACATAACTAGTGAAAAATATACAAAACAATTTGGAGATTTGGAATGACAGTGTTCTTAAATAATAACTAATATATGACAGATGGGAATTGCAGTGTTCCAATAGCCAGGCAGCCACATCTGTCTTCACATTTGTCAGCGGAGACGAGAATGATATTTTTAACTACAAGTAAATGATAAGTGGTAAAAGTGTCTCACCTTCAAATAGTTGATAGATAGTCCTGAAAACAGTTGCTTCCAACCTTGATGTTTTGCTATCATAACAAGACTTCCGAATGTTCCTTTCCCATTGGCAAGATTGGATGATGAGAAGGCCTGAACCTACAAACAATGCATCGAAATCATTCTTTAGAGCAATGAAGATATTTAAGAACCACAAACGGTGAAAATATTATACCTGCATTTGCCGCCTAACAACATCAAGGGGATATGTTATTGTCTGTCCTAACAAACCAGCAACTGATCCACAAGCAAGTTTTGGTGTTATATCTTTTCTGTGCTCTCCAGGAACATGACTCTTCATCTTCTCATAAAAATAGAATTTAAGACCGGAATAAGGAAAGATTCCATATAATGATGGAGCTGGAGAGCAAGAAGCCAGTCAATATAGCAACAGAACTAAATCTTGCCTTGAGCAAAATGGGAAATTTAAAAATACCATACCCATGCCACGGTATAGGCCTTTGAAGCCATTTTGCTTGTATATTGTTTTCACACAATCAAGGATCCCTTTATAAACCTGTTCATAGGCCTTAGATTCTCTTAAACCGAGGTTCACTGCACCTTTGACCTGCAGCTGATTATTAGTCAATTAGTGTTGGATTGAGCATTACTGTGCCACAACCAAGGATTAAGTGTCGCTCGACAAGTCGCGACAAGTCGCACGACTTGTCTACTTGTCGGTACCCCAGCGACAAGTTCAAAACCTCGACAAGTTGCGACAAGTTGCGACAAGTCATGACTTGTCGCGCGACTTGTCTACTTGTCGGTACCCGAGCGACAAGTTGCGACAGGTCGACTCGTAATCCTTGGCCACAACTGAACGAAATGAATTAATATTGATAGAAGCATACTAGAAACTAGAAGATCCCCTCAAACACTAAGACACAAGTATTATGATATAGACAAAAAACAATGCTGTTAACATGTTGATGTGTAAGATAACATTTAGAACCACACTCGAAAAGTGTCATTTCCTAATACAAGGAGGTAAAGCCAACCTGATAAGCCAACTTTGTGCGAACCAGATCAAGCGGATATGTGCATATAACTGCTGTTCCTCCAGCAATTGATCCGGCCACTAGATCAAGAATTGGCCCTTGTTCAACATTAGGGAAACCAAGAATGATCCATCGCCGATACTCTTCATAGGCCATGTAATGCAAAGCTGCATAAGGAACAATCCTTGCAACGCTGGCACCATTTCCCCTTAGGAAAAGAAGTTCAAAAGTCAAGATTACGTTTGCACTATAAAAGTATGTATTCCAAGGCTAACTTTATTATGGTAACTAAGAAGAGACAAACCTGTAAAACCCTAAAGGACCTTCTGTCCGATAGATTGTCCGAAAGGATCCAACCAATCCAGAACCACGGAACTCTGCTCTTCTAGTCTGAGAGCACAAAAAAGAAAATATAAGAGGATTACACAACTACGATGCAAAGTTACAGGAAGGTGGTTGCGTACAAGCATGAATTTCGAGGTCAAAGATAACTAGACAATTCAAACTCCAACTTAAGAACTCATGAATGCAACATTCTTCAGTTGCACACTTTGTTCACAGACTATGTTGTTCAATACTATTATGGCACTGCTAATATTATGCAGCAACTAACCTAAGTTGGAGACCGATTTTTGTGTGTGTGAGAATCCCTGTGAAATTCTATTTTCCATAAAATCGGTTTATATTCCTCTTAACCAGAATCATGAATTGTAATCCTCTTCACCAAGGTTATGGTAGACCTAGAAATACAGCGAGTAACTGTAGTAGCAGTAAGCTATGTTCACATCACGATCATCAGAGATATTTGCTAATCCAGGACCTTGTTCCTTCAAAATATCTCCTAGACCATGATTACTGACCATTACTCAATGAGTATTCCAACTTCTAGATAAAAAATGTGCAGTAGCCTAGCCTTCCTAGAAACTTCTTGCATACAAAGTTTTTCATTTCACAAATTGATATGATCATATCTTCTATTCTCACAACATGCTCAACAAGACTGTCAGGAACAAGCATAAATAGAGACTGCGGTCAAACAGTAGTTCAGCTAAGCAAGAATTAGTGACAAGGATTTCAGGTCTTCCTAACCAAGAATCTCAGTTACAATTTAATATAATCAAGAATTCCCATTAAGCGGGGCCAATCTTTGTTCGACTAAATTAACAGCTAGCTACAGTTTGACTACTGTATTAAGTTAAACATTGATCTCGAACCTTCATGACATCTATCCATAAATAGTTGAATTTATGAAGATTGCATCTCTGACACAAAGAATGCGCTACAAGTTGCAAGCAACCATGTCCAAACGTGAAAAGGCTTGTACCAAATTATCACCAGAAATTCCGTACACAGTCCATGCCCTGTAAAGTACGAAGAGCACCTACCCAAGGATTCCGTGCGAGTTCCATCTGTAACGATCATGACTCAAGAAACCCTCACGGCATTTCAGGGAATCAATCAGGCGCCGCGGCAGGAACTAGTACATGCCCTAGCAAGAACAGCATACACCCTCCGACAACACCATCCGCACAAAATCGTATCTAACTGAATCGCTGGAAGAGTCGGTAACAATAGCAGCAGAGCATCAAGAATCGCATCCCCACACCCTCACACAGCAGTACAGCACAAGGAAATCGCGAGACGTAATTAACGCGGGAGGGGAGAGAGGATCGGTAAGACGTGCCTGGAGGAGGATCTTGACGCGCTCTAGCGGCGCGACGGCGGACTTGGCGACGCCCCCGGCGACCCCGCCGGCGATGAGCTCCCGCACGGCGAGCGGCAGCGCCCCGCCGCCTCTCTCCGCTGCCTCCATTACTCCTCCGCCCGTCCGCCCCCCGCCTCCCTCCTCGCTTCGAGCTATGGCGAGGGAGCCCGGAGGCGCGCGCGAGTTGGGCGGAGACGAGGGGAAGCGAAACCTGCCAAGGCGGAGAGAGACGGAAGGGAATGTGTTGTGCGCTCCGTGTGAGCGCGCGGGCCCATATGTGTAAGAGGATTTTGTCGACCACGTGGAAAGCGCTTTTCTTTTTATTCTTCTGATGAGAAGTAAAGAGGGAATCGTTAGTTGTTGCGGAATTGGAGTTGGCTGGCTGGTAGCAGCAGAGCTGCCCACGAACGATCTTCCATGATCTCGATGAAATGTTTTAAGCATGCGCAAGTGTGAGGTTTCATAATTTTGTATGCAAATGGAACATGTATCGTGTCCTGCAACTGCACACTGAGGGCCATAATTTAGTAGGATTGCCCATCACAACGATTTGATTCTTTTTTTTTTTTTTTTGCGAGTACAAGGGCTGAAAAGAAATTCAGCAAATTACAGAAAGGTCCTCAAGAGAAACAAAATTACAGTCCAACCCTCCTGCAAAGTCGAGCTCGTCTTCCTCCTAGGCGCCGTCGGTGGCGCGCCGCCGCTGCAGCTCTCCATGACCTTGGAACAAGAGCTTCCCCGAGCGGACGGGAAGTCGCCGATCGCCGGCCGCCGCAGCAGACCTACACCATCAGAGTCCGCCGACCTCTCGCTGAATCCTCCAACCACCTGCACAAAAGACGTCGACGCCGGATCCGCCGTCCCGCGGCCTCCGACGAAGGGGAAGCCGCGCACAACAACTCCAGCGAGTTGCGAGCGCGGGCGCGGCAGAAGGTCGTCGCCGGAACTCCGAGAAGCGTCGGCGACGGAGAAGAAGGCTTCCACCTGCAAAAACACCACCAGCTCCGCCCCTTCCTCCATGGCGATGCCGGCAGGACACCCACTCACCCCTACATAGCTATGCACAGATCCGGTGATTCCCCGTCCTCCCGCCGCCGGAGCGGCCGCCGGAGGGCGGGGAATCACGCGGATCAACGGCGCGGCGGTGAGGCGAACGAGAAGATCCAAATATCGCCCTTCGTTACTGTGGACGGGGAAGGGAACGCTCCAGGTTGCGTTTGCTAATCATGTGATGCATATACCCCCTCCCCTCGCAATGTTTGATCCTAGCCGGTTTGCCTTTGTGCCGTTTTATATACCGTTGATGTTTCCACCTCGTAACTATAATGTTGAATGCTCACACACTCAAGAACCCAAATGGACTAAACTTCATCGAAGGTGAACTTTCAACAAAGCGCGACAAAACTTTCAGAAACTTCGTCCCCTGTTCATAACTCAGATTGTTAGACGGTAATCTTCCACTTGAACATCTCCACCTGCCAAAGCGCGTAAATAGAACAACAAGTATTAACTAGAGTCAACACATCAATTACTAGTACCACATGACGATTCATAGTCGGCAATGTTTGTCATGGTAGAGTCTTCCTTGCCCTTTCGCGCTGAGCAACTCAGTAGGATAAACAACACCACCAAAGCCGACACAGTGGAATACACCATCCCTTTTGATGGATGTGAGGTTGCCGCAACAGAGCAAAACTCTAGATAATTCACCTACATTCAAGGCAATGAGCTCTGTTGACACAAACTTGAGAACCATAGGTAGCAGACAAACTCAAAAGTGTCAAATCACTACTTTTGCACACACATCTATTAACTTGTAGTCTTCTAAAGCACCAAACCCACTCCATAGAGACACTATTGTTGTGACCATGAGGCAACACAATAGATTTTTATATCGACAATAAATTTCAATAGAACCCACTCCATAGAGACACTATTGTTGTGACCATGAGGCAACACAATAGATTTTTATATCGACAGTAAATTTCAATAGCTGCAAGAAGTACTAAAGATTGATGCACTCATGATATAGTGTTGGACATAATGTATCTAAGGTACATACATGAAACGGGAACCAGAATGAAGATAAATGCTTGACCCTACAGAAATATGTGATTGACAAAAATAAACCATAGATTTATTTAAACGCAAGCACAACATCCAAATTGCAGTAATCACCATATCAAGGTGGTCAAGAATGCATATGGCATTGGTCTATGTTATTAGCTCCATAGTGGATGGTATGATAGGTGTGGTAACATGGAAACCTTCATTTACTACCTTATAAAATCCTAAAATGTGGGCTTAGTATATTTGACAATAATAGTTCTATTTGTATGTGTATAATATACCGTAACAGAACATGTTATCATTATCATATAGCTCTTAATTAATTGTTGGGATGGGTCAAAAAATTTTGCCAAAAATATTTACTAGCTATGTTAGTCCTACTATGAGAGGTCAAACTACACACCTAATTACTATGTGATAGCTGGGAAGCATCCACATCCATTGGAAGATAATTATGCCGAAGTGTTTATAAATTCCATGTGCATGACAAAAATTAATTAACTTTGCGACTTTCGTAGAAGGGTTATCTGATTGAGCCACATATGGGCGAAGTCGCTCTATTCGGGTATGCGGTTTTCTCTCTAGATGAAAGTGTCATGCCCATTGCCTATACTTTGGATCAGCTCATTCATAATAATGGAATCTAAAGCAAACTTATCGTGTCTAGAAGTCTGGACATGAAATGTGAGATCTTTATGACAATTACAGGGATTGTTTCTTGCTATTTTTTTTTGGAAATCAAAAGATGAGGTGGCATTTGCTGATGTGGCTAGGATGCATGTTGAGAGAAATAATTAGTGGGATGAACTATTTAGTTATGTAGGATATCACTACCTTCTAAGTTCTAACACAAGGCCAGATCCACGTCAGAGAAGATTCAAGTTCTACCATTGTGTTGTCTCCATATTAGGATTGTACACAACCTTCAACACTCTAACACTAGAAGTTTGAATATTCTGTAGTAACATCCAGGCTTGACGTGTCAAAGAGTAAGGTTAATAATCTCGATTTCACGGAATCCAAGTCCACCCATATAATTCGGCATGACCATAGTGTCTAATGACACTTCTTTTTCCACGTTTGCTCCCCCAACAGAGGCCACTAACTAAGAAATTGATTTTCATTGACAAATACCTCTAGGAAGTTTAAAGCAGACCGTTTGAGTATGTTGGGAACTTGGGATAGCATGCGCAATAGATTTAATCAAAATTTCCTTCCCACCCGATGACAATGTTTGCTCAATCCAAACTTGCACCCATTTCTAAATAGCATCACACAAATATTTGAAACAACCATTCTTGGCAGCGTCAATATCATTTGACAACTCAGGTATTTCCCGTTTAGAGATTCCTTAGAAACATTTAAAGCAAGCTTGATCTCCTCATGAACTTTATTAGTGCACCCCTTGCTAAAGTGGATAGAACTCTTCCTGAAATTAACTCTCTGACCGGTCGCATTGCAGTAGGAATCTCGCACCTCTGTGATGGACACGAGTCCCTCCATATTTGCCTTTGCAAATAGCTAGATGTCGCCTAGTTGGTGTAAATCTCCCAATCTTTCTCCATTAAAGAGTACCGAAAATGTAAAAGAATGGCTACCAAGGTTTTTTTTAGTTCAGAGAAATTGCCTACGAAAATTAAAACCCAGCCAGTAGGTAACGGAAAAGAAAAGGGCCTACTGGCCCAGGATGAAATAAAACTATTGGATGCAAAGACGGACTGGACTCGATGCCGAGTCCGCACCGGAGCCCGCTAGAGCTCCCGGTTCGTCGGATCCCTATTTATGCCTTCACGCAACCACCCAGAAATCCACAAATCCCCCGCCACCCAACCCGACATCGAAATCGCTCGTCACGGCAAATCGGTGATCGGCTCGATGGCCGGAAAGGATGAATCTTTTTCGATGAAGACGTGCGGCACCGGAAGTATGCAGGAGGAGTGCTCGCTGAAGATTTGCCCCACCAAAAGGAAGGCACCGACGGCGGGGGACTACTGTTTCCAGGGAGATACTGCGGCAACGGACGCTGTCTTCTCCGAGGAGGTCGGCAATTGTGCCGATGCTACTGTGCAGGCCGGCGAGACAAAGTCTTTGCAGCTCCGGGGTGATTCCTTTGATGATTCCGAGGATGAAGAGGTTGAGGAGGAGGTTGAGGAGGACGTTGGGGATGACAACAAGGAAGAAGACAACTCCGACGGTAATGAGATAATCTCGGACGAGGAGTTCCAGTTGACGTTGGCCGAGGAAAACGAAATAGTTTGGAAATACGTTCGTGCTCGTATTCTTGGTCGTGATTGGGGACTTTCTGAATCCAAGGATATCTTCTTGGGCTCTGACGATGAAGGCGAGGAATACGAGGAGGTCGTCATTGGTGATGATGTATGGAATGAAAAACGTAGATGATGATTCAACTTGTATCGGTCTACCAGTGCTTCGATGTGCTATCTACCGAACCTGCTGTGTTTTATCTACCCGTGTAAACCATCCAGTGCTCCTCTATGTTATGGATCCCCTTCATACCTTCATTTTTTTTAGAAAAGGGGGTCCCGGCACCTTCATACCTTCATGATGTTGTGATGTTGTTAATTATCAAGTTGGGTTGTGACCTTATGAGTGTCAACGATATTCAATGATGTGCGTTAGCTTGCTAGTGTGTTGCAGCTCTGTTCTCTATTAGTATAATCCTTTATTTTTCTTGCTGAAGCGGTCTGTTTTTCATGCTTTACTGGTTGTGAATCATTTCGTTCTTGCTATTTACATAATTGTTGCTGGACAAAAACGCTTCGTGCCTGCCTCCCGGGTCGCTCGCAAGGGCGACTCCGGAGGCGACCGAAACCCTAGCCAACGCCCTCCTCTCCTCCCCCCCCTCCCTCGCCACCGCCGGCGGTCACCGCCGGGCCAAGCTCATGCGGTTGACGGCGGCGGCGAGGCCCCCTCCTCGCGCGGCAGCTGGTGGAGTGCGGACTCCGCTCGGGTGTGGGCGACCCCGATTCTGCGGCGGCGGCGTGCCGCTCTCGCCGGGATGCTGAAGTCGAGGTCGGGCGGCGTGGCCGTGGGCATGTGCTCTGGCCTCCTTACAGCCACGGGCCAGGGCAGGGGCCCCGGCCCGCGCGAGCCCATCCGCCCACCTCCGTGTCGGTCGTCGCTTGCAGCCATGGTGGCTGCGGGAGGCCGCTCTCCTCCACTGCGTCGTCGTCGGCCACCACACACCCTGCAGATCTGGCGCCGGCAGCAACCATGGGGGTTGCGGTTAGGTCAATCTGCCGGGACGGGCCCGTGGGTCCTGCGTGGTGCTGCGGTTGCGGTTGGCGGTGAAGCCGTTTGTCGCGGTCAGTAGGGGCTGGTCGCCGAGGTGGTGTTCGTCGATCCTCTCAGTTGGATGGTACGAGGAGTTTGGATGCCGGGGCGGCGGCCCCGGACGGTGGACTCAGTGTTGGCTGTGATCTGTGGTCGTACGGACGACATGGATTCCGGCGTGTGGAGTGCCTGGCGAGGTCCGACGAGGGCGTCGTTCCTTGCCTAGATCCGTCTTGGAGGCTCTGTTGCAGCCATGGTTTTCCCCTGCCCTTCGTGATGGGGGTTGGAGTAGGTGGTCCTTGACGATGGGTAGGAGGGGTTCGGACCGAGCAAAAGCTCAAGCCGTCATTGATGCTGGTGTCGGCGACGCCCGTGTGCGCCGCTTTCCCTATTGGGGGTGACACCGTGGCTCCACCCCACCTCCCTCGTGTTTTCTCCGGGTGAAAACCTGGGTCAGCTGACCCGACGGTGGCGTCGCTGCTGCGTCGTGACCTCCTTGGAGGCACCGTCTTGGAGCAGGGCTTGCCTCGCCCCGCCATCGTTGTTTGAGTGCAAAGCTGGTGCCTTTCTACAACTCGTGATCTAAAGTGAAGTTGCCCTGTTCATGTGCTTTGGTGGAGACAAGACCTGTGGACACAGTGGTCCGATCCTGCCCCTCGGGTGGCTACGCAAGGGTTTGTGCTCGCCGCTTCGGTGATGTCCGATCCCACCCCTCTGGTGGCTGGCTGCTCTCCGCAAAGGGTTTGGCGCTCGCCGCTGCATTGGTGCGATCTCCGTTCGGCGCTGTGTTCCTCGGCTCCCCTCCTTCGTGCTCGTCGACTGCTCGAGGCTCCGATCTTTCGTCTCCTGGTTCCATAGTTGATGTCAAGCTCTAGGCTAGTTGTGGTGGTTTCTTCGCTGGTGGCCCGATCCTGCCCTCTGGCTGGCCGTTTTACGCAGGGATATGGTGCCCGGTGTAGTGTAGCCTCCTATTTTTTAGCTTGTCCTTGTTCTGCTCTGTGAGAGGCTCTCCTCAACACCTTGTATCCGACATTGTAAAACCTGAGCTTTGTTAATTCAAAGTTGGGCATTCTATGCCTTTTATTTAAAAATTTACATAATTGTTTTTCTAGTTAAAATCTTTGTTACGTCCTTCTTGGTTTAGTTGGAGCGATTTCATGTGTTCCCTAATTCTTGTTGTGGTGTTGAGCTAAAACATGAAATGGAGGGAGTACTAATTACGTCTCTAAATTTTAAAAAATTGCTACTCGTCATAATTGCTACTCGTCAAAGTATGTACAAGGAGGTAGCGAGAAGGGAGGTGACAACCGCATCTCCGGTTAGTGGCGGCAAAGAGTGTTTATGGTGCATCCAAGAGAGGGATATTAGTCATGGTGGTTTTAAAAGTTGGAAGTGAGACCAACATTTCTCAAATTGTATCGTTAGACTGATATTAGTCAAATTAGTGGCCTTTATCAGAATGGTGTGCACATGCTATATAGCCTTTATCAGAATGGTGTGCACATGCTATATAACAAGTGTCTGGAACTAGGATACAACACAATTGACAATACTTTTAGTACTGTAATCATCGAGTTATGTCCATTAGCACAATACATCTCATCGAGCAATGTGAAATGACAACCATACATCACACACAAGAGGGTCAAAAACTTGTGTTGTCTTTCGGCGATGCTTACAACAAACCACACGATGAGCAATGTAAGAACAATTATTAGTATTAGGAGAGAAACGCCTAAACGTCTTCATAGCAAGTACAAGAGTAACCGAGAGAGAGAGAAAGACAGATCAATTACCGAATCCAATTAGTTTCTTGTTAGACACGATTATTGGGGACACCCACTCGTTCCTACTCTTTTGGTGTTGGGTAACTACCGACAAATGTGATTCCATTAGATTGCGTCTCGGCTTTGGCCCGCAGCAACGGATACTCTTGGCGGCACTCTCTCAAGGACTTTTATGTCTCTTTTGTTCTCGGCTCTTCATCAAGGAGAAGATAATACTTAGATGTCTCACCTTTGTCATGGAGCAATGTATTGACTCTGAGTTCTGGCCTCCTATATATCATGAACGCGATTCGTAAAGTTCACATATATTAGAATATCGGTCCCATCCAGATGAGATGAGCATTTCTAACGCTGTAACCCAATTCACGTATTTATTTGTCACAGGGTGAGCTAAATATTACAATTTATACTAAATTTTAAAGTTTATATTTTTTCTTACTACAGTTTTAATGACGCTTATAGGCTCGGGGCGTCAAAAAGGCATTCATTTCCAAAGAGAAATGTTGTTTACTTTTTTCTAATGTTTATTTTATAACATAATATGTTATGGTCGGGCTACAGTATTCACGGAAGAGGCCCAATAGTGGGTCGGTTTAGGGGCTTAGCCCAAGTATCTAGGGTTTAGAGGAGCTGACCTCCTATATAAACACATGTACCCCTTCGATTGTAATCAGACAATAAACATATTCTGTTGTCGTCTCCCTCAGGAGACGGGAGCCCAAACCCTAGCCGCACCCTGCCCTAGCCACCGCTCTCTCTCTCTCTCTCTCTCTCTCTCTCTCTCTCTCGCAGCAGCAGCAACGGCGCCCAGCGCCGGCAGCTGCGCCTCCAGCCTCGCCGCCCTCACTTCCAACCCTATAATCTACGTCCGAGACCTAGTAGAACCATAGTCTCTACCAATTTGGTATCAGATTGCTTTGGTTCGATGAGTTCTTCCGGCCTCCCCACCACCGCCGCCGCCTCCACCGGCGCGGCCACCGCCACCTTGCAGCAGCCGCCGCCGTTCCCCAGCCGCAGCCGCAGGCCACCTCGGGTCCGCCCGCCTCGGGCATCGCGGCCCCGGCGGCCGAAGCGGCCCCCCTCCTCTCCCAGGCGGAGATGTCGACGGCGATCCGCGACCTCACCGCGGCGGTCTCGAACCTCCGAACCTTCCTCCAGGCTCCCTACGCGCCACCGCCGCCACCGACCCTGCCGGCGTCGCCCTTCGCGCCACCACCACCGTCCACCGTCGCGACCCAGGGACTCCCGATCACCCAGATCAGGTTTCCGTCGTCGCCGTTCCCGCTGCCGACGTGGATCGACACGCCGACCTACATGACGGCGCCGCCACGGACGACGGTCCTGCAGCCACCCACCACCACCTTGGGGGGCTCGGCGGGTATACTGACCCGTACGCTGGGAGCTCCATGTTGCCGCAGTACTCCCTCCCGTCGCGATGGGCCACCACGAGGGCGCCTACACGGCCTCGCCGCACGTGCAGCAGCCGCCTCGCTTCACCAAGCTGGAGTTCGCCACCTACGACGGCACCGTCGACCCCCTGAACTGGCTCAATCAGTGCGACCAGTTTTTCAGGGGGCAGCGGACCATGGCGTCCGACCGCACATGGATCGCCTCCTACCACCTCCGTTGCGCCGCACAAACGTGGTACTACGCCCTCGATCAGGACGAAGGAGGGATGCCTCCGTGGGAACGCTTTCGCGACCTGTGCCTCCTCCGGTTCGGCCCCCCATACGTGGGAGCCGCCTGGCCGAGCTCGGTCGCCTCCCCTTCACCACCTCGGTGCAGGACTTCGCCGACCGCTTCCAGATGTTGGCCTGCCATGCGCCTGGCGTCACGGCCCGCCAGCGCACCGAGCTCTTCGTCGGCGGCCTCCCCGACCACATCCGCGTCGACGTCAAGATGCGCGACCCCCAGGACCTGCAGACAGCCATGTACTACGCGCGCGCGTACGAGCAGCGCGCCAACGCCATGCAGCAGGCGTTCCCGGGCCGCGGCGCGCGCCCCCCGACCCGCCCCGCACCGGCGGCCACTACCCCGACGCGCCCCGCCCCGCCGGCCACTACTGCAGCCGCCCCCACGCTGACGCGTACCTTCCAGCGCTTGACGTCGGCCGAGCAGCTCGAGCGGCGCCGCAAGGGCCTGTGCTTCAACTGCGACGAGCCGTATGCGCCGGGTCATACGTGTGCCCGCCTGTTCTACTTGGAGACCGTCGACGACGCGGAGGTGGAGGCCCTCACCGCGGCGCTCGACGCTACCACACTCTCCGAGGCCGGCGTCACGACCTACGCGCCGGTCAACGCGACCGCCTTCGTCGTCTCCCTTCATGCCATGGCGGGCATCAAGACGGCGAAGACGATGCTGCTCCCGGTGACGATCAACGGGGAGCATCTCACCGCGCCCGTGGACATGGGCTCGATGCACAACTTCCTGTTTAGAGACGCCATGCGCCGCCTTGCACTTCAGCCGGCGGGCACGGAGCAGTTCAGCGTAACCGTCGCCAACGGGGATCGCCTTGCTTGCCGGGGCGTGGCGCGGCAGGTTCCCGTCATCATCGGCGACGAGCCCTTCTCCATCGATTGCGTCGGCATCGACCTCGGCTGCTACGACTTCATCCTCGGCGTCGACTTCCTGTCCACACTAGGCCCCATCCTTTGGGACCTCGACGTGCTGTCTCTCATCTTCTGGCGCGAGGGCGGCCGTCGCGTTCAGTGGACGGGCATCGGCGGCTCCGGCGCCGCGACCCCGCAGCTCCAGTTCATGGCGGCCGCACTTGACGAGGCGCATCCTCTCCTGGCCGACCTCCTGCAGCAGCACAACGACATCTTCGACGAGCCATAGGGCCTTCCACCCGCGCGGCCCTGTGACCACCGCATCCACCTGCTGCCGGACACGGCGCCTGTCGCCGTGCGCCCGTACCGGTACCCCCAGCTGCAGAAGGACGAGCTCGAGCGCCAGGTGGTGGTCATGCTGCGCAGGGCATCATCAGGATTTCGACATCGCCGTTCTCCGCCCTAGTGCTCCTTGTACGCAAGGCCGACGGCACATGGCGCTTCTGCATCGACTACCGTGCCCTCAACGCCATGACGTCCAAGGAAAAGTTTCCCATCCCCGTCGTGGATGAGCTCTTGGACGAACTACACGGAGCGCGCTTCTTCACCAAGCTCGACCTTCGATCGGCTATCATCAGGTGCGCATGCACCCGGACGACATCGAGAAGACGGCGTTCCGTACTCACCATGGTCACTTCGAGTTCCTGGTGATGCCGTTTGGTCTCTCCAACGCGCCGGCAACCTTCCAGGCCCTGATGAACGACGTGCTCAGCCCATACTTGCGCCGCTTTGTGCTTGTTTTCTTTGATGACATTCTTATCTACAGTTCATCCTGGGCCGAGCACCTGCAGCACGTGGCCATCATCTTCAACGAGCTTCGTGCGCATCATCTCCACCTCAAGCGCTCGAAGTGCTCGTTCGGCACGACCTCAGTCGCGTACCTAGGGCACGTCATCTCGGCGGACGGTGTCGCGATGGACGCGGATAAGGTCGCCGCCGTCGCCGCGTGGCCGACCCCGCAGTCACCGCGGGCTCTCCGCGGCTTCTTGGGCCTCGCCGGCTACTACCGGAAGTACATCCGGGACTTCGGCCTCATCGCCGCGCCACTGACGCGCTTCCTTCGACGCGACGCCTTCTCCTGGGATGAGGAGGCGACTATGGCGTTCGAGGCTCTCCAGCGGGCGCTCACGACGGGACCCGTCCTCTAGATGCCAGATTTCGCTCGGCCGTTCGTGGTGGACTGCGACGCCTCCGGCATCGGCTTCGGCGCCGTCCTCCACCAGGGCGAGGGGCCGCTGGCCTTCTTCAGCCTCCCCTTCGCCGCTCGCCATCACAAGCTTGCGGCATACGAGCGCGAGCTTATCGGGCTGGTCCAGGCGGTGCGTCACTGGCGACCTTACCTTTGGGGCCAGTCGTTCCGTGTGCGCACGGACCACTACAGCCTCAAGTTCTTGCTGGACCAGCGCCTCTCCACCGTTCCGCAGCACCAGTGGATCAGCAAGCTCTTCGGCTTCGACTTCACCGTTGAGTACCGCCCCGGCCGTCTCAACACGGTCGCCAACGCCTTGTCCCGCCGCGACACGGAGGATGTTCTGGACGACGTCGCCACGGCGGGCACCGTCCTGTGTATCCGCTCAGGGCCGTCCTTTGCCTTCCTCGACGACATCCGCCGGGCAACTTGTACTGCCGCGGACGCTCAGGCGCTCCGCGGGCACCTGGACGCCGGCGACCTGGGAGCGCCCTGGCGCCTGGACGATGGCCTGCTGCTACACGGGCACCGCCTCTTCGTACCCGACCACGGTGACCTGCGCCACCAGGTCTTGTCCCTGGCGCACTCTGTAGGACACGAGGGCGTGCAGAAGATCCTCCATCGCCTCCGTGCTGATTTCTACATCCCCGGTGATGGTGCGCTGGTCCGTGACTGGGTGCGGTCATGCGTGACGTGCCAGCGGAACAAGACGGAGATGCTGCGTCCCGCGGGTATGCTACAGCCGCTGGACGTGCCCTCCCAGGTGTGTGCTGATATCTCCATGGACTTCATCGAGGGCCTTCCTAAGGTGGGCGGCAAGTCCGTCATCCTAACGGTGGTTGACCGCTTCTCCAAGTACGCGCACTTCATCGCCCTCGGCCATCCCTATATAGCCGCGTCCGTGGCACGGGCCTTCTTCGACGGCATAGTCCGCCTCCACGGGTTTCCTTCGTCCATCGTCAGCGACCGTGATCCTGTGTTCACGGGTCATGTCTGGCGGGATCTCTTTCGGCTGGCGGGCGTGAAGCTTCGCATGAGCACGGCGTTCCACCCTCAGACGGACGGCCAGTCCGAGGTGGTCAACAAGGTGATCGCCATGTATTTGCGTTGTGTGACAGGTGATCGTCCACGAGCTTGGGTGGATTGGTTGGCATGGGCGGAGTACTGCTACAACACCTCCTATCACTCCGCCCTGCATGCCACGCCTTTCGAGGTGGTCTACGGGCGCCCACCTCCGGTGATGCTTCCTTATGAGCATGGCATGGCTCGGTCCGAGATGGCGGGCGACTTACTCCGCACCCGCGATGAGATCCTGACTGAGGCACGCCAGCATCTTCTCCAAGCTCAGCAGCTGGCCAGGAAGTACTATGATGCTCATCATCGCGAGGCGGAGTTCGCGGTGGGCGATTGGGTGTGGCTGCGCCTCCTTCATAGGACCACGCAGTCCCTGGACCCGCGCTCCAAGCGCAAATTGGGACCTCGCTACGCTGGTCCCTTTCGGTGTTGGAGCGTGTTGGCACACTTGCATACCGCCTCGAGCTGCCAGCTGGTTCTCGCCTCCACGACGTCTTCCATGTCGGTTTACTGAAGGCCTACCGCGGTGACCCTCCTACAGCGACACCAGCCCTTCCTCTTACTTCGGATGGCTGGCTTCTGCCAGCTCCCGCGAAGGTGGCAAAGGTGATGCAGGCGCAGCAGCGCCGCGACGTGTGGCATGTCTTGGTGCAGTGGGACGGCCTGCCCGAGGAGGAAGCAACTTGGGAGAAGCTCGACGATTTCCGCCAGCAGTTTCCAGATGTTCAGCTCGAGGACGAGCTGTTTGAGAAGGCGGGGAGAGATGTTATGGTCGGGCTACAGTATTCACGGAAGAGGCCCAATAGTGGGTCGGTTTAGGGGCTTAGCCCAAGTATCTATGGTTTAGAGGAGCTGACCTCCTATATAAACACATGTACCCCTTCGATTGTAATCAGACAATAAACATATTCTGTTGTCGTCTCCCTCAGGAGACGGGAGCCCAAACCCTAGCCGCACCCTGCCCTAGCCACCGCTCTCTCTCTCTCTCTCTCTCTCTCTCTCTCTCTCTCTCTCTCTCTCTCTCTCTCTCGCAGCAGCAACGGCGCCCAGCCGCCGGCAGCTGCGCCTCCAGCCTCGCCGCCCTCACTTCCAACCCTATAATCTACGTCCGAGACATGGTAGAACCATAGTCTCTACCAGAATATCTTCAAACAAACTTAATAGTGATGAATATAAATTGTAGTTTACAATAAAATTTTGTTCTCTAACCACCTTCCAAAAATTGTGTAAACCATATAGTTTATACTTATCTATGATACAAAAAATCTAGGAACTATGATCTAAGAACTATCTTAATACTGTTTTCTAGTATATAACTTCGTAACTATATATGCGGAGAGTTATAGAGAATCAATGAAATTTGACCGTGATTCTTTACTAATATTTCCTAGGTAAAATTTGTGTTATATATAAGTTAAAATTTTGGCATGACATCTATATTTTTCGACAATCGCTTGTTGTTATGATGAACGAACATACAATCGTACAGCTTCTACAAGGTAGATGTACAATTGATTTAACTGTTTGCCTATAACATCCTGTTCTGTTATCTTGCTTATACATGGCCATCCGCCGATTTCTAAATTAAAATTTCATGTATGAAATTAAATGGTTATCTTGTTAGCATAGATTTCAGTAGGGTTTAATGAACATTATGTCATTGATCTGATTTATTAACTCCTACATGATATTGCCCTAATCAATACGAGTCTAGCAAGAATAAAAATAAGGCTCCCTTTTCTTGTATCAGCCTCACAAAAATCAAGGGTTTAAGCCGTAGCCAAATCAAGGTTTTAAACGGTAGCCATATCCATCTCCGAATAGTACCCTTAATTTCTGTGACACACTAAAGCATACAGAAACTGTAAGGCGGCCAGGGATACTGCACATAGGATATAAATCAACACCACAAGAATACTATACCCTCCGTACCATAGTATATGATGTTTTAGGTATTTCAATACGACTACATATGGAACAAAATGAGTGAACCTACACGCTAAATACGTCTATGTTCACACGTATATAATCCTGAAATATCTCAAACACCGTATATTATGTTATGGAGGGGGTACATGTCAAATCCATGGGTGTAGTTTTTCACCTCGTCCATCAAATCCACAAGCGTCAAAGCGCACTATCATGGAGGATTCAGACGTTAATCTTTATGCAAATCATTCCCTCTCCATTCTTATCAGAACCTAGGGTTGAAGTATTCAGGCAGCGCAATCCGTAGCGAATTTTGAGCGAGAGAAAGGGAAGTTTGCATGCTGTGTCCAACCTTCTTTGAGATTTGTGCACTGGCTCACGATCTTCATGTGCCACATTCTTCCATTATCTGAAAAAGATTTCTCTAATTAATGGAGCACATGCCTATTGACATGTTTTAGCAATTCAACGTAACTAAAATTGTAGACCGTTCCGAGACATATGCTGCCATTGTTTGTTCACTGCAACGGGAAACATGAGTCCCCGACTCCTCTCCCCCACCCCACCCCTCCCCTCTTCCTCCCTCCCGAGCCGCTCCCTCCCGGGCGGCTCCGGAGGCGCCGCCACCCTCGGAAAAGAACCCTCCCTCCCGTCTCCAACCTGCCGCCGCTGCCGCCGTTGCTGGCGGTGGTGGCGGCGCCCATCCCTTCAACGGTGGGCAGAGGAGGTGCTACGCGGCGGCGTCTCATGGGAGCGGTGGGAGGCCAGCGCCGGGCATAGGGCGGCGTGGCCTCAGGCCAGCGCCTGAGTTCCCCAGCGGATTGGGGGCATGGAGATGGTGGGGCGCCGCCGGAGGTTGCCGATCTGGCGCTTCGCGTCCAGGATCTGGCCTGCTCGGGGCGCTGGGATTCAGATGCCTCGATCTCGATCTGAGGTTGTCTGGATCCGGTCGGGGCCGGCTGTGGTGGTGGTTGTGGCCTCTGGTCACGCCGACAACCTAGCGGGCAATGGTCTACCCCTCCGTTGCTGCCATTTCTGCTGGTAGTGGCCTTGCAGCGTCGGGGCTTGCGAGGCTGAAGAATAATGGCGGTGGTCCTTGGTTCTTATTCGCGGTGAGATGAAGATCTACCGGATGTTGGTCCCCATCGATCTGGCTGGACGGTCGTGTTTCGGAAGGCTCCGCCGGCGAACTCCACTGGGCGACTCATGCCTGGAGATTGCTGGATCGGATGGTATTCGATCGTGCGCACCCGTGTTTTTTCTCTGACCGTTTGGTTTCAGAGGGAGCGCTTCGAAGCTCTGCTGGCTGTTAGTATCATGGAGCACGCTTTCTCGTTCCATGGTGCTGGCGGAGAATGACATGGAAGGCAAGATCTGAGGACTGGCAATGGTGGTTCGAATCTTTCTGGCGATGAGGAATTGGCTTGGTGTTTCATGACTTGGAGCAGCGGCATATAAGTGGGGGCGACAACATACGTGAAGTCCAAATTCCTACTTTTCAGGGTGAAAATCCAAGGTCTGGCCTTAATTGGTTGTGCCTGACAGTGGTCTTGTTGGAGTCATTGTTTTGAGAGCGAGGATTATCTTCAGGGTGAAAACCCAATGTCTGGCCTTAATTGGTTGTGCCTGGCACGGTTCTTTTTGAAGACGTTGCTTTTGAAGAATTGGACATCAGGTGTTATTTTGGTGTTGGTTGTGCGGCTGTTGCAAGGACTGTAACTCTGTAGCAGGATTTTTCTTTTTATTTCTTCTTCTTATTGTTTTTTGGCTGTGTGCATCCGTAATAGTTTTGGTTATTGCGTTGTTGCAGAGGCTGGGTGCATGTTGTATCTTCTTGATATTAATAAACACTTTTTATCTAAAAAAAAAAGGGGAAACATGAGGCAAAGGCCCAAGCAATGGCTAAGGGCTAGGCGTGCCTAAATAGAGCGTTAATGGAGCAGCGGACACTGTGGGGGCGTACGCAAACGTCCTTGCATAACATTGTTCTCTGCTCGGCGGAGCTCCTGGTACTGGGAGCTGTTGGTCAATACGAGCTGGGACGAAGGACGCTGAACCATTGTAGAACTTGTAACCAGGCGGCTGCTCCGGCTCCGTTCCCAACTGAAACAACACTATCCTCTGGCCAACTTCAAGGTTCCTTTCTATCCTGCAAATGTACAGTCGACCGTGCTCGCCCATGCACAACAACACGCATCCCCCTGGCAAGTGGGCGGCACCTCCCTCTTCAGATTCTGGAAACCACCCATCCCACTCGAAGGACGAGCCGTAGGTTATCACGCAAGGCGGCGTCGAGTCCACCAGCCTGCAGAAGAGTGCCCTCTCTCGCGTCGTTGGATTCTGCTGCAGGCGCACGGTCGTCTCCGATGTGATCTTCTCCGTTGCCGGATCAAAGCACACGAGCTTCTCATCGCGCCTGTAATTCACATAGCTACGTGAGGGCCAGTACACCAACCTGTCAATGTACAATGGCTTGCCGTATGCCTGGCCATGGACCGAGTGGGCCACATCCACCCTCCTCCAGCACTTGCCTCCTCCGACCGTGTACACGTGCAGTTCTTCCTCTTGTGGGTGATCGTTGTATTTGAGAAAGTTATGGTGTACAATCTTGTACTTCCTGGTGGCAGCATCGAAGCCGAAGCAATAGGCCCCAGGGTTGATTGTCCACCTTAGCGCCCCCGACGCCTGTGGCGGTAGTGGCACAGCGAGCGACTCGCCGGTGAAGGGCTCTACGATCTTGATGGATCCCTGGCCGGCTTCCAGGAAGCAGAGCAGGCCGTTGCACGCGCCTATCAAGTCGTCCCACCTGCCAGCCGTGAGCTCGGCCTTGAGCTGCCAGTGCTCGTCGAAGAGGAAGCCACGGCCGTTGCGCGGATACTGGCGGCTACCGTAGGTGAATCCTGGAAAGAAGACGATGGTGTCGCTCGGGGGCGACTTTGGTTCGTACACCATGTGTTCGTGGATGAATGTGGGATCGGAGATGACGTCCCTCCATTCTTTGCAGACACGGCGGAGGCGCCGGAGGTCGCTCCCCGGCAGGCGGACCAGGATGCTGGCCAGGACGTCTTGTGCCAGGTGGATCGCAGGTGTGGTACTTGCCCTTGCTTTTTTCTTGAAACCCTGCGGACGCGGACGCATCGCCGTTCTCCTCAACATTCGCTTGGCTGTGAAATTCATTGCGGGAGACGAGAATTGGGATTGACGACCTTTGGAATTTTCAATCCACTAATAACTTCTCGATAAATTAGATGGAAGCCACGCCAAGGAACTCCGGAGACGACCCGGAGTCTTTATGCCAGAAGATTTGCTAGATTTTGACGAAAACAAGATGATTTGCTAGAGGTTGTTACCAGGCGGGACACTATGAGAGATTTGGTTAGCAAAATGGTGTCTGATACTGATACGTTTGTGTTAGAATATTGGGCCCATTAGTGGGCAGCCCATATAATTAATTCTGGAAATCTCAAATTGGATCATGTGCATGGCAGAATCTTGGAGTTGCATGTACGTGACTAAAGTTTAGTCCCATACTGCTAGGTTAGAGAGAGCTGCACCACTTTATATAGTGGAGTGTTCTATCACTTGGTGTGCTGACTAAGAATAGAAGGCTCTCTCATGCGCACTCCTCCTCCTCCGCCGCCGTCCGTCACGACACGCCGCGGGTTGCGGAAAATGAGCCGAGCCGATGCCTATATTTTTGCAGTTCAGCAAAATGAGTCGTGTTAGCGTACGTGTACAGCTTAGCCAATTCGGATCGCTACCGGATCGTGGGCTGCTGTAACCGACTCAAACGTGTGCGACGTGGCCGGCCCACGTTGTACCCGTTAGGGTTTTCCGAACCGCACTATATATTGTCATGCACTACCGTGCGCCGTCACACACCGAACCAATCTAGGTTTTGCCAATCTCGTGCCTTGCGCCGCCACTGTAGTCTACTCCATCCCGTGCGCCGGCGTGCACCGGCGAACGGGACAGCAGGTCTCCGGAACCACTTGTCCTTGTGATCATGTACGGGAGAGGGCGAATAAGGTTTTTGGGAAGCGCTCCACGCGACTGCTTTCATGTTCTTCATCACGGCTCGCCTTCCTGGACGATCGCCGGATCAGCGGGCGGCTCGTCTCCAACGTCGTCTTCTTCGAGCTGTTGCCGACACCGAAGCCGCTCAAGCTGCTGCCGTCGCTGCTTCAACGACTGTTTCATCTACAACCGTTCGGTATGTGCGGCTTAAACCGAACTGTTTTACTATGTATGTGTTGGCGTATGTCTTGCTGCTGTTCATGTTAATTAGTACATCTAGTATGTTTGTATTTAACGTGTTAGTAGCTGTGGTTATCATGCTTTTTATTCTGTAATTAATCATGGAAATTATGGCTAGTATTCCAACAGTTTGGTCCGTCGAACAATTTGGTTAGGATTTTCTAGTTTTTATGCCAGTTCAAAGCCATGGCTGTACGACTGAATAGATGTGGCATTTGCATCTCAGGGACTGTAATTTCTTTTGTAGCTGAAAAGCAAGAACTATTACTATTAAGCACTGTAATTAAAAGAGCATGTGATCGATGGATGGATCAGAAACAAACATTTTAGGAGTGGGGATCGATGAAAATACTTTTAGCTGCACCACCAGCCACCACTACCTCCTCATTTTAGTACAAGTGAATTTCATTTTTTACCCCCTAGTTTGGTATTTTTACACTAATTACCCCATTTAACAAATTTTCATCCGAATTACCCATTTAGCAAACTTTTTGCCAGTTTTTACCCTCCCTAAGATTTTACACGTGATAGGTGATTCTCAATCTGCAATTTTCCTCCTGGTTTTTGGCACCCAAAAATATTTGAAACCAAACATATATTTAATGAAAACAAAATCTGTCCATAACCAACACACAGTTCGTGGTTAATCAATTCACGTCGTCTCTCTCTATGTTGCCTGCGAGATTTTAATTGAGCCGGCACAACAATTTTTTTGGGTTCTACGCTTTGTTGCCATCTGCATACACTAAGTCTTGCATTAAGAAATTAACTCACTTAGTCCCACTGCCTTCTCTCTGAGATCCCTACCGATCAAATCGACGAGTCTCCTGTCATCATTGATTATTGCGTCGAAGCACCACATACATAAATCTAACAAAATTGAGTAAAACAAATATCGGGGCCATCATCGAACCGATTCGGGCTGAAAAAACATGGCAAAACGTTCGCTAAATGGGATCCCACCTAGTAAATCACTCTAAAATTTTATAAGGGGTAAAACCTGGCAAAACGTTCGCTAAATGGGGTAATACGGATGAAAATTTGTTAAACAGGGTAATTTGTGTCAAAATTGTCATACTATAGGGTAAAAACTGGAATTCACTCTTTTATTATTGATGATAAGTGGGTTGCATTGCCAGTGCCAACTGTGCTTCAAGATTAATTTTCTTTGAACAAAAAAAAGAAGAGTGAATTATTGGGTTGCGGGTAAAACTTTAAAAAATTCCGTAACCTTACCGCCAAGATCTATTCTATGAAGGTACATTGCACCCCATAATGCTATGATCCAGAATACTTACAAACACCGTTGTGGAAGATCTTGTGTTTGTCGAAGTAGATGTCGGTGTAGCCTGATGAAGAATCTCACGTCCACGCCGGGAGGTGAGATTGTTGCCGAACGTCGTCGTTGATGTAGACCTTGATGAAGTTGTTCCGTTGTCCAAGGAACTCGCTTGCACGAATCCCGCTCTAGCGGTATCCACACATACACCGTGTCAATCCACCCCGTGCGTTCACCGCCTAGCTACTAGCACGTGGTGAAGAGAGTCAGCCTTGCGGCGTAGTTTAGGTGGTAGATCTAATCAACTAGATTAGATCTATATGAGAAGTAGAGACGTCTAATTCTCAACACATGAGATCTACAAGAGAGAGAGAGGACTTGTGTATTTCTTGTCTCAAACCCTAGGGCTTGGGGTTGCTTATAAAGGAGGCCAAGGGGTGGAGGTATTTGGGAAGGGCCAAGCCCTCCCCTTGGGCCGGCCGGCCAAGGAAGGGAGGGAGGAGTCCCTCCCTTTCCCCAACTCGGATTGGGAGGAGGAGTAGAACTCCTCCCTCCCAAATCTGCCATACTTGCCAAATCCAACAAGGAAGGGGGGGGGGAGGGGGAAGGAGACCCTCCCCCATCCCAACTCGGTTTGGGTGGAGGAGAGGATCTCCTCCCTCCCAAACCACCTCACCCAAGAAGGAAAGGGGGAGGAGACCTCCCCTCCCCCAACTCGGATTGGAGGGGGGACCTCCCCCTCCCACCGCCACCGCCCCATGGTGGGGCCTGCCCTGGCCGCCATCCCGACTGGAGGGGGAGTCCCCCCAAACTCGGACTCGGCCATGGGAGCGACTCCCCCCCTTTCGGCGCCTTGGTTATTTTTCCAATATTATTAATTAATTAAATAATTATTGTTTTGTCTAATTAATTTCTAAATGAATATTTCCTTTTACAGAAAATTCCCGAATTAATTACTTATCATATAACTCATATTTATATGAACCGGGATACCTAGTATCCGCCGACAAAACCATCGGAACAATATTCCTTCTTCATAAGCACTCGGATTAAATCCACTGATGATAGAAACATTCTATCATCCCGGGACATTAGATGTCCGCATTCTCTCTAACTTATAATTCACCGGAACAAATCAGTGACATCGGAGCTACTCCGACACAATCTCATTCCCACTAAAACTACATCTTTACTCTCAATCAAAGATTGACCTACAGCTTAAGCGTGTGACCCGAAAGGTTCAGCAATCACAAAGTATTGTTTGGGAGCTTACCAAACAATAACCAGCAGTGGGTTAGGCATTCGTACTGGCACCCTTGTGTTGTGAATGAACAATAGAACCTGTGCGTTACTCATTACGCTTAATCCCCTTACGTGCACGATACCAATGATATCTCGAGATTGAGACAATGTGCTCTAGTGTGATCAAACCCTTCGATCATAACACATATTATTCTGTACCAATATCATTCTCTTTTCTCATTCCGTATATTTGTTTCCCGTGATAAATCACGCTTGTGTCTGGCCAGACGATTGTGGTGACAACAATAATACTGAGATGGCCTAGAGGATGTATCTCTCCATCGCCTGGAGGAGTAAGTGCCATTCTTGAACGATCTCTGTTCCAATACATTATCCTAGTTCAAGCCCAAAAGCCACCTATCATAGTCCCATGTTACTGCAAGACGTTTGGTGGAAATCAAAACTCGAGTGTCGAATAAGCGGTGACAAGATATTCTCATAGCATAGGGATCTAGCTAACGATAACTAAATAGATGATCAATCGCTATTTCATCGTCGACGATTTGTCTCATAGCGAGATCATACGGTGGGTCGGTTCAGTGTGATTATCATTCCGATAAACCACTCCTATAGTTGAATGACTTATACAAAGTCCATGATCAGGAAAACATGATCATCGAGCAACAAGATAGGCTAGTCTTAGAGACAAGACCAGGAACTCTTTTCCGTTCATATCTCTACACGTGTATCGGAGGTTTTCCTCTTGTATACGTTGTATTTGCTATACAAGTACCCAATACAGTTGTAGCATAAAGATATAAACATTAATAATAAACATGGAGATAAATAATAAACTTAATTATTATTGTCTCTAGGGCATATCTCCAACAGTCTCCCACTTGCACTAGAAACAATAATGATTCTAGTTAGCACGATGACATGACACCAAATGGAACTAAGGTGCCACTCACGCTTTCGCATGCGGATCTGAAACTGTGTCTTAACTTGATCCAACCAAGTTCATAAACTTGTTTATCTCCTCACATGCCAAACTTGACTATGTAAGTCGGATATATTAGGAATTAATAATACCCGGTTGATATTATCATACCATCTATTGAAACCTCACCTGAGTAATGACTCATCCAATAACTTGCTTATCATGACGTCTCACATCAATGACGCAACTATCCTCGATAGACAAACTATCTTTGTTGTAGAATCCACTCATAAGATACATGTGATTTTGATAAAATCAAAACACTTAGTATTTATCATTTGAAAAACATTTATCAGAATAAATTTGATTTCATAATTCCACCACAAATATGTATATGAGTAACTTCTCTATACACACTATTTGAAGCTTTACAAAATCCACCTTGTTGGTCTTTCCTTTTGTAATCTCACCATCAGGTTCTTTTACCAAACCTTTATATGATCAATTACAATCTTAATTAACTGCTCTTATGAGAATATCCTTTTAAGAATTTCTCATTAACGCCGGTGGCAAAACTTTATAAAAGTTTAGCACTTTGGAAACTTTCCGGCTTTATGTACTATATATAGCAATGTCATAAGCAAAATCACATTAAATATGATTTGATCTTATTCCTCTCTATTCGCTCATCCAGGACTACGAAGGTCAAGGTATCTCGCAAATATCACGCTATGAATTCTTGATCAAATTTCTTTGACTCAAGACACAATTCGAAATTACCTTTCAAATTGCACTTTAGTACATTCATACTCATGTTTATTAAATTCTATCTTAGAGACAAAACTTTAATAAGACATTTTCCGACCTTTTATTTAAACTCTTTAAATCACGAGATTTATATATTTATTAATTCGGCCTAGCCATTCAATAAATATAATATCAGCTCCCACTGTCTTTTAAGTCCCTTCGATTTATATAATGAAAAGAATAAATTCTTACTCATTAATACGACTGACTTCAAACATTCATAATATAATTATCTAGATTATTTTCATAATCCAAATAATTATCCTTAGCAATAATATTGCTACTTTAGTTCAATAACAGCATCAAGCAATTGATATGAAAAGTATTGCAACTTTCACTATCAGTTATTCGTCCTTGATAAAACAATTTTAATCAAGACTAGCTCTATGAATATTAGATATTCATATCTGTCCTTTCTTTATGAAATATTCATGCACATGATTTTACATCACATCCAAACAACTCTCAAGATTGGATCTTGGAGTCTCATGAATTTTTTTGAACTCCTTTTATGACAAATCCGTCATTAATGAATGTTCATTATTCTGTTTGTAATTGTTTTGCTTATATCATGTTCCTGGACATTTAAATGATTTTAATCACCTAGTGATTTAATCATCAAATTCCTCACATGATTTTCCTTTAATACTTAATTCGAATCATGTATGCCTTACATGTATTCCTGGACAAAGTAATGATATGGAAACATTTGCATGTTTTCCCTTCTCATTCTAACACTTGCCCAAAGACTCCAGTCTTAATTTAGTATTATGATTTCCACTCTCTCTTCATGAGAAGACACTTTTCTCCAATTCTAAAGTCAACAAGCATTTAGAATTATGTGTGGAAGTCACTTGCCAAAATAACAATTTTGGACTTTTGCAAAACACCTTTTCAATTCGAACTTAAAACTTTAAATCCTTAATTGAAAAATATGGAACTTACTATCAAAATAACTCTAAGTTAAATTGAATAGGTCCCAAGAATACAAACAAAATAATCTATTTACTTTAGTGGGTAATTTGGAATTCTAATTTCACAACACATTAAGCAAGACTTTGTAACATTTCCTTTTAATCTTTATCTTGCAAAAGATTTTATTACCATGATGATTTCGAGTTACCAAAATCCATCACAAGTAATTTGACTAAGAAAAACTTTCCTTTGTCAACAATGTTACAATATTTTATTAAGTCCTTTCTTTAACTTTAATCAAATTCCTTTGATTCCTTTATTTTGATTCTCACACTCTCCCACTGAATTTATGAAACATTGAAACTTCAATAATTTCATTAACTCTATTTCATTAATATGCAACTTCATATTAATTCCTCAATAGAATTGAATTAATGGGTAGATTCCACTCCTTTATGTAAATCTCGAAATTTACTAGTGCCTAGCACTTTGCCAAATTCGAGTCTACTAAATGCCTAGCATTTTGTGGATTTCGATTTTCATCAAATGCCTAGCACTTTATGAATTTCGAATTTCTCCAAGTGTATGACACTTTGTGATTTTAGTTTTATCCATTTAATTTAGAGATAACTTTAAGAGTCTCAAAGAGAACCAACGAAAAGTATAACTCCAAATTAAAGATTAAACTAACTTTATTATTACTCAAAACTTTAAGCAATAACTTGAATCAAAACAATAAAGACTTAACAAACAAATAATTAATGACATAACACAATAAAGAAGATATAAACTTTGAATTTCCAAACTTGGAATTCCCACACATACTTTATAATTCGAACAATGACTTGTTCCAGAATACAAAATATTCATTACATAATGATCAAACTGAAAATAACTCTTATTTAAAGTTCTAGTGTAAATCTTCTTCATTGACTTGGATTGAAGACATAGTGGTGATCATCACTCTTGAGTGCTTTCTTTCCCCACTTCCTCCAATTCTTCTTGAATCTCTTGGCTCTTTTCCTTTCCACACTGCAATCATGCAATATGAAAAATTTCAGTATTAAATACCAAAATATATTCGAGTCGAGATTATGTCAATAATCTGTGTATAACTCTTATACCTTTTGTGGATTTTCCACTTGTCTTGCAAGATGGTTGTAGTCATCAAGTGATGCACATAGATATCCATCTCTGCTGATAAGAGCATGTCGAAGACCTCATTGACTGTCTTCTCAACTCCCATCAATTCATAGCACGCCACAAAGGCATAGTAGTATGATGGTAGTGATCTCAGAAGTGTGTCAACTGCTTGCTTTTCTGGAATTGGTTTCCCAATGTCCTTAAGCTTCCTTAGTATCTTGCAGAACTTTTCTTGTGCTCCCTCATCGAGCCATCGCTCGATAGTTTGCAATCACTAAGTTCCACATTGAATTTGTATATGCCAAGACACATCTGATTGAGAATCGAGCTTTCAACGCTTCCATAAGACGGAAGGGGCGATAGTACGGATACAAATCGCTAAGCTCAAAACTCATCTTGTCTAGCATAACCAATCCAGCTTGATACTCATCTTCTCCCATAGGAGAATAGTCATCTTCTCCTTCCGGAACAGGTGTATCCAGAATATGCTCTAAATCGCGTCTCCTGAGATTTTCTCTCAGTCCGTGAAGCCAATCCGCAAAGATCGTGCTTCCCACAGTCAACTTTCCTAACAAGTCTTCTTCATAAATCTTTTCAACGGGATCCATTTTCTACAACAAAACAAGTTTATTTAGACTTCTAGTTTATTACTAATTTTAATGCACTACTTTAATTCAATCAAACATGAATCTAAGATATGCTCCCACTAAGTCCAATAATCCTCTTGATTGGCACTAAGTGATTCAGGACCCGATTGCCCTACGAAGCAAGCATGGATACATGTCATGTCCGTCGGCCAATCGGTAAGCACTATGCTAGTTGCAGCAGCTACAACTCCTGTTCGTCTTTCGACGGATGTGTTCCGAACTCATGGTTATGTTATGCTTGGACGTCAAGACAACCAACCGACACTGGCTGCTGGAACTGTTCGCGCCCGCCTCCCGAACCCTTGGTACACATTACTCCTGGATACAGGTCGCACGGCAACAAGCATCCGGTTTGACGGTGCCACGGTTGGTAAGAACACGATCTCCTTGATTTTATTTGAGGATTCACCCTAATAAACGACTACTGCGCAATCAAGGTGCAAACAACAAAGGATAAACATCACAGGCAATTAATAATAATTCATGTGCTTTGGTATAGCCTTTGTTATTCTCGGAAGTCCTTGGCGCTCGTCCTTGAGGATCACCATCTTCATTGTTCCCGGTCATGGTAAAATTCCCGAAGGAAAATTACCATATCCGAAACTCGCCAAGTACACGTCGCCGACGCAATGCCGGCGCCTCCTCCCGGTCTCCACGACGAACTCTTCTTCGCTTGATTGTCGATGACGAACTCGATCAATTGTTTTGGCTCCCACCATCATGTTAAGACACCGTAACAAAATAGCTATACCA
The DNA here is from genome assembly GCA_947311845.1 of Poa pratensis. Classification (NCBI taxonomy): domain Eukaryota; kingdom Viridiplantae; phylum Streptophyta; class Magnoliopsida; order Poales; family Poaceae; genus Poa; species Poa pratensis. The sequence continues at coordinate 30,049,528 of CAMZMU010000052.1, read as the reverse complement.
AAACACATGCACACAATCCTGCAAAACCAAGTTAGACGTATCTAACGCTTTGTTTGCAAGTTTTACGTGGCTTTGTAGGCTCTACGGAATTACCGTCACTACCTACGTATTGAAGCACGTTTAGGCTAGTTGCTAGATTAACATTGCGGGGTGATTGAGATCCCAACATTACGAAAACGTTGCAGAACCCCAATCTAAACGATCACATGTGCGCGTGACCCCCGTGAGGCGTCCAACCCTCAGGCCCAATCCATATACATCAACGTCCACAACTAAGGGTATAGACCCGAAGCTACTGAAGCACATCGTTGGCGCCAACAAGCATACTAGGAGCAGCCGGAAGGTCCGCGGATAGCCAGAAGTTCGTAAAGATCTTGCCAATACTGCCATGGAATATGATGCACAACTTTTGGGAAGCAACTAAAATAAACTTAATGCAAGAACCATGCAATGCTCACACCAACTGGTGCTCTAGATCAAATCATACCAACGCATAGATCGGCTCTGATACCACTATTGGGTTGCGGGGAAAACTTTAAAATTTTCCGTAACCTTACCGCCAAGATCTATTCTATGAAGGTACGTTGCACCCCATAATGCGATGATCCAGAATACTTACAAACACCTTGCGGAAGATCTTGTGTTTGTCGAAGTAGATGTCGGTGTAGCCTGATGAAGAATCTCACGTCCACGCCGGGAGGTGAGATTGTTGCCGTACGTCGTCGTTGATGTAGACCTTGATGAAGTTGTTCCGTTGTCCAAGGAACTTACTTGCACAATCCCGCTCTAGCGGTATCCACACATACACCGTGTCAACCCACCCCGTGCGTTCACCGCCTAGCTACTAGCACGTGGTGAAGAGAGTCAGCCTTGCGGCGTAGTTTAGGTGGTAGATCTAATCAACTAGATTAGATCTATATGAGAAGTAGAGACGTCTAATTCTCAACACATGAGATCTACAAGAGAGAGAGAGGACTTGTGTATTTCTTGTCTCAAACCCTAGGGGCTTGGGGTTGCTTATAAAGGAGGCCAAGGGGTGGAGGTATTTGGGAAGGGCCAAGCCCTCCCCTTGGGCCGGCCGGCCAAGGAAGGGAGGGAGGAGTCCCTCCCCTTCCCCAACTCGGATTGGGAGGAGGAGTAGAACTCCTCCGTCCCAAATCTGCCATACTTGCCAAATCCAACAAGGAAGGGGGGGGGGGAAGGAGACCCTCCCCCACCCCAACTCGGTTTGGGTGGAGGAGAGGATCTCCTCCCTCCCAAACCGCCTCACCCAAGAAGGAAAGGGGGGGAGGAGACCTCCCCTCCCCAACTCGGATTGGAGGGGGGACCTCCCCCTCCCACCGTCACCGCCCCATGGTGGGGCCCGCCCTGGCCGCCATCCCGACTGGAGGGGGAGTCCCCCCCCAAACTCGGACTCGGCCATGGGGGGGACTCTCCCCTTTCGGCGCCTTGGTTATTTTTCCAATATTATTAATTAAATAAATAATTTATTGTTTTGTCTAATTAATTTCTAAATGAATATTTCCTTTTACAGAAAATTCCCAGAATTAATTACTTATCATATAACTCATATTTATATGAACCGGGATACCTAGTATCTGTAACAGCCCAAAGTTGAGAACCTAAAAACCTGAATAAAATTTTCGCTTTTGTGTTGCATTGCATCATGGCATCCAATTTAAACTTGCTAAGCAACACACAAATGGTTTTGGCACCATTTAGAAACAAATACCAAACTTGTTTCAACCAATTTCAAATTAATGAAGGCACTCAACCTTGCAAAATACAAAGGCTTGACAACTTATATTTGTCAAGGAAGTTCCAGGAGCTCCAAAATAATATTTTGCACTTGCTCCAAATTGTTAAAGGAGCAACATTTTGAAAATTAGCAAAAGGCCATTTTCCACCCTCCCTAAACAAATGTTGTCCAAAACATTTTATTTTGGGGCGCCAATTTTTGTGGAGCTTCCTCATGGTGTAAAAAGGCCACCCAAATTATTTCATAATTTTTGAAAATGTTTTGGTGCCGAAATTAAATCACTAAAGCTGCTGGTTTTAAAAGTTTTTATAAAAGAAAAGGAAGAAGGACCTAGTGGTGATGGAATAATTTGGCCAGGGGGCTTCTTGCAAAGATGTCATCTTCCCTGTAGCGACCGCACGAGCAGGCCGTGCTCGCGCCGGACCAGCCCTGCCGACGCCGCGCCTCGCACGGCCCCTCTCTGCTCTCCCCTGCCAGGACCTCATCCCCACGAGCCGCCCTGCTCACTCACCTGCTCCCTCCCTCGTTTTTCTCCATGTTCCCCTCTTCTCTCGTCCTCTCCGCGGAGCCGCGCCCAAGCTCCCCGTTGACGCAGCGTCGCCGTCGCCTGAGGCCTCTCCGAGTACATCGCCGACCACCACTCGCTCTGCCTCGCCGTGCTGCTCCCCCATGCCAAAGGAATCGACCCGGGGCGCCGAGAATCGACGCCGCCGTCGTCGTCTTCTCTGCCTCTAGCCGCCGAGCTCCGAGCAACCGCGCCGCCGATGTGGTACTCCTGCGACCTCGCCAAGCAACTCCACGTGCGTGTGGTGAGCTCTCTGTCCTCCAGGACATCCCCATCTTTCCTCCCCCTGCTCTGTGCATCGCCGTCGCGTGAGGTGAAGCACGGCCAGCCGCCGCGACCGCGCCGGTGTCGCGCACGGATACGTCGCCGTGCGGTCTCGTACTCCACCACCCAGCACGCACCCGAGCACCCACACGTTGCCCGCCGGGATGCACACCCACGCGCGCGAAGGCGCTGCCGCTGGAGGTCGTCGCCGGCCGTTGTCCTCCGTCGAGCACCGCCACTACCCTGTATTTCAGTTTCGTCAGTGGTTCCCCAGTGGACTTAAAACCAACCGGATATTCCGGCCCCGGACCAAATGTCCGACTTGAATATTCCGGCTGAGTCCAGTGGCTCGCGCCTTGAGTCCTTAGCCGTTTTCACGTGTGGCCAAGCCTTGAGACCGGATATTCCAGTCTGGCACGACCCGGATTATCTGGCCTCTGGGAGTTTGTCGCCTATTGGGCTAAGTTGCACATGGTCTCCTCACAACTTAAAACTTGCATCTTCTCATGAGTATGACATTCATATGCAAGTTAACCCTAGGGTTCATCGATATTGATCAACTAGTAAAGTTGTTGTAACCCTTAAACCCCACGGTATAGTCGCGATGCACCGTGATGCATCCAACCTCCGTTTAAATTGTTTAGTTGAATCATCCTCGTCTCGGGGATTTAAAATGTCATGTCATCATGTGTTTGCGCATTGCACTCGGTAAAAATGTGTGGTGATTGATTGTTGCCTCCCGTGCGTTATGTTTCGATAGGTCAAGCAGACGGGGTTCCACCTCAATACCCCACCGAGCAGTGCTACCAGCACGTTGAGCAAGGCAAGCGTAATGCCCCCTCTGAGCATGTCTTATCCTATATTTCCGCAAATATTTTCTCCACTATAATATTGCATGCGGTTCCAAATGTCAATTTTATTTGGATTAGAGTATCCTATAGTTGCATTAAGATTCCGATGCCAATACCTGTTTTCCCTCCTATTATCCATAGGTTTGTATTGTTGGCCTGAATACTTCACTATGCTATGTTGTTGCTTAGCCATGCTTAGCTAAATGCTTGGCCGTCCGATGGATGGTTCGTGTTGGAAACAGGTGATGAGGTAAATGGTTGATGGTGGAGAATTGTGGGGATGGATAATAAAATGCTAAAAGGTGGGGATGAGAGGCCACTGTGGTTGTGGTGTTTTGTCTTGTTCTCGCCGCCTAGGTGCGAGTTCTGTACCTCTTGAACCAAGACGAGCGTGCAACCATGCGTGAGGCCTATGCAATTGCAGGAACCCTCATAGACTAAATAACTCGAGCGGGGCTAGCCAGGGTCGTCTAGTTCGGGTTTCCATTTGCGCGTGCGTGATGATGGTGGTATGAACTGGGATGAGGATGGTGGTGTTAGGAAAATGAGTGGCTGTGGGGCGGGGTGTTGTGATCCTGGCAGTCCTACCGCCACTGATGATCCTTGGTTAGTCCTTAACGAGGGAGAAGTCAACACCGCTCCCACCCAGCCGGCTTTCCAAGGAAGAGAGCTAATTGTACAGGCAATGGGCCAGACGGTTCGCGTGGCGAAGGAGCTGGAGCCCCTCGGGACTCCGGGGACTTCCACTTTGTACACCCCTGCAGGGATAAATCTTTTCGAAAAGCCGTGTCCGCGGTTATGGACGACTTGGGAATGGACAATGATCATAGAATAACTTTAACGGAATGATTAAAAACTGAGTACTAAAGGTACTACTAATAACCAAGGTTGTCTTCCTCGAGGGTGATTCGGGGAGGTGCCTAGTAGATAGGTGATGAGAATGGTGATGGTTATGATGGAAATGGTTACCAGAAAAGATGTTACTTCTTACCCCTTTTTCAAAATAATCTGATTAGTCGATGCCATGGAGTTATGTCTTTTAAAATAAAATCAGATTTATGCAAAACAGCCATAAAACCTTGAAAGCCAATCATCGAGCATATATTAGCTCTTAATCTTGCGAGTTCGTCGAACTCAACGTCGTTTGCTTATTTTCAGGAGAGGACTTCACCGACCTCGAAGGTGGGTTCTTTGTGGACGTCGACGAGTAGTCTGGGGTTCCCAGGTGGCAGCTTGGGACATCCCGGAACAGCTGGCGCTGGATGTTTATTTGCAGGCCTCTTAGGCCATAATTTGGTTCTTGTTGTTTAGAACAACACACTTCGCTTCCGCATGTTGTAATGTTGGGTCTGTGACCCCTGGTTGTCATTTGCTATCTTTCTCTATTATAAGAGTTGAACTATATGTTTTGTGTCGTAGAGTCTGTGATGTGCCAGTTGTTCCACAAGTCTTGATCTCTCTATTATGCTTTGATAGTGTGTCTGGTAGTATCGGATAACCGGGGACACAGTATCCCTGTATAGCAGTCGGGTCAGGGCGCCACAAGTTGGTATCAGAGCAGTACTGCCTGTAGGCAACCCTTCTACTGGTCGACGTTGAGTCTAGTGGTTGTGAAAATATTTTTAACCTAAAAATGAGTTGTGAAACCATCTTAGGATTCTTTTTACTCCTTATCTGGTTACCCTCTAATCTCGGAGCAATCTTATCTCGATTTGACTTAAAGGTTTTACTTCTCATCTATTACTTCAAAATTAGGAGTATAACGTGGGTGGGGTTCGACCGTTAGCGTTATGTGTCCAGTTGCTCCCGCTGCGTTACAATCCGAAATCAACTCAGATGATTCTACCGAGTCTAATCAATTGCTCATTTGCCGGGTTTTAACCCATGGTCTTGAACCGAAGGTCCCGGATTGTGCTGTGATTCTGGCATGTTGAATTGTATGGGTTCTTACCCATGTGATCGATATGCTATTTATGATTCTCGGCACATGAAGCTGACCTTTAACCCAAGTCCTTTATGTGGTCTGTGTGGTAAATGGTTGAACCTTAATTTCCCACACCTCGGATGGCTATGTAACGTTAACTCTGCCATAGCTGGAGATTCTGTATTGGAATCATCTGGGTTATGACCAGAATTCGCTTAGCAAATCCCCCATCTATGTTCATGAGTCTGCTGCATCTCTCCTTTTTGGGCATGGTTATCACAATTGAGTAATAACCGGTGCATCTTCAACATCTTAGGATTCTCCTAAGCATGTTTCGTACTCTGATCTTCTCTCTGACCCTTGTCGGTCAGCTGACAGTAAAGTCTTATCGTGCATTGGGTGTTCCGATGCAAGTCACTCTCTCGATCCGTCAAGATTGTCCCTTTCGTCGTGTTTGGAGAAACAATTCCCGTACCTTGTCCACTTCTCGGACCAGGTCAAAGTAATTAAATCTGCGGAATGAGGGCCTTGTTAGCTTATGTTCTGCTCCACCTTAGAGTGTCCCCTCTTTGATATCAGGGTATCATGTTGAGTATCCTGATACTCTTGATGAAGTGATGCTCTTACTCCTCGTTACTCTCTGTTTTCCGAGTGACTTGTTACTCGACAAGGTTAAGTCGTGAGCAATGATGTGTCTATCGTATATCCTTAGCAGTCCTTACTGTGCGGAAATCCAGGGATATCCATTGCCCTTCTTAGCATGATTGGTCAGCCGATCAATAAGCTAAGTTTGACAGTGCTACCAAGTCAGTTGGCTATGATGCACTCCCTCGGTCAAAGAGCTAGGTTCACACCGAAGCTCCCTAGACCACCTTGTTGTGCCTTGGAAGGCATGATTCTCTCTCGAATTCCAGACATACCGGTGGATCGAGATATTCTAGTCAATAATGCAAATGAAGAAGATTCTTGGAATGGTATGTCGTGATATCCTATATGTGGATCGTGGTATTCTGGAGGTCTTTCCAGAAGTATCGCCAGGTTGTTACCTGACCGTGATGCTGAGCTTATGAGTAAGCTGGTCCTCTGCACAACTTCTTCTCCATTAAAATCGTGCTGGATGTACAGAATTATTCGGTTGAGCTTAAACAACTTGGAGAGTTGAAAGACAAGAGTTCTATCCCGACATAGTTCTTTTTCCAAGGGATGTCTAGTCTGTCAGTGTCGAAGAAAGGTGGTATTTCCTTGGTGGAAATGCTAACCTCCAAATCTTTTGATTTGAATTGGGCTATCGTCAAATCAAACTCAGGCTAGCCTACTGAATGTGTTAGTCTGACCAATACTTATGCCTCGTTCCGGTGAAATATGAGTCTACCGTCTTGGAGTATCTGAATAAGTTTGCTGTTGAGCCCATCAACTACATTCTTATTTCCTCCATGTTTGAGGAGATTCATATTGGATAAGTGGGTGTTAGCATTGGAAACTTGTTAGCACTAACTTTGTGTCGTCACAAGGTATGTGTTCTGGAGTTAGAAGTGACTTTCCCTGGTTCACGTGCAATTGCTGAAAGATGTCGCCGTGGACCTGAGTGAATTGTCTGGTTTCCTCGAAATCATCTCAACTCGATTATGCATATACAGAATATTCCCTTGATGGTATGTTGTTACCTCCTATCATTGGGAATTTCATCTATGCATCCAAGCCACTGATTGAATTGTTCCAGAAAGAGAGGAAGTCTGAGAACTTCTTTGTCTGCTATGGTGTTTCCCATCAAGAACTCAATCATGTCTCGCTACAAGATATTCAATTGGGGCAGCTGTCTCCTGACAAGTTGCTAATCCGCGGGTTCCGCAATCTCGTTCCTCCTTTGGAGTTTGACCTTGTGGTCCAACTCTTGGGTTCCTAGCAATTGTAATCCGTTGGTATGCATTGCAAAGCTTCCTATTCCTACCGGTGCTGAGTTTGAAGTATCTCTACACTTCCCAGGTTTGACTCTTAATCAGAAGCGATAGTTGGTGATCCTCAAGAAGTTTGTCCTGATGTCTGGAAAATCAAGAAGTGTTCCCAATACTAACGTTTGTGGAGTTTCTGAAGTGCTCTCGCTATAGCTTTCCGATCCTTCTCCAGTGATCTGAAATGCTCCTCTGTGAGGAAAGTTCTACTCAAGCCGACTAGTATAAGTTACCTCTTCAAATGTTGGAATCTTGTTTCCACACTCTCCCTCAGAAATTCAAGGCCTTGTGCAAAGTTCATATTCTGAATCTTTGGGAACCAGTTGTCTACCAACTGGAAACTCTTATCAATCTCTAGCCAAAAGCATGTGTCTCCTAACTGTCAAACCAAGGGATGCTTGAAGTCTCATCCTAAGTTCTACTAGGAGGTACTCGGTCGTTGTATCTGCACCAAGATCCATCCTTCCGGTGAGGTTCCCTTCTTTTCCTGTGGTGTACGTTTATAGTGACCTCGAAGTGAAGCCGGTGAAGATCTTCATGGTGCACTCGATCAACCTCTCAAGAAAGAAGCCACCTGAAGTGAGAAGATCATGTAGTACCGTCGTAACCTTTCCCTCTTTCCTACTCTAAGAATCTCGGGACGAGATTCCTGTAAGGAGGGTATAATTGTAACAGCCCAAAGTTGAGAACCTAAAAACCTGAATAAAATTTTCGCTTTTGTGTTGCATTGCATCATGGCATCCAATTTAAACTTGCTAAACAACACACAAATGGTTTTGGCACCATTTAAAAACAAATGCCAAACTTGTTTCAACCAATTTCAAATTAATGAAGGCACTCAACCTTGCAAAATACAAAGGCTTGACAACTTATATTTGTCAAGGAAGTTCCAGGAGCTCCAAAATAATATTTTGCACTTGCTCCAAATTGTTAAAGGAGCAACATTTTGAAAATTAGCAAAATGCCATTTTCCACCCTCCCTAAACAAATGTTGTCCAAAACATTTTATTTTGGGGCGCCAATTTTTGTGGAGCTTCCTCATGGTGTAAAAAGGCCACCCAAATTATTTCATAATTTTTGAAAATGTTTTGGTGCCTAAATTAAATCACTGAAGCTGCTGGTTTTAAAGTTTTTATAAAAGAAAAGGAAGAAGGACCTAGTGGTGATGGAATAATTTGGCCAGGGGGCTTCTTGCAAAGACGTCATCTTCCCTGTAGCGACCGCACGAGCAGGCCGTGCTCGCGCCGGACCAGCCCTGCCGATGCCGCGCCTCGCACGGCCCCTCTCTGCTCTCCCCTGCCAGGACCTCATCCCCACGAGCCGCCCTGCTCACTCACCTGCTCCCTCCCTCGTTTTTCTCCATGTTCCCCTCTTCTCTCGTCCTCTCCGCGGAGCCGCACCCGAGCTCCCCGTTGATGCAGTGTCGCCGTCGCCTGAGGCCGCTCCGAGTACATCGCCGACCACCACTCGATCCGCCTCGCCGTGCTGCTCCCCCATGCCAAAGGAATCGACCCAGGGCGCCGAGAATCGACGCCGCCGTCGTCGTCTTCTCCGCCTCTGGCCGCCGAGCTCCGAGCAACCGCGCCGCTGATGTGGTGCTCCTGCGACCTCGCCAAGCAACTCCACGTGCGTGTGGTGAGCTCTCTGTCCTCCGGGACATCCCCATCTTTCCTCCCCCTGCTCTGTGCATCACCGTCGCGTGAGGTGAAGCACGGCCAGCCGCCGCGACCGCGCCGGTGTCGCGCACGGATACGTCGCCGTGCGGTCTCGTACTCCACCACCCAGCACGCACCCGAGCACGCACACGTTGCCCGCCGGGATGCACACCCACGCGCGCGAAGGCGCCGCCGCTGGAGGTCGTCGCCGGCCGTTGTCCTCCGTCGAGCACCGCCACTACCCTGTATTTCAGTTTCGTCAGTGGTTCCCCAGTGGACTTAAAACCAACCGGATATTCCAGCCCCGGACCAAATGTCTGGCTTGAATATTCCGGCTGAGTCCAGTGGCTCGCGCCTTGAGTCCTTAGCCGTTTTCACCTGTGGCCAAGCCTTGAGACCGGATATTCCGGTCTGGCACGACCTGGATTATCCGGCCTCTGGGAGTTTGTCGCCTATTGGGCTAAGTTGCACATGGTCTCCTCACAACTTAAAACTTGCATCTTCTCATGAGCATGGCATTCATATGCAAGTTAACCCTAGGGTTCATCGATATTGATCAACTAGTAAAGTTGTTGTAACCCTTAAACCCCACGGTATAGTCGCGATGCACCGTGATGCATCCAACCTCCATTTAAATTGTTAGTTGAATCATCCTCGTCTCGGGGATTTAAAATGTCATGTCATCATGTGTTTGTGCATTGCACTCGCTAAAAATGTGTGGTGATTGATTGTTGCCTCCCGTGCGTTATGTTTCGATAGGTCAAGCAGACGGGGTTCCACCTCAATACCCCGCCGAGCAGTGCTACCAGCACGTTGAGCAAGGCAAGCGTAATCCCCCTCTGAGCATGTCTTATCCTATATTTCCGCAAATATTTTCTCCACTATAATATTGCATGCGGTTCCAAATGTCAATTTTATTTGGATTAGAGTATCCTATAGTTGCATTAAGATTCCGATGCCAATACCTGTTTTCCCTCCTATTATCCATAGGTTTGTATTGTTGGCCTGAATACTTCACTATGCTATGTTGTTGCTTAGCCATGCTTAGCTAAATGCTTGGCCGTCCGATGGATGGTTCGTGTTGGAAACAGGTGATGAGGTAAATGGTTGATGGTGGAGAATTGTGGGGATGGATAATAAAATGCTAAAAGGTGGGGATGAGAGGCCAATGTGGTTGTGGTGTTTTGTCTCGTTCTCGCCGCCTAGGTGCGAGTTCTGTACCTCTTGAACCAAGACGAGCGTGCAACCATGCGTGAGGCCTATGCAATTCCAGGAACCCTCATAGACTAAATAACTCGAGCGGGGCTAGCCAGGGTCCTCTAGTTCGGGCTTCCATTTGCGCGTGCGTGATGATGGTGGTATGAACTGGATGAGGATGGTGGTGTTAGGAAAATGAGTGGCTGTGGGTGGGGTGTTGTGATCCTGGCAGTCCTACCGCCACTGATGATCCTGGGTTAGTCCTTAATGAGGGAGAAGTCGACACCGCTCCCACCCAGCCGGCTTTCCAAGGAAGAGAGCTAATTGTACAGGCAATGGGCCGGACGGTACGCGTGGCGAAGGAGCTGGAGCCCCTCGGGACTCCGGGGACTTCCACTTTGTACACCCCTGCAGGGATAAATCTTTTCGAAAAGCCGTGTCCGCGGTTATGGACAACTTGGGAATGGACGATGATCATAGAATAACTTTAACGGAATGATTAAAAACTGAGTACTAAAGGTACTACTAATAACCAAGGTTGTCTTCCTCGAGGGTGATTCGGGGAGGTGCCTAGTAGATAGGTGATGAGAATGGTGATGGTTATGATGGAAATGGTTACCAGAAAAGATGTTACTTCTTACCCCTTTTTCAAAATAATCTGATTAGTTGATGCCTGGAGTTATGTCTTTTAAAATAAAATCAGCTTTATGTAAAACAGCCATAAAACCTTGAAAGCCAATCATCGATCATATATTAGCTCTTAATCTTGCGAGTTCGTCGAACTCAACGTCGTTTGCTTATTTTCAGGAGAGGACTTCACCGACCTCGAAGGTGGGTTCTTTGTGGACGTCGACGAGTAGTCTGGGGTTCCCAGGTGGCAGCTTGGGACATCTCGGAACAGCTGGCGCTGGATGTTTATTTGCAGGCCTCTTAGGCCATAATTTGGTTCTTGTTGTTTAGAACAACACACTTCGCTTCCGCATGTTGTAATGTTGGGTCTGTGACCCCTATTTGTCATTTGCTATCTTTCTCTATTATAAGAGTTGAACTATATGTTTTGTGTCGTAGAGTCTGTGATGTGCCAGTTGTTCCACAAGTCTTGATCTCTCTATTATGCTTTGATAGTGTGTCTGGTGGTATCGGATAACCGGGGACACAGTATCCCTGTATAGCAGTCGGGTCAGGGCGCCACAGTATCCGCCGACAAAACCATCGGAACAATATTCCCTTCTTCATAAGCACTCAGATTAAATCCGCTGATTCTCGGGACATTAGATGTCTGCATTCTCTCTAACTTATAATTCACCAGAACAAAACCCAGTGACATCGGAGCTACTCCGACACAATCTCATTCCCACTAAAACTACATCTTTACTCTCAATCAAAGATTGACCTACAGCTTAAGCGTGTGACCCGAAAGGTTCAGCAATCACAAAGTATTGTTTGGGAGCTTACCAAACAATAACCAGCAGTGGGTTAGGCATTCATACTGGCACCCTTGTGTTGTGAATGAACAATAGAACCTGTGCGTTACTTTTTTTTTGAATTTTTAATATATTAACTAAGAGATAATAGAGTTTTTACAATCATTCAAAACCAAAGCAACTACACAATCAGGAACATACGCTAGCATAACTCCACCACACAACTCTCTACGCCCCATCTGGGCAAGATTGTGAGCGACACCGTTAACATTTCTGCTAGCAAACTTAATCTTCAGAGATCTCTCGTCAGGCTTCAGGCAGTAGAACTCCTTTGCAATGAGTCCCACCATGGATCTATCCACCGAACCTGGATCAAAAACTTTCAACAAGGAGTTACAGTCAGTTTCAAACAGCAAATTTCCAGCAGTGAAGTTAATTGCCAGTTTAAGGCTTTCTAAAACCGCAATGGCTTCACCCATTTCAGCAGTGTCACAGTGCGGTATAGTGTCCCAGACAGAGAAACAACAGAGCCCTTATGGTCACGAGCAACTGCACCCCAAGCCCCAGTAGCATGTTCTTGGAGGAACGCAGCATCAACATTAATCTTAGTCCATCCCACTTCAGGCCAGCACCAAGCTTCTTCAGTAGCTTTCCCCTGGCTATTGGCAGTTACCTCCAGGGTTCTTGGTGTTGAGGTTTTTCCTTTCATATCCGCAGAAACCTCACCATCCACCGCTTTCAGCATGGAGTTCCAGTAGTTGTCAATAAAACGAACAGAGTGAGAAATGCTAGCATCACCTTTTTCAAAGATGATATTATTTCTATGATGCCATGCTCTCCACCAGACAAACATTATCTTGGCTCTTGTTTCATGATCCAACTTGTTAAGCAGAATGATAACCCAATCCGTACCAATAAAGGTTAGGTCATTTTCTGGTGGTAATCTCCAGATCCTCCTTGTTTCATGCCGTAGTGCCTTCGCCACAGTACAGTTCATAACTGCATGGTATCCATCTTCATTTTCCATACCACAAATAGTACATGTAGGCAACACATTTGGCAGCCTTTTACTTCTATTCACCTGTACAGCAAGAGAATTAGAAGCTAGTTTCCAAACAAAGACTCTTACCTTTGGTGAAACCTTTGCCTTCCAAATTGTGTCCCATAGGCTTTGATCACCACTTGAGCTACGGCTGGAGTTCGTGTTTATAGCCAGCTTTTCATCGAGGGCAAGTCTATAAGCAGATCTCACAGAGAAAACACCATTCTTCTCTCTTGGCCAAGAAATAAAATCTTCAGTTTCAAACTTTGGTAGCCGAATCTTAAGAACCTCATCAGCATCGTGGTTCATAAAAATCTTTCTCACAATATCAACTTTCCAGGTGTGGTCATCTTGGTTAATCAAGTCTGACACACGTCTGATCCTTGAATTTGTATGATTCCTAGTAATTTTTAGATCTCCCCTCGGGATCCAGTTGTCCCTCCAGATACGGATTTTCTTACCATTTCCAACTCGCCACACATCTCCTTTTTTAAGCAGCTCAAGACCGTACATAATACCTTGCCAGCCCGGTGAAGGGTTTTTTATGAAGCTTGTGTCAGTAAGCTCACCAGTTGTGTAGTATTTCGCCTTGAGGATCCTAGCACATAGGCTATTAGGGAAGGCAATCAGCCGCCATGCCTGCCTAGCGAGCAAGGCTTGGTTGAACAATTTTAGGTCCTTGAACCCCATGCCACCTTGGGTTTTCCTCTTAGTCAAATTATCCCAACTTGTCCAGTGAATGTGTCTTCTTTCTGTGTCATCGTTCCACCAAAAGCTCCTGATCATTTGCATCAGTTCCTCACAAAGTCCACTTGAGAATTTGAAAACACTCATTGGGTACATCGGTATGGCTTGCATGACCGCTTTAATGAGACTTTCTTTGGCAGCACCGGCAAGATATTTTTCTGACCAGTCAGACATCTTCTTCTTATATCTCTCTTTTACAGGATGAAAACGTCCATCTTTCATGCGTCCGTCAGGAACTGGGAGCCCCAGATATTTCTCTTCAAAACTGGTAGTCTGTACTTGGAAAATGGTCGAGATTTGTTTGCCCACCTCCTCCGTACATTTGTTACCTAGAAGCAAGGAGCATTTCCCAGGACTTAAGAGTTGCCCAGTAGCTTTCTCGTAGCTATTCAGAATATTTTTAACTCTCTCTGCCTGCACCATATCAGCCTTAAAGAAAAGGAGGCTATCGTCAGCGAAAAGTAGGTGTGAGACACCTGGGCTTTGTCTACAAATTTTCAGTTCTCGAATCTGGCTCTGATTAATTGCCTTCTGAAAGAGCCTTGACATCCCTTCACCCACAAACAGAAATAGGTAGGGTGACAAGGGGTCACCCTGCCTTAGGCCTCTCGAGGGAAAAAATTTCTGCAGATATTTCCCATTCAACCGAACCGTATAGGTCACTGATTTTACACATGCCATTACCCAATTAATCCAGGTTTCTGAGAACCCAAGCTTCCGCATCATTCCTTCTAAATACCCCCAGTCAACTCGGTCATACGCCTTAGCCAAGTCAAGCTTGTAAGCACAGAATCCGCCTTTACTGTCATTGCTTTTTTGAATCGAGTGGATACACTCGAAAGCTATCAGAGCATTGTCCGTGATCAACCTCCCCGGTATGAATGCACTTTGGGTTGGGGAAATTATGTTATCTAGAAGCGGTCTCATTCTGTTGACCAAACACTTTGATACCACCTTATAGATAACATTGCAGAGGCTAATGGGTCTAAATTCCCGCAGAGAATCCGGGTTCTTCGTTTTAGGTATCAACACAATCACCGTGTCGTTAACCCCCTCCGGCATAACACCAGTAGAGAAAAAACATTTAACAGCTCTAATAACATCTATTTTGAGGGAACCCCAGTTTCTCTGAAAAAACCTCGCCGGGAAGCCATCGATGCCAGGGGCTTTGAGAGGACCAATTTGGAATAAGGCATTGCTTATTTCATCATCGCTGAAATCTTCAGTCAAGGCATCATTCATCTGCTGGTCTATTTGGCTTTCAATGATGTTGTGAACGATGTCAGGTTGTACCTCGTTGGCTGCCTTGTACAACTCCTTGAAGAAATCTGTTGCAATTTCCCCCATCTCATCCTGATCATCTGTGATAGTTCCATCCTGCCTTTTCAACCGACTAATATTGTTCTTCTTTTTTCCTCCAGGTGGACTTTCTGTGGAAGAATTTTGTGTTTCTGTCCCCCTCCCGTAGCCAATCAATTCTAGACCTCTGTTTCCAGTAAATTTCCTCTTTCTCTAGTAACTCATCAAGCTCCTTTTCAATCTGTCTCTTTCTTCTAAAACTGTGATCATCACGTCTGGAATTAATCTTACTCAGCTCCCCTCTTAGCCTTTCAATTTTCCTCGGAACAGAACCCACAGTACTCGAACTCCAGGCCTGCAGGGAGCCCATCACACTGGAGAGGTTAGCAGTGATGTCTCCTAAGTCCTTTGGTTGATTATGCATTGCCCAGGCAGTCTCTATTTCCTCAGCCAGACCTTGTTCCCTTTCCCAGCAGGCTTCATACTTGCGAATACGGTGAATAGGGCTCACAGCAGGGCTCCTGAACAGGTCAATTATAATTGGACAATGATCAGACCGAGAAGAGGTTAGGTGCCTTACATAGTGCTCAGGAAACATATTTGTCCATCTCGGACAAGCCACAGCCCTGTCGAGTCGAACTTTGACATTATTCCTCCCTTCTTGCTTGTTATCAAAGGTCCAAGGGTCCCCATCAAACCCTAAATCATGCAGGTCACAGTAAGAAAGCACTTCCCTAAAGTCCAACATCTGTCTCTCATTCCTTCTTCTTTCTGAAAGGTGTTCATTTTGCCACATAGCTTCATTAAAATCACCAGCCATCAGCCAGGGAAGGTTCAGCATAGGTTTCATTCTTTTTAACAAATCCCACATATTGTGTCTTAGGTGTGTGCGTGGTCCCCATAAACAAACGTGCCTCTCCATTTTATTCCACTTGACTGATCCTTAACGATTACATCAATAACCCTATTATTTATTTTAAATAACTCTAAATCTATGCTCTCGTCCCAGAAGAGAGCAAGGCCGCCTCCTTTTCCCTCATTAGTAAAGGAAACAACAAACTTGAGGCCAAGCCTCCATCTCAGATTTTCAACATAGCTCTTATTTTTGCGGGTTTCAGACAAGAACACGATGTGTGGGCGATGCAGCTTCATGAGCCGAATCAGGTCTTGAACTGTCCGGGGACGCCCCAGGCCCCAGCAGTTCCACCAGAGGATCCTCATTGCTCCTGACGGACACGCTCATCCGTGTCCGTCAGTTGACCGGCGGCCCCAAGGCCGGTTGCCTCCTTTCCAGAGCTTCCTTCAGCCTCCTCTGTCCCTGTGCTAGCTTACCCAGCTCCTCCAGCATCCTCAGTGTTGTTGCTGTTCTGTCCAACCCTCTCTGCTATTTCCTTTTCAGTCAGTTCTTCAGCTAGGATGATGAGACTGTTAGCATTTGTTTCCACTTCTTCATCAGCTGTTCCCTGCAAGTCTTCCTTTCTGAGCTGACAGAGAAACTCATGTCCCAGGCATTCCTCAAGTGAAGGAACGTGGTACAGGATTTTCTTGCCAGATGGCTGTACTTCCTGGTCCATCTCTTGCAGGCTGGGAGGTCTCTTACGCGGAGCCCCCAGGGCGTCTCCCTGGGTTGTCCACGATTCAGGTTGTCCTTCCCATTCAGTCCTAGTCCGCCGCTTCCACTTGTTGCTTCTCTTCGATGGTGGGTCAGCAAAGATCTCTCCGTCAGTCTTCTCAGCTTGACCTGCCTCGCCTTTGCCAGTCTGCTTGGACGTGCTTGAGGCCGCCGGTAGAGGCGACTTGTCGTGGCAGTTCTTGTCGACGGTGATCACGACATTGGCTGGGCTCTCCTGAACAGAGAGTTTACCAACGCCATTGATCACCTGGGCAACAGAGGTGGGTTGTTGTAGACGTACTTCGCTGCTTCGCCACTTGAGAGCAGGCTTTTGTTGATGTCGAGCCTGCCCCGTGACCTCAGCAATCACCCAACGACGTGTGTCATCGGGGTGTACCAGAGCCATGCGAAGTTCCGGCCCATACCTCCACCTTCTTTGCGCCGGAGGGTGCTTGCAGTCTGGTTCGTTGTGGCCGATGATGCCACATACCGGGCAAAAAGCAGGGAGGCGTTCGTAGGCGACGGAGGCGACCACCTCCCTATTCTTGATCCCGTCGGTGATGGGGATCCAGCGTCGGAGAGCATGGTTGAGTGGGAACAGGATCCTGGCTCTGAGAATCTTATCATTTAAATCACCACGAGCATAGTTATCAATAAACAACAGATCACCAACTCTATTTCCCAGGTCTCTAGCTAGTTCTTTGGATAGGAGATAATAAGGAATGTCTCTAAATTGAATCCAAATGGGAATAGACTTGAATTGCACCGTGTTTGGGTCATCACCCTCCTTGAGAGCGTCTACAAGGACAGGGTCGTCCTTGAATCTCCAAGGTCCTCCACGGGTGACATGGAGAAAGTCACCCTCATCAGAAAATTCTAGCACAAACCTCTTGTCCACGAGCTGGTTCATGTCGAGGGTGCCGCGGATTCTCCAGATTCTCTTCATGCCATCGATGAGTTGCTTCGAGCTGATGGCTAGGATCGACAGGAACACACCCACAGCAAGGAACCTGGTTGTTGCTGCGGCGTGCACCTTGTCTATTTTCACCACCAAGGCTTTCTTCTCTTCCTCCGTACCAAATTCCTGGAGGAGCTCCTTCCCTGTCCTGCGCTTGAAGGTGCCGGCAGGTGCTTCGCTCGTGGTGGCCACGCTTGCTTGAGTGGTAAGCATGGCCAAGGTCTTGTCGCTGGGGTTGATCATCTCTGTCTCCCTCTCCCTGGGCTGCATGGTTAGGCAAAAGCACAAACAGATGATGTGCAGTTCGCTCTGGTGGGTGTTGAGATGTGTGTGTTGCTCTACAACTCCTCTATTCCAATATATACTGCCTCCTCCTAGGTCTTGGATCAGGCGCTTCACCACTGATTCCTCCCCCCATCAATCTTGCTCATAAACATCACAATAATCCCCACCTTTGAATTTGCCTTTTTAATTCTCTCTTGCTGTGCATTAGCTCTCTCCATTGTGAGGACCGTTGGGTCAACAGCAATGATGGTGCCCAAATTTTCAGCAATTGATCCGTCCTTGCTGTCATGGATTGAAGGCTCCTTAGTATTCATGGAGAGGATTACCTGAATCTTCATTTTATCTTCTTCCTGCGTATCTTGGGTTGGGGCGGGATCCGTGGCACCTATGCCGGTCTCGACCAGCAGAGATGCATCACCGGGGGCGGGATCCGTGGCGCCTGTGCCAGTAACGAGCAGCAGGGGCACATCACCGGGTGGCAGCCTGGTCTGGCTGAGAGTTGAATTGAATCGCTCGCGAAGGTGGGCTAGGATTTTGTGCGGATTTCTCGCGCGACGGAGAATGACCGTCGTCCTTCTCCTCATTTCCTCCGAAACCAGAGGGGAAAGGTGGTAGGGGGTTTGGATTGTGTAAATTGTGGGATGTTGGGGTTCGGATCATCGCCATGGATCTTGTCTCTCCTCTCGCATCTCAGCAATCTACTCTGTGGGGTGGAATCTCTCGTGGTTTGGTTTGGGGTCTCGGGATCGCCCTCTGGGTCGCCGGAGAGATGAACAGTCGCGGTCATTTTTCGGGGGGTTATGAACGCGGTGATAATAGGGAAAACAGAACCTGTGCGTTACTCATTACGCTTAATCCCCTTACGTGCACGATACCAATGATATCTCGAGATTGAGACAATGTGCTCTAGTGTGATCAAACCCTTCGATCATAACACATATTATTCTCGTACCAATATCATTCTCTTTTCTTATTCCGTATATTTGTTGTCCCTTGATAAATCACGCTTGTGTCTGGCCAGACGATTGTGGTGACAACAATAATACTGAGATGGCCTAGAGGATGTATCTCTCCATCCCCTGGAGGAGTAAGTGTCATTCTTGAACGATATCTGTTCCAATACATTATCCTAGTTCAAGCCCAAAAGCCACCTATCATAGTCCCATGTTACTGCAAGACGTTTGGTGGAAATCAAAACTCGAGTGTCGAATAAGCGGTGACAAGATATTCTCATAGCATAGGGATCTAGCTAACGATAGCTAAATAGATGATCAATCGCTATTTCATCGTCGACGATTTGTCTCATAGTGAGATCATACGGTGGGTCGGTTCAGTGCGATTATCATTCCGATAAACCACTCCTATAGTTGAATGACTTATACAAAGTCCATGATCAGGAAAACATGATCATCGAGCAACAAGATAGGCTAGTCTTAGAGACAAGACCAGGAACTCTTTTACCGTTCATATCTCTACACTTGTATCGGATGTTTTCCTCTTGTATACGTTGTATTTGCTATTCAAGTACCCAATACAGTTGTAGCATAAAGATATAAACATTAATAATAAACATGGAGATAAATAATAAACTCAATTATTATTGTCTCTAGGGCATATATCCAACATGAATATCAACAGGAAACCATCAAAAGGGTACAATTAAGAGAGTGGATTTCCAAGGATTTTTCAGTTTACAATTAGAGGCCAGATTGATTGTCTTTGAACAAAAAAGAAAGATCAATCTTTCTGTGGTGGCAGGGGCAGAAGCAGCAGTTACAAGTTTTATGCCAGTTCAGATGATCACCAAGAAGAATTGGTATGCATACACTTTGCAAGTAGGCAACATGTATAGATTCCCAGTATCAATTTATATACATAGCTGGGTTTTTTTAATTACTTTTATCTAAAATAGAATTGTCATGTGTCTGAATTACATAAAGTTTGAGAACTAGGTTTGGGTTTTCGGTGGTGTGCTGCACCACCTCAGGATCTGTTTATATACACAAACCACAAGGTTACATGATGTCTATTACAACTCGGAATCGTATCCGATTCTAACTCTAACATCGATTCTCAACACTCCCCCTCAATCTAAACTATTACATACAAGATTTAGATTGGATTTGAATCGGTCTAGTATTTGCCGTGTGGCTGGTTTTGTAAACACGTCAGCCAACTGATCACTTGAAGAGATAAATCGGACCTCAAGTGCACCTGTAGCGACACGCTCTCGAACGAAGTGGAAATCAATCTCAATGTGCTTAGTTCGAGCATGAAAAACTAGATTTGCCGTCAGGTAAGTAGCCCCGAGATTATCACACCATAGAATGGGTGTACGCTGTTGAGTCACACCAAGTTCCTTGAGTAAAGAATCTACCCATATTGCTTCAGCAGCACCATTTGCCAAAGCCTTATATTCAGCTTCGGTACTTGACCTCGATACTGTGGGTTGCTTCTTCGAACTCCACGAGATTAAGTTTGGTCCAACAAACACAGCAAACCCACTTGTGGAACGCCTATCATCCATGTCACCTGCCCAGTCTGCATCTGTAAAAATACTGACTCCGACAGATGGAGACTTGCGAATATGCAAACCAGTTTGCAGTGTCCCCTTGACATACCGCAAAATGCGCTTGACTGACTCCCAATAAATATCAGCCGGCTGAGATAGAAACTGACACACCTTGTTCACCGCAAAGGAAATGTCTGGACGAGTAAGCGTCAAATACTGCAGGGCACCAACAACACTACGATAACGGAAATAATCATCAGCACAAAGCGGCGTACCTCCTTCACGGGTCAACTTCTCAGAGGCGTCAAGCGGTGTTGAGGTGGAATTACAATTCTCCATGTTGACTCGATGAAGAAGATCATGTGCATACTTCCGTTGAGTCAACATCATACCCCCTAAATTGTAAGAGGCCTCCAATCCAAGGAAGTATTCCAACCTACCCAAATCCTTGATAGGAAAGCTGTCGGAGAGAGAACGCACTAGACGATCAACAACCTCTGGAGTGGAGCCAACAATGACAATATCATCAACATACACCAACATGTATATGTGAACTCCGTCGCGAGAGAATATGAACATGAACGTATCGGCCTTGGACGAGACAAAACCAAGCTGATGAAGAAGCTGACTCAGACGATCATACCACGCACGGGGTGACTGCTTCAGACCATAGATAGACCGCTGAAGCTTGCAGACATGAGAGGGGAAACGAGCATCCTCAACACCTGGCGGTTGCTGCATGTTGACATCTTCAGTCAAGAAACCATGAAGGAATGCATTAGTGACATCAACCTGTCGGAGACTCCACCCGCGAGACACGGCATGTGAGAGCACTAGGCGAACAGTAGCAGGCTTCACAACTGGGCTGAAGGTGTCACCGTAATCAATCCCATGTTGTTGAGTAAATCCACGGGCAACCAGCCGGGCTTTGTGTTTATCAATAGACCCATCTGGACGATGTTTGGTCTTGAAAATCCATTTGCTACCAACGATATTGACGCCAGGAGGACGAGGAACCAAGACCCAAGTGTTGGTCTGACAGAGAGCCGCAAACTCGTCAGCCATAGCCGCATGCCAGGCCGGTTCTTGCAGAGCTTCTCGATGAGAGTGCGGAGCAGCAAGGAATGCTCGACGTCGTGAGTCATATCGAACAGTACCATCTTTAAACTCCTTTTCCTTCCGTGTGTTATCCCACAGCCTCATGATCATCTGATGTGCTAGAGCAGGCGACGGAGCAGCCAAAGGTGTCGCGGGCGGCGACGAACCGGCAGCAGGCGACACGGGCTGATCCGCTGGCGGGGACGCTAGAGAGGCCACATCGAGGACCAACGTTGGTGAAGCCACGGCGGGAGAGGACGACGGCCCATGCATGTCATCTGCACGCGATCATCTGCATGCACGTCTGCATGCACTAACAATTGCTCACGCATGCGATCATCATGCATGGCAGCAGCCTGCTGCTTGTCAACACACTGGACCTCAATCGGTGGCACCTGAAACAATGAGACAACACCTTGCGGTGACGGATCAGTGGACAAATAAGATAAGTCGTGTTTGCGCATAGGCTCACTCGTAACCGGTTCATCGCAAGGAAAATTGATAGCGTCGGCAAGAGCAGACACGTCTACGGCCACACCAGGAGTAGAGAAAGGAAACACAGTTTCGTCAAAAACAACATCACGTGATATGTAAATACGCCCCGTGAAACGATCCAAGCACTTGTATCCCTTATGCATCGAACTATAGCCTTGGAAAACACAAACCTTAGAGCGGAAGTCAAGTTTATGAGAATTATACTTGCGAAGACTAGGCCAACATGCGCACCCAAAAATGCGAAGAAATGAGTAATTTGGCTGGACACGGAGGAGACGATAGAGAGGTGTTTCCTTATTGATAACAGGTGTATGCATACGATTAATAAGATAACACGCTGTCAGAAAAGGCTCATCCCAATAATGTAGAGGAAGAGAGGAATGTGCTAGAAGGGCAAGACATGTTTCCACTAGATGCCTATGTTTACGCTCAGCAATACCGTTTTGCTGTGAAGTATGTGGGCAAGACACACGATGGGACACGCCCGTACGCTGAAAATAGCGAGCCAATTTTTGGTATTCACCACCTCCATCGGACTGAACGGCTTTGATCTTAGCGTTCAAGAGACGCTCAACATGAGCCTGGAAGGCATAGAAAACCTGCTCCACATCAGACTTATGCTTGAGGAGATAGATCCAGCAAAAAATGAGAGTAGTCATCCACAAAACTAACAAAATACTTGTACCCCCAGAAGAAGTACGAGCAGGGCCCCAAACATCGGTGTGAACAAGCTCAAGAGGGACGGTAGTGACATGAGAGGAAGCAGTATAAGGTAATTGATGACTTTTAGCACGTTGACAGGCATCACACACTAAAGATAAATTATGACGAAGAACACGAAAGCTCATGTGTTTTAACAATAGAGTGCACTACATTATTTGAGGGGTGACCAAGACGCTGATGCCACTGTGTAGCCGTGACTTTTGCACTAGCGGATGCATGGAGAGGGGACAATGATGCCTTGCAAAACGGAATGGGGTAGAGTCCATCTTGACTCTTACCGTGTAGGATTACCCTCTTTGTGGCCTTATCCTTGACACAGAAAAAATGACGATGAAATTCAACAAATACGTCATCCTGTTTGCAAAGGAACACACATCCTGTTTTGGCCGACATGACCATGGATGAGACTGAGGAGCAGGCGATCAACGAGGCCAAGGTTGCAGCGGCGACCGGGAAGGGGCCTCCGTGCACAGGCTTCAACGAGGTGGGCAGGGCTGCTGATGCGAAGGTGGAGACTGACATGGCCATAAGCAAGGAGGAGGAGGCAGCTGACAAGTGTGGTGAAGATGCTGCTGTGGCGGCCGGCGAGACGAAATCTCTACAGTTCTGGGATGATTCATGGGACGACTCCGAGGCTGAAGTAGTCGACGACGGGGAAGGGGGGATGGCAACAAGGAAGAAGATGATCCTGACGGCAACGAGATCATCTCGGACGCTGAGTTCAGGTTGACGTTGGACAAGAACAACGAGATAATTAAGAAATACGTGCGAGAGCAGATGTTTGTTGGCCTCGATTGGGGCTTTGCTGATTCCATGGATATATTTCTGTGTTCCGAAGATGAAGGAGAAGAAGAGGAAGCGGAGACGGCTGAGGCTCTCTAGTCTGTAGAAAATGCATCAGAGATGAGGTTCACTCTGTACGGTCCACCGGTGCTATGCTGTGTTATCGATCTAACTTGCTGTTTATCTCAATTAATCCGTTGCTCGTCTATTTTATGGATGCTTGCATATATATATTTGAAAAGACAAAAGCTTTGCCTTATTCATTAATTAAGTAGAAGGCACTACTAGGAAAAGCCTTATCAGTGGCGCACCAAAATGGATTCTGTGGCGCACCGCCAGAATTGCTGGGTGCACCACAGAATCCTCGCCACTAAAATATTTTTTCTGTGGCGCACCATGGGCGTGCGCCACAGAAATCTACTTTCTGTGGCGCACCTGGCCTGGTGCGCCACAGAAATCCACATTTATGTGGCGCACCTGGCAGGTGCGCCACAGAATTCTGAAAAAATTCAAAAAATTCAAAAACTGCGAAAAAATTAAAAAAGTTTCGAAAAAAATCAGAAAAATCAAAATATGAAATAATATGAAAAATCCTAATTATTGGAATTATTTTCATATTTTTGAATTTTTTGAACTGATACCTTCCCGCTAGGTCACCCATCCTCAAATTGCTCCAACCCTATCACGCTTAACTTCTAAGTTCCACCCACTTCACCTACCCTTGTGCTACTCAAGTTCTTATTGATATATATATCATATGTATCCTCTTAAGTCTTGTATGTGTATATATTATGTATATGTTATAAACGTGTGTTTTTAAATTTCGGATTTTTCAAAAACTTCTAAACTTTCAAAAGGAGATTCAAAAGTTTCAAAAGATCCCAAAAAATTCAAAAAACTTAAAAAATTTCAAAAAATCCAAAAAATCCAAAAAAAATCTAAAAAATCCAAAAAATTAACAAAGTCAAGAAAAGCCAACACTCTTCTTTGTTATACATTTCTGTGTCTTTTTTGGAATTTTTGAATTTTTTTGAATTTTTTGAATTTTTTTTATTTTGTTGCGAAAAATCGTCTATTTGAAATAACTTTTTTTTTCTTTTGGAATTTGAGGAATGTGTGAATTGCTGACTGGGTAAACCCTGGTGGAATCGAACTCGGATTTTTCTGACGATTTTTTTGACATATTATTTGCGTTATTTCGACGTCGTATGCAAAAGTTATGGCCGTTACAAGTTTTTTTCCTGTTTGTTGCAGAAAAGGTCAAAATTCATATTTCAAAATTTCTATACCTACTAGACACTCAAATCTAACTAAATGTCAAAGGATTTTATTTATTGAAATTTTTATCATTTTCCTTTAATTCCTGCAAAACAAAAAAGGCGATCCACAGGGGGGTGGGATTTGAAAATAATAATTATGTGGCGCACTAAGCTTGGTGCGCCACAGAATGTCACCTTTCTATGGCGCACCTGCCAGGTGCGCCACAGAATGTCAACTTTCTGTGGCGCACCTGCCAGGTGCGCCACGGAATTATTTTTTTCAATTTTTAACCCGCCTCCCGGATAACTTTCTGTGGCGCACCTGACCATGTGCGCCACAGAAATATGACTTTCTGTGGCGCACCAATTAAGGGTGCGCCACAGAATGTAACCTATCTATAATGGTTTTCCTAGTAGTGAGGTGTCCGGTTTATTAACGGAAAAAACCGGGCGAAAACCATACAACGAACACCTCAGGGCAAAGCCCACACAACACCCACTTCATGGCTGGCCGGCCAGCAATCCACCCTTGTCGGAGAGAAGAATCCGCAGCTGCTATGGGAGGAGCAGATACAGGACACTCCGTCGTAGATGAATGCGGCCACCACCGGGAGGCTCGACGACGAACGACACTGAGAACAACCTTGTCGCCCAAACGACACAAGGTGGAACACCCTCCATGATTCAGAAAACTCGGAGCCGCCACCCTGACATCCAGCTCTCCATCACGCCCTGCGCAAACCACCTGGTCCACCTTCCGGGGCCGCCGCCCCGACATGCCACCGCTCAGTCTCGAGCTGCAATGCCGCACGACCTAGTTACCCGCAGTCCGAACTGCTCAGGGCAACTACCCGCAGACCACGACCGCCACACCACATCCAAGGCCGCTGCCTCGACATACTGAAGATCGCCCCTCGTTGGGACGCATCGACCGAGCCGACAACCTCGTCACCCTTGTAGCATGAAGCCGCCACTCACACTCCGTCGAGCCGTAACCCCACCACATTGGGTCACCGCCGCATAGCAATCCGGGGCCGCCGCCCCGACATTCAAGAACCATCTCGAAGCCGCCGCCTCGACGTCCACGCACCCACCGATGAGACAAGCTAGCATGGCAACACAACGACAAGCAGAAGTACGGAGACTCCAAGGCGACGCCCCCATGGAGGAAACAACGAAAACGCCGTCGTCGCCGCATTTTCAAAGACAATACTGGGTTTTCACCCGGAGAAACTCCGTGAATTGGAGAGGCAAAGACATGGTTGGTGCTCCAAGACGACGCCTCCAAGGAGGCAGCCACCTCCAACAACCTCCACCGCGCCTTCGGGGCCGCCGCCCCGGCCTAATCTGCGCCGGCGAGCCGCCGTCCTCCTCCCCACCGGATTCTGATGGTTGCCGACGCCAGCTCGAAGAAGAGAGCCCCCGGCACCTTTTGGCAGCAGGGGCTCGCCGCCACCGCGGCGCAGGAGCCGGCGGCAGCGGCGACCGAAAAACACCTGGGGGAGGGTGGGAGTGGCGACGGCGCTGGGTGCCCCCGGTGTCGCTGGGGAGCGACACGGGATGACAGGGTTCTGTTCTTTTATGCTTGCATATATACGTTCATGATATTGGGATGTTGTTAATTGCGTCCACGACTATATGTTCTCTATTTTTGGCTAGGGATATTCTTAATTTGTAGAAGAAACCCATCGACTCCAGCAAGGTTTGGTACCCACGACCAATTTTTGCACCTAGATTTGAAAATTTCATTTGCACACTATGAACACGCACACTTTGCTTTGACACCGCATATCCTAGATATCATAGGCATTTGGTTCTCTACGTGTGCTAGAAAATCTTTAGGGAAATCAAGCTGCAGCAATAACAGACCCAGTAGTTTGCAAATACTTCCTCTCATTGTTGACATGGACTTACGACAAGGCTCTTTCTTTTCACTGCAATAGTTGAGGAGGATTACTGAATTGATATTTAACCCTTCAAACTTTTTTTTTGACGGAAGCCAGCAGGTGCTGCCTCATTTTATTAAGAAAGGGCCGGGTCAAATGCTGGTTTTTGGATTACAGGGAGTTTTGCCTAAAGTATAGATTATCTATAGAGCTAAAGAAAGGGAGCTACACTAGTAGTTGATGCGGCTTTGCTACATCAACACCAAAAGGGAAAGAAACTGGGATTAATTACTCTCCTTCGGGCCACGACTTTTTGAGGACGCCAGCGCGCCTCCATTCTCCAAGTTCAGCTTGTATCTTGTCAACTGTAGAATCTGCCGAGTGCAGCTTGTTGTTGAAGATACGGTCATTCCGTTCTTTCCATATGAACCACCAGGTGAGAAGTATCATAGTTTTCCATCTGTCTTTCCAAGGCTTTTGAATTGAGCTAGAAGATTCAGACCACCCATTTGCCAAGTTGCTGATGTCACTTGGTGGTGCTAAGGCTGCTGGAAGATTAAGTCTGTAGACCAAGGTTTGCCAGACATGAGAAGAGTATGGACACGAACCAAAAAGATGCAGTCCGGTCTCAGGTTCAGCATTGCATAGCTTGCACAGAGGATCATGCGGCCAACCCTTCTTCGCGAGGTTGTCAGCCGTTAGAACTTTGCCCCTTAGGATCAGCCAGGCCTGAATCTTGCATTTGGGAATGGCCTTTGTACTCCAGATTTCGGGGAGAACGGCAGCAGGTTGCCTACCCTCGTGAAGGAATTGATAAGCAGACCGTGCCGTATAAGTTCCTGTGCTTGTCCAGCGCCATGAGATAGAGTCTTTCTGGTTGTTGAAGTTTAGCTCACCAAGCAGACGCATTTTTTCCCAGAGCTGGAGGTAGTCAGCCAATACAGCAGGGGATGGGCTAGCCTTGATGCATCTGATCCAGCCACGATCAGTGAGGGCTTCTCGGACTGAGCTGTTGCGCTGCTTAGAATGCTTGAACAAGTGGGGAAATTGAAACTGCAGTGGAGTGGCATCGCACCAATGGCTTTTCCAGAAGCTAGTATTTCTGCCATCATTTATGTTCATTTTCGTAGACACTCTGAATGCATTTCTTGTGATATCATCTATAGGAATAGGCAGGCCGTGCCATGGTTTGGACTCATCCGTGGCTTCCTGCCATAACCATCTCATACGAAGAGCTATACCGCTCAGGTACAGGTTGGAGATGCCCAAACCACCAAGGTGCTTGGGGAGGCAGACAGCCTTCCAGTTTACAAGACATTTTCCTCCAGAAACAGTGTCACTAGCTGCACAGAGGAAAGCTCGTCTCAATTTATCCATTTGCTTGAGGAGCCATTTGGGATGCAGAAGTGCAATGAGCTGGTACGCCGGCAGGGCAGACAGAACAGCAGTCACTAGAGTGAGACATCCAGCAAGAGAAATCCATTTAGCCTTCCAACATGCCAACCTTTTTATGAACTTGTCAATGATGAGTTGGTACTCATTTCTCTTTAACTTTCTATCAGAAAGAGGCATACCAAGGTAAATGCATGGGAACTGTGCGAACTGACAGCCAGCAGCCTCTTGATTGAAATTTAATTCATTGGCATTGCAAGCTATAGGGAGGATGCTGCTTTTGGTAGGGTTAACTACAAGCCCAGTGGCTGCACCAAACAGCTGCAACAAAGCCCATGTGGATTGGAGTTCATGCAAATCTGGCCGCAAGAAAATCATCACATCATCAGCATACAAAGAGGTTCGGTATCTGAGCATTTGTCTCCCAATTGGCAGTAGCAGGTTACTAGTTTCAGCTTGTTCAAACAGTTTTGCAAGGCAGTCCATAACCAGAATGAAAAGCAGAGGTGATATCGGGTCTCCCTGCCGCAGCCCTCTGCGGTGGTAAATAGGTTCAGTGAGAACATTGTTCACGATGATCTTGGTTGAGCTAGTGGATAGGAGGGCTGTAATCCAGCTGATCCATTTGTGACTGAAACCTCGATGAATAAGCAACTTTATGAGGAATTCCCAAGAGACTGAATCAAAGGCTTTAGAGATGTCAAGTTTGAGAAGAAGTGCAGGGTTCTTCTTTTGTTTCAGAGCTTTGATCACCCCTTGGACATACACAAAGTTATCATGGATTGTACGACCTTTGATGAAAGCACTCTGACAAGGAGCAACAAGTTCTGGCATAAGCGGTTGGAGGCGGCGAGCCATCAGCTTGGTGAAGATCTTTGCGCAGCTGTGGACCAGACTAATGGGGCGAAATTGCGTCGATTGTGATGCACCTTGTAGCTTGGGAATAGGTACTAACAAGGCCGTGTTCAGCAGCTCAAGCCCTTGGTGGTTTGAACTGTCTAACATCAGAAAGGCTTTCATCAGAAAACCCCACCCACGCTCCTCCACCTACGCTCCTCCACCCCCACCGGGCTACCTCGGCCGCCGCCCTTGCATCCGCCATGGCCCCTTTGCCCACCAGCACGGTGGCTACTCCATCACCCGCCCATGCCTGCCCTGATTGCGTCTCCCTCTCCGCCAACAGCTCCGACCTTGAGTGTTCCCCACGCTCTCCACCTACTGGTAGGTGTCTGGATGCCTCCTTTGCAGAGGTGGTGCTCCAGTCCGGGCTCTCCGGCGCCGCCTTCCCCTTCCGCCGTTCAGGCCATTCAAGTGACGGAGATTGCCCAAAGGCAGCAGCCTTGGATTGAAGTCAAAAGCAAGAAATCTCGCCAGGTTTTGCGCCGCCGGGAGATGGGTTTGCGTCTGCGTGCTCCGGCTGCCACAGGCATTCAAATCCCGCTGATGGATCTCCGCGGTCTTTGCTTCCGGTGCCTTTCCTCTCGCCACCGAATCTCGGCTTGCACGGCGCCCATACGCTGCCTTCATTGCTTTCAAGCTGGGCACGTCGCTAGGAAGTGTAGATCCTCTGACCTACCTCAAAAGGCCATCCTCTCCGCTGATAAAATCCGCTCCATTCCCAGGCTACTCCCACCAAGCGCCCGCTCCCCACTTCTCAAAGAAAAGCCTGCCTCCAAGCTCCCCGTGCGCGCTCGGCTCTCGTCCGGCGTTGCTCCACCACCGCAAAACCCCGCTCCTCCCACCCCTCCAGTTGCTCAAGCCGCCAACAACACTCGCCCGGCCCAAGCCCGCATCTCCCACCCAAGAAACCCCCAGCAATCCACTCCACCGCCACCTAGCCAGCCCGAAACCCCGGCCATGGCCGCCATGTTTGAGGCAGGTCTGGACACGTCCGCCCTCCCCATGGCGCACCCCTACGCCCCGGGCGCTGCGATGCGCCGCGCTGAGGTCGGGTGCTGCTCTTTGGAGCTGAACAGCGAGGGATGCGACGAGCTGACGCTTGGGGAGACCGCTATCACCGTCATCGTCATCGGCAACCGCGCTGACTTCTGGCTGGCTAAGGTGCAGGAGGTCCTCGCTGACCTGCCTGAGCTTGAGCAAGGTGTTGTCCGTCAGCCGATGGCGCAAGGCTCTGTCTCCTACCGGCTTGGGCAAGGTGTTGTCCGTCGTGGCCGCCAGCGAGCCTACTCCTTCGCGCCGGTGCAAGAGGTGGTGGCCGCCGCGCCGCAGATGGCGGCGCGGGTGACTGACGCCGCTAGGTTTCCGTCAAGGCGCCGCTGCCGCTCCTTGCCGCCCTTGGGGGTGGGTCACGGAGATCGCTCCTCTCCGTCAACTGCGCCTTGGGATGGGGCTCATGTCGCTGCAGGACCCGTGCCGCCGTTTGGCCAAGCCCGTGCCGACCCGCTGATCAACGAGCTTGCCGTTCTGGGGCTCCAAGACGAAGCCATGCAGCAGGGACCGGGGCACGAAGAGCCTCTCATGCTCAGTTTGGGCATGGCGGGGCCCGACTTGCCAGCTTCGTTGACTGCTGCGTCGACCGCAACGGATGGTGGGCCACAAGATGGGCCGTCTCCTGTGTCGGTTGCTCCCCAGTTCGCGTCTCCGACTGCTGCTGTCTCCAGGCCCATCAGTCCGCCAAGAGGCCCAGAAGATCAGATCAAGGCATTCCTGGCCCATGTGGGGGAACAGGTCACTCCAGGACTCATCCCCGCACCTCCACTCTGCCCTCTCGGCGCTCCAACACGCAACCGTCGCCGGCCGCCGCCCGCAGCACCAGCTCGCTTCAGTGCTCGTCTCGCCAAGAAGAAGGAGGAATGCCCAGGACTTACTGTGCTGGCCCAAGCACAGCGCCTCATCTGCAAGCGCTGGGGATTGAGCATAATGATGCTGTGGATCCAGCGCTGCTCCGAGCCAAGTACGCGGCGACCTTCGCCTCGGTCGTGTCCCTGGAGGAAATGGAGGCGCTGGCTGTGCTCGCCGACCATGCTACTGCTCGAGCCAAGGGCACCAGAGTCACCTCCACTGCCGAAGCCGCTGCTTAGGTTATGCCTGCTGTTTGTTGTCTGTCCCCTGATCTGTCGTAGCTTGTTTTCATGATTAGTTGCAAATGTTTAGTCTGGAATGTTAGAGGTCTCAATGCATCTGCTCGCCAGTCTGTTGTCTGTGGTGTGATTCGAGATCATCATATCTCGATTGTTTGTTTTCAAGAATCAAAGATGGAAGTAGTGTCTGCTCAAACTATTCTGCAATCATGTGGTCCAAGATTCAGAGATTTCATTGCAGTCCCGTCGGTAGGTGCGAGTGGTGGTTTGATCCTAGCCTGGGATGATGATGTAGTCCAAATAACCGAAGTGGCCACTGCTCAGCACTTCATTCTAGTGTCTTGCCTCAGTAGAGTCTCAGGAGAAAGCTGGTTCTTGTGCAATGTGTACGGACCCCAAGGTCTGCCTGAAAAAATTGCCTTCCTTGCTGAAATCAAAGCTGCTGTATGCCTTCTCCAGGCACCGCTAATGATCTTAGGTGATTTCAACCTAATTTCAGAGGCAGCTGATAAGAGCAACTCAAACATCAACAGGGGGCTAATGACTGCGTTTCGGAACTTCATAAATGAGTTAGAGTTAAAAGATATGTACCTGCATGGGCGGCGCTACACTTGGAGCAACGAGCAAGCAGTTGCCACCCAATGCAGACTTGACCGAGTCCTTTACAACCAGCTGTGCAATGACACCTTCCCGAGAGCTCTGTTGCAAGGTCTCTCTTCTGCAGCATCTGATCACTGTCCCCTACTGCTCAACCTTGATGCTGATTTTAAGCCGCAGCGCCAGTTCAAGTTCGAAACCTACTGGGCAAGGGCTCCTGATTTCCTTGATGAAGTAAAGAAGGCCTGGGCTGAGGCAAAGAGCCACGATAATCCTTTTGTGAACTTGCACCTCAAGCTGCACCATACTGCTCGTCATCTGCAAGCCTGGAGCTCAAGACAAATTAGTGATAACAGATTGCGGTCTTCTATCATCACCGAGTTAATCTACTGTTTTGATGTGGCCAGAGACAGCCGACAGCTCAGTCCTGATGAGCATAGGTTCAGGAAATCGCTGAAAATGAGGCTGCTAGGGCTAGCTGCGCTGGAGAGGTGCAGATGGAGGCAACGCTCACGTTTTCTTTGGCTGCGAGAAGGCGACTGCAATTCCAAATTCTTTCACTTAAAGGCGTCTGCAAGAAGGAGAAAAAATCATATCCCTATGCTTGATATCGAAGACACACAACTGGTGGATCAACATGACATTCAGCAAGCCCTTTGGCAGCATTTCAATCATGTCATTGGCACTTACACCCCCAGGCAGCAGTCTCTGAATCTGAGCTCACTATCCTTCCCAGTGGTAAATCTCCAGGAGCTTGATAAAGAGCTGGGTGAAAAAGAGGTGAAAGATGCAATCTTGGACATCCACCCTGAGAAGGCACCGGGCCCTGACGGCTTCACCGGTCTGTTTTACAGAGTATGCTGGGACATCATTAACCCTTCAAACTTTTAACATCAAGGTTCTGGCTGCCACGTTCACACAACGGAACATACATACTTTCATCGGCCTCCTGTTCCAAGAGAAGTAAACATTGCAACTCGCTCAACTTCAAGCTCTCGTCTATATATACGACCGAGCTATTCAAGCCACATCATGTCCCATGCTTTAACTACGACGACTGGTGCTACTACGCACGATATCTCACCATCTCGTAATAGTAATCCAAGCGTAAGTAGAAATGATAAGTACTTCACATGGTGAGAGCCACATCTCCCATGCATGCATATGATCAGTTGGGCGCCTGAACTGCCTTGGGGAGAACTGCCATCGGCTGCTCGGGAGCAGAGGCCAACGACGCCAGAGCACGGCACTCAGCGGGCACCACCACCTGATCGCCACCGTCTTTCTCCATCTTGGTGCACTCATGGATGATGTCGAGCAGCACCACCTCGAGGTCCTCGGCGTCAGCCCACCCGCGCACGTCGGCGCGTACGGCGCGGCGGTCGGCCACGATGAGGTCCCACACGGGGTAGCCCTTCCTTGGCATCATGTAGTCCCGCTCGGCCAGCTTTAGGGTTGGACAGTAGTCACCCCTGCCGTCGCCCAGGTACACCACTCTCCTTCTCCTCCTCTTCCCGGCCTCATTCGACAGTTCGTGGAGCATCTCCTCCATCACCTTGCCCTGAATATTTGAACACCAAATTGAGTGAAATCTAGCAACACATCCACTGATACATACATGCGTGCGTGCCAGGTGCGTCACCTTGCACATGTTGGGAGGACATGTGGCGAGGGTGCACCCGTGGGTGCTGCTGCAGGAGCCATGGCGGAAGGCGTGGTGGGGAGATTCTGAGGCGCCGGCGGCGTCGATGCGGCTGGGTTAGTGCTGATCTCCGAGAAGTAGCCGGCGAGGCCGTGGTGCGCGAGGACGGCGTCGATGAAGTAGCGTTGGCGTCGCTGAGGATCCGCAGCTCGCAGCCGAGAGCGTGCGCAGTCTCGATGGCGGCCACGACGTGCGGTGACAGCGGCGCCGTCCTCATGCTGCCCGCGATCTCCTCGATCGACTTGCCTTGCGAGTGCAGCTCGCCCATCATTGCGCCCTGCTCAAACCAGAACGCAACAAATTCATCAAAATAGTAGACATTTTTGTTTGGTTTACGTATGTGTGCACACTCCACACAAACTGCAAATATACTAACGTAACGCTGCTGATTTGATTGATAAATCTCAATTCTTAACGGAGGAAAAGGAGAAAAGTGACGTGTGAGACTAGAGTAGTTGTTCCAAATTGTTGTTATCAGGTGCATATGCGAGCAGAGACACGTACAAGAACATCATGACGAAGTCGACGTAACGAAAACTCAGAGGCTTACGATGGCGGAGTTCCATGGGAGGTGGAGCAAGAGCTCGTCGAAGCGCTGGGTGGCGCCGAGGGCGTCGACGACCCAGTTGTCGCTGTCACAGTCTATGATCGTCTTGTCGAAGTCGAACACCACCACAACGCCGGCGGCGCCATTGCTCGCGGCCATTAATGCAGCTCTGCTGATCAGAGATATCTAACTCGACCAGAACAGAGAAGCCACATACGTACGTACTCAGAGAGAAATGAAGGTTTGCTGCACTGGTCGGATGGAACGCCATGGCTAGGGTATTTATAGGGCCGGGGCAGGCACATCACGGGACGGCACGGCCATTAATCGAAAATGGCTAAAGGAAGAAGTACTATCGCTAATGGGATCTCATCACACACGGCAGCTCTAGCTAGCGTCCTCCTAAATACTCCAACTAATGCGCCGTGATGCCGTCCGCAATACTGCGTCTCGTCCACGAGATCGGGGATCCTCCTTTTCCAGGAAGGCGATCGGGCTAAATTTGGGCGACGCACCAGCTAAAGGAGGCCGGATTTGATCACTAATTGCCAGGATTGTTCTTGCGAATATTCTTGGAGCGCGGGAGAATGAATGGGCGATCGACTGTTGTGTCTTCCTTAACCTCGCCGCCACCGCTTTTCCAGGCGGTTATAACGGCTCATGCGTGGCGGACTCTCCTTTTCCCAGATTTCCCGGGAGGAGCAGACGCTGGCTCTCTTGGTTGTGTTTACGCGTTGCGGCGCCGTGTGATCTTACGAAAGCAACAGATTTACACAGCAGTCTAGCACAGCTAATGCGCAATCATGTGAAATTTCCTCAAGCCTTAGCCAGTCATCGCCACATAGGATTCAAATTTTCTTGGAGATTATAAAGAGAAGACAATGTGTTAAGGATGGCAATTTACCCATGCTACAGTACCCTACTTATATGAGCAGGGTATGTGCCCATTTCTATAGTACCCGTATCCTGAGTCATCAAATTGTGGGTTGCGTATGAAAAAAGTCTTGTGCCCATGGACCATACCCTACACATTTACTACATGACATCTGAGCTATTAGGACTCAAAAGGGTAAAGCCTCTATTAGGCATCAACTAATGTTCAACATACAACACACCATCCGGGCACGATAACACAAAGGTGTACCAACTACTCCCTTTTACCATGAACTCATATACTTGTTTTAGTATGTCTAGACAAAACACATTCGAATTAATTATTGGTGAATGTGAATACGTAAATTTTCTCTAATGGGTAAGGCCGTAAAGGGTACTCACAAATACGGGTGTGGGTAAGTTTTTGTATCCACGAGATATGAAGTTAAGGTATTGTATTACCCTACCCATTTCCATTCTTATATGTCACGGATCACATGGATCTAAGAGTAATGCACACTAATAAGAATATATGGTGTGCCACTTTTGCAACTGGTGGCGTGTATTGGGAATGCCACTAGTATGACGCCACTGGTTGTTGGTGCTGTATGCCCGACGCGCCATAGATTTCGCTATGTTGATCTCGTTTCTTTGTTTATTTTTCCTGTGTTTAACTAAAAAGGCAGTAATATGTCAACCTAGCAAAATCTATGGGGAGAAATGGACCGACTGGGTATAGTTGTTTCTGTACTTAATTGGGTGAGAAATATGCTGTCAAACAAATTACCAAATAAAGATAGTGTCTACCTTTAGATCTTCAACACAGCCACTAAATTAAAAGAAAATGTTTGTTTGTAGCTATATGCTACTTTAACACCATCCATGATCAATGCTCCTCAATGATTTACTCCATTAAAGTAACAAAGCGTCATTTTGCATTAACACTAGTGACCATCTTTGTAGAGACACTGACATTATTGGGGAATAAATTTGACATTTCAATTACTTCAAGTGACCTGCCTATGTGATATTGTAAAAATTAAGGCTTGATGTTGAGGGCAAAACTTACAATACGACATGTTTACTTGTGGCTCTAAATGACCAGAACAAGGCCATCTTAAAATGAATTGGAAATTTGAAATCTTTATGGCCCCTTGGCGACAACCAGTCAGCAACTATATAAGGTTTCTAATATATATCATTTTAGCCGCGCAAACTTCCCTCAGAACATTTGTCCTACAGATCCGATGCAGTAATAATCATATTGTTGCCTTCACCAATATCATTAAGAAATAAATAATCCACTTAATACTTGGCTGTGTTGCGATCAGGAAGGGGAAAAATCGTACGAACGTAAAAATGATTGAATGTCAAACATGATATTTTACACACACCATTAGTTATTGAGGCCAAGTCACACCCTGAACCTAAAGTACCAGCGAGCGATAAACTTAGCAAGAAGATTGCCTTTCAAGATCACCAGGCACATAGATCTAATGGCGCATCGCATTCCAAAGCAGTATGAATACCTCTAAATCTAAGGGAGCATAGGGTACTAATGCACTAGGTTAACAAAAAATGCATCTAAGTATGGCAAAAAGAAATCTGGAAACAATTATTACGTAAACACAGTGCCCTTTCTTCGGCAAAAAGAAAACACAATGCACTTCTAGCTCATGTGTTATAGTTTCTTATTCAAATTCAATCCATATATCAAGAAACAAAACAAAAAATCAGCCTATACATAGTACCAAATTCATATCAGGATTGAATATTACTACGATGGTACTATTCAGTCAGATTTTTTTTCTTTAATTGCCAGTCGAATTTAGAGTTGAGATTGTACGACATGGTAGTTGTGTTAATATTGTGATTTTTTCTGAAAATTTCACAATAGTTAAAGGTGCTAATGAATCACCTGTTTCATTGCACTAGTTTCTCATTCAGAACAGGGATATATAGAGCTACATATGTCTAGCTAGGGAAACGATATTGGCAAGTTGACTGGAAAGGCGTTCCGGCAAGTGGAATAAGATTTGGTGTTTTCCCTTTATTTTAGGTCATGTAAAGAAGCAATCATCAGTGTGGTCCTGATTGCCTTTTGCTGCTCACAAAATCAGTAATTTGGTTTAACAACGGCACTCACCAGGCGAGATATTTTGACAGGTGAGCTCACACCTTTTGCAGGTCATAGCTTCCAAGGTTAATGCGTCCTTGATTGTGTAGTACGTCAAGATTTAAGTCAAGATGTGTATTTTTTTTGCAGCCGGTTGATACTACATTTGTTTCTTGTGCAGGGTGACTAGTTGTATACCTTGCCATTGTCAGGCCAGCCCCGGACCCAACCCAGCCCAAAAATCATGGGTCAGACTCGGCCTCGATTTTTGGCATCGGGCCTTTTCCGACCCAGCCCAAGAAATGGCCAGGCATAACTAGGAAGATGTCTTTTTTTTTAGTTGCTCAAAAAAAGAAGAAGGAAGATGTCGTTTTTTCTTTTTCTTATTCTCTTAGGCAACCTACCTACTCCATTTGTTTTATAATGTAAACATCTTTAGCAAGGTAGGCTTACTGCTTACATTGTCGAACAAAGGGAGTACATCGTAACATGATTGATAGGCCATTGATACATGCAGTGTCTCACCATGCGGCAGACATGGTCAGCCATCTCAAAGCACGATACATGCAACTGGGAGTTCTTATTGCTTTTTTTTAAATTCTCGTAAGTTACATCTCTGATTTCCTACATTTTGAGAAGTAATAAGCGACAAATTCAACCAAGAGTACACTTTGGTTGTGCCGCATAGCGGTGAACCGGTAGTCCGTCCTTTTCAACTAGCATATGTACTTTCATTTGCCTATAAGAGGCATATCTCCAAAGGGGCAGACCGAGAATGTTGTCCTTTCTCGTGCCTGATGTCTATGTGAAAAGAATGGATATTATTTTGTCAATGGATGATAAAATAAGTTCAATACAATAGAGAAACCAAACAAAATGTTGTACGTGCCCATTGCCCATGGGACAAATTATGAATAGTGTGAACAAAGAAGTGGCTTGAAACAAAACATTATAGCAAATGACTAATAATGTGGTTTTCATCAAACTATTACGACAGAGCAATTCATGATTACTGATGTAATCCAAAATTATAAGTGGAAAATGGAGTGATCATGCACCAATTCATGTACATGTGGGACGAAAAGAAATAGACTATAGAACAAATCACGGTACAAATGAAAAATAATCAAAAGAATGGAGCTATGAACGATTATTATTGGAATCAAAGTGAGTATTAAAAAAATAAAGGATGATGGAAGAGAACATGATTATTAGTAAAAAATAATGATTTATGGTTGAAATAAATCATAATATATAAAGGAAACATATACATAGCACAAGGCCCGTGTAAAATCGAGAAACTATATCCCTATAACAATTGAATACTCACATAGGAAAATATTAAGAATTAACTTCTAGAACTAAATAGAGTAAACAATTATTAACAGAGGAAAAATAGATCATGGAATAGACTCATCAAACTACCAAAGATGCTATCAGCACAAGGAATAGAGAATGTACTAACAAGGGAAACAAAAAAGGGAAAGATAATAAGAAAATAAAGAAGAGACCACATAGTGCTTAATGGGTCGGAAATGGAATCATTTTGGCTACCTGATAAGTCAGGAGGATGTTTAACATGATGAATAATAGAAGGAGGTAAATTCATTTTTATAGCGGGACAAAAAAGGCAGTGTACCGGAGCGAGATGCCAAGCGAGGCCGGCCAACCGCTGACCATCGACGTGCGACCTCAAATTGATGGCTTGACAACAGAGAGTCATACATCTCACTTATGAAAAAATAATTTCATATTATATGTATTGAATATTGTAGTTGCTAATATATTTTCATTAAATTACGCAAAATTTTATAAGTGTTGAATTGGTTAGAACTAACAGGCATCTATTTAATCTTACACATGACCATCGACCGCTAAAATTGCTTTATATATAGCATGCATCCCACTTAAATGAAATCCACACCATATATATACCAAAGCACGTGCTTCTGGCGGAATTTGTAGGATGTAAACGGATAGAATATTTTCCGCATCATATTCAATTAAAAAAACATCCATATCTTGTTTGAAGAAATCTAAAGGATAAGGATTTCCAATTCTGAACATGACATTCGAATATGATATAGGACATGGTATGTCATTTCAATAGTCATTATAGACTATGGATACAACTTTATTAGTTACTAGGTTATTCGACAATTAATTTTGGTTATACGGTTTGAAAATGTATTTGTGCGTGTATTAATCCGAGTAAATTTATTTCCGCTCCATCTCCATTCTGAATATGCGACCACATATATTTGCATCCGAATCCGCAACCCATTGATCTTCCGAAACCGATTATAAAATATGGTATAGGATATTACGAAACAGGGTTTCGCCCAGCTTTATAAATAAAGCAACGACCACCATACAACATTGTGAGACCACTGCTGGGCAAACAGAACAAGCACGCCCAAGAAAGAAAACAAAAGAAACAAAAGAGAAAACAAAGATAACGACGCTAGATCGACGAAAAACAAAGATGAGTCACAACCGTTGCGCCCTCTCCGGAGAATTCCCACCACACTCCAATGCCGCCGGATTGTCGCGCGTACCAAGCAACATCTTCAAGAAGGGAGGCGACGACGACGCTGCTGCTCGGACAGATCCTAGGATTTCTCCCGGTACACGAAGCGGAGCGGAGAAGGGGTACATCCGACGCCCTTCAAGAAGGTTAGTGACACCCGAAGGCGTCACCACATCGGAGTCGGAAAACCGACCGGGATTTCCCGACCCCGTACTCTCCACACCCCAAACAAACCGTTGGCTACCACCTAGCTCGCCGCCCACGAACATGCGCCAACAGTATTGAAACATCAACGCCGTCTCACCATGACAAAAAGATGCAGGGCCGGCCGGACCAGGAAGACAAGTCGTAGATTAGGGACGGCACAACCGCAACCTCGTGGGAGGGCACAACCTCCACCGCCAGAGGCAGTAGCAGACCAGACGCAATAGCAAGAGCACACCGGACCACCTGCCTGGTCGGGCCCGTTCTGGGCCCGTGAAGCTCCCGCCGCCGCTCTGCAGCAGACGTGGCGCCGTGGACGCCATCCCCATCGCGAGCTCCTCTTCAGCCCCACCGAACGCAGCCTTGCAGAGCCCGAGCCGGCATGCCCCTACCCAGATCGGGCCACAGGGCCTAGATCTGGGCCCAGATGGGCCTAGAGGGGCCGCCTGCCGGCCATGCCTGCTCCGCGCCGCCACCGTCGCCAAGAGCGCCGCCTGCACCCCGCCGCCATCCGGTCTGCACCGGAGCGCCGCCATCCGAGCCGCACCGCCGCCCAGGGGCCCCAGCCTGAGACGAGCTCCTACCGCGTCGGGTAATCGAAGGGAGCCACCGCCGCCGGCGTCGCAACGGCACCGCCTGGGCAACGCCCGGCAGCGCCCGCCAGCGGCGGCAACGGAGAGGAGAGAGGAGGGCGCGGCCTGGGCTAGGGCGGTGGGGGAGCGCCGCCCGGTCGCCTCGCTCGGGGAGGCGACGCGGGGCGAGAGCTCTTTTTTTCTCGAAAAGTAGATCAATTGACGACCAGACTATGGTATAGGATATGGTAAAGGAAAACCCGATCCAAACCGTTTACGTCAATTTGGCCCGTCCGTCCTACTTCCAAGCAAATAACGCAGTTTTCTGTTTTTCGATCATGATTCTGCCCTAGATACACGGAAGTTGAAACCCTGTCAGGACGACAAGCGGAGATCAAGAAGACAAGAGGCGATGGCGACTTCCATCACGGCCGTCGGTGGCAGCCAGTACATGGTGATGTTCGACGAGGACCGCATCTTCACGACCTTCACGGCGTCCGGCGACACCGTCAACGCCTGGCTCAGCCTCATCTACCGCATCCACCACCGCCGCCTCGACCGCCTCGTCGTCGGCCTCGACGTCGAGTGGCGGCCCTCCTTCATGCGCGGTGTCCCGCGTGGCCCCGTCGCTCTGCTGCAGATCTGCGTCGGTCGCCGCTGCCTCGTCTTCCAGATCCTCCATGCCGACTACATACCGGATGCCCTCCACGACTTCTTCGAGGACGACCGGTTCACCTTCATCGGCGTCGGGATCCACGGAGACGTGGGCAAGCTGAGGCACGAGTACGGCCTGGAGGTGGCGAGCTGGCAGGACCTGCGGTACCTCGCTGCGGAGAAGATGGAGATGCCGCGGCTGGAGACCGCCGGGCTGCAGACCCTGGTCTGGGAGGTCATGGAGGTGTGGCCGCAGAAGCCGCACCACGTGCGCGTCAGCGCCTGGGACGCGCCGCGGCTGACGGGGGAGCAGCTCAAGTACGCGTGCGCCGATGCTTTCATGTCCTTCGAGGTTGGCCGGAGGCTCTACGACGACGACTTCTAGGGAAAATTTGTTGGATTGATTTATGATATAATGCCATGCACTGCCAAATTGTATGTTCTTCAGATGTGCATATGAGTGTTGTGTTCATCTGATGATAAAAAATTACTACTCTCGTTGAAGGTTTAGGGAATCAATGTTGCTTGTGTTAAAAACTCTAATCCCATGAGATTTTTACACTAGGGACTCGTTTGATTGGAGTTTACTTTTCCTCTCCAAAAAATACGGACATCCTTATTTTACGGAGCGAGTTAGGTCCATAAAATATTTCCGGCCCTAATACCCGGCATCCAAGCCGGGCCTAGAACTGGAAAAAAAGACCACAGGTATGGTAAGGCACAGACGTTTTCCTATTTTTCTAATAATAATAAGTATATTTTATATGTCCTCGTAGGTAAATGAACACAACGTCATCCGTCACTAATTGGCTAAACAAGTCTTCCGTGTGAGTGTATCGACAACTTGGCTATCCACGCAGTTGTGAAAGACTTAGCGGTTTGATGGAGTGTCCTCCATACACACATCACAACCACATGCCCTCTTGATGATCATGCCCTGAGTGTCTCTTCTCGAGTCTCCATACCTCCAGTCGCATCCTCCGTGTCGTACGCGCGAAATCAGCTCTACCTGCCCACAGTGTACGCGGATCCTCGTTGTCTTGTCAATTTGGGGTGGGGGAGCTCTAAAAGGCCAAGCCACTACATGGTGGAGCGCGGTTTCTCCGTCTCCTCCTCCTCGGAAGGGGTACGGTTATTGGCAAAATCACATGCCTCAAGCTAGATGATTCTCACTTACATTCAGCAAAGTGTAACACAAATGAAGTTCAAAGAAACCAAGGGACTTACTTTGGGAGGGTCACTGAATCTTCTGCTTCCTAGAGGTCAGAGCCTCTTCTCTCTCATCATCCATCCTCAAGGGCTCTGGCATCTAGGGCTGAGTTACTCGACCTAACTCTTATTGTTCTATATATAGAAATCAGATTCTCGCGGAAGAAAAACAAAGGAACATAAGTAAGTCAGGAAAATCTTACCACATCGCCTTATAATGCATTCAAATATTTATTCATTACATGGGGAAAAAAACATCCATGTGTTTTTTAGTAGACATATACACCAAGACATCAAGGAACATAATAATCTATATTACTATTAAAAGAGCAAACTTGTGTTGATACATTAAATCTGAGCTCTTCAATATTTGGCCAACGATACAGATTGCTCCAATGTTTGACAACTCAACACATCTTTTCGTTTCGTGATAATTACGGAATTTGCCACCGCTAAAAAGAAAGGAACGGTTCGTACGTGACGGCCGCCGCCACCGCCCGTCCTCACGCCGCCGCCCTGCTGCGTCCGCCTCTCCGTTCCCACGGCGATTCAGCTCTACGACCTCCAGGACCGAAAAGGAGCGAGTCGAGCAGCAGCTCCGGCGCGGCCTTCACGACCATAGCAGGGGGCCCTCCTGGTGAGACGAGCATGGCAGCCGCCCTCCCGTACTAGGGCGTTCCAGCGGGAAGCGCCCCTGCACCGGCCACGCATTGCGACGGACCACGCCGTCGAGGCTCAGGACATGTCGGGCCTCGGCTGCCCTGGCCACCGCCCACATCCAGCCGCCACCACGATCTCCGGCCACCGGACCTCCTCCGGCAGGTGGAACGGACCGCGGCGGCCCAACCCTCCCTGCCCCAGAGCTGTAGTCCCTAACGCGACCAAGTCCCCGTCCCGAGGTGCTTTGGTGTTTGGGGTGTGCCAGGCGAACCTCTGACGAGGTGTTCCGGTGGGAGTTGACCGGGAACGAGCGTCGGGGTCATGGTGGGAGGGGATCTCGGAGGAGTGCAGGTGGAAGATGAGTTGCTCCTGGATCTGTATCCATCGCTCCATCCTCTTCTATTTTCTTCGTTCTGAATTCGTTTGCACACGATTCTGAATTTATTGGTCGCACGCGACTGTGAAGAAGACCAAAATTTGAGTTTGATTATGTGGTGTTGTAGAGCGAGAACACGGAGCATCAGCTCTTTCATATAAAATTGCAGGCTTGCAGCCTTCCCATCGACGACACCACCAAGCACGCCAAGCCACTGCAGACGCAGGGAGATATCACCAGAGAGGCATCATCGTCTTCAGCCTACTGCTGGACGCCACCGGAGGCGCTGGAGCTGTAGAGGCTTCCCACTCCCCAGTCGCTCCCGCGCTTCTGATTCTTGGACAGAGACGTCCACTGCTCAGATAGCTGCCTAAGTGAGATTAGAATTGCATTAGGAAGTCCACATCGTCTACTAGCGCATCACATTTTCTGAAAAGCATACTCACATTTAATTGGCTTAGGTTCAGAAGAATAAGAATCTTGTCAGTTAATTCAACTAATCATGTCACTATTTCATAGCCTAGAGAAGTGAAAAGCAAATCAATCGGCGACTTCTGTTGCATGCCAGTGCAAGTCTATTGCTGATTAATGTAGTTTTGTAGTTTAAATCGAGAAAGACTGTTTTGAGCTGCTGCTTGATGATCTACATTGGACAATAGTTTAACTTCTATACTGATTGTACAAAACTACTACATGTTGATCTCTTAATCTTGAATTCTTTCTACAGCAGAATATATTCCATCGGAATCTGATTCTAAGGATTATGTCCTATAAGGGAATGCCATCTTACTGAAGAACAAATGGAGGAAATCAATTTGATGTCATTACAATTCGACCTCAAATTCTTATACTTGTGATAATGATAGAGAAGAGCAATGTGCCAGACTACCCTAATCTGGACATCTGGTACGTCAGGTTTGAATTCTTCAGGAACTGCTAAGTTGCATGTGGTTATGCCCAGCTCTCTTATTCTCTTTATTTTTATATATACGTAAATTGTAAAGAACTCCTAGAAGATACTTAGGGAACAATTAAACACCATTTTCGTTAATGAATCAAAAGCATCTATGTCTTTCTTTACAGCTGAGATCTTGTGTATTTCAGAACATTATTTACGGCCGAGATCTTGGGTTTTTTTGGAAGAAATAATGGAAAAGGGTGAACTAGGGGTAGGGTTATACGAGTCTAGGGTTAATAATTGTGAAAACGTGTGTTGCACGTACATTACAACTAGTAAT
The DNA here is from genome assembly GCA_947311845.1 of Poa pratensis. Lineage (NCBI taxonomy): Eukaryota > Viridiplantae > Streptophyta > Magnoliopsida > Poales > Poaceae > Poa > Poa pratensis. The sequence goes on along the minus strand of CAMZMU010000052.1, from coordinate 30,005,530 downwards.
TAAAAAACAAGAAAAGAAACAGGAAAACAAAAAACAAAGTAAAAGGAAAAAAGAAAAGAATACAGAAACAGAAAAAAGGGAACCTTGCTGGGCCGGCCCGCCACGTTCTGTGAGACGTTGGAATACACATGTTGTCACCAGCGGGACATTTTATGGGCTTGGGCCAGTCCATCCCAGCGAGCGCGCGACCCTGTACCTGGGCCAAACCTTACAATCTCGTCCCCACTTCTTCAGTTCTTCGTCGTCCCTAAACATCGAAAAGATCAGTGCCAGAAATCCACAGAAAAAAATCGCATCGCGGCGCGAGCGTCTCTGAGAAGTACTGTAGGTGCGAGGTGGATCGAAGCGGCTCGGAGCCAGACGCCGGCCGCCATGGCGGGAGGAGCCGGCGGCGGCGAAGGGGATTCGTTGCCTCGCAGGGCGTGGAAGCAGTACCTGCTCCAGCTCCAGCTCCACCCTCTCCGCACCAAGGTCCCGATGGCTCTCTCTCTTGCTGTTTCCGTTCGATTTACCCGATTGGTTTCCCTTCACCTGGGGTTTCGCTGGTGAACAGATGATCACGGCGGGGTGCCTCGCCGGCGTCAGTGACTCCGTCGCGCAGAAGCTCTCCGGGTACCAGAGGATCGAGAAGCGCCGCCTCCTGCTCAAGATGGTGAGGACTCGCAGATGCTTCCTTGATTTCTAGCGGGGCTCTTGTTTTGGGTGCTGGGTTGATTTCCGTGGATTCGTGGTCCATTCTGTTGGAAGAACAGTTGATTTCGTAACAGGAGGATGAAATGTCTGTTCAATTTTGACTTAACTCTGTGACTGTTCGTCGATTGGGACTTCCCTGTTGGTGGAACGCCAGTGCCAAGTCCATATCAGATGGACTTCAGTAAAGGGCACTTTTATTTTTGGCGGAGGAAGTAGTGATTCAGTCAAGATTATCTAGCTATTAGTTTCAGAATGTTCAGTTTATTATTTGAATCTGGGTAATCCAGTATTTCTCATTGCTTGTGATTTTGTTTTTCGTGCAATTTCAATTCCATGCACAGAATTTAGTTGGTACATAAGTTGCCAGCGTACTTACAGACTGGTGGGTTGCTGTGTTGGTAGGTATTTCCGTGCAGATTAGTTATATCTTAAACCACCTAAAAATTTGAGATTCACAACATCCTTTGCTTTTGCTACTTGCTTACCTCTGTTGACAGTGAACTACTCAGTCTGCCTTCTTATACTTCACTTGTCGGTGTATATGTTGGTGAGTAGTTGTGTCATAGAGGATGCCGTGATGTATACCTTTTATGAAAGAGGATGCGCATTTCTTGTACTCCCTCCATATCAAAACATGAACCTTGCACTATGTCTAGATACATGTGTGTGTGGAATAGCTATAAAGTCTAATATTTTGATACGGAGGGAGCATGCCGTGACTTGAGCGTTCTTTTTTACCTGTTACTTGTGAACAAAGTAAGGATATTTTCAGCTGCTGGACAACGGATATTATTTTGCGTAATTTCAGTGATTTTTTGTCTCTTCTATCTTGTTACTCATAAGAAACTAATCACAGATAGACATTTGTGCAATATATGCTTCTATGCTGTTGTTTATGATGCTTTCTTTTGTGCTTTCTGTATTATGATGTGACACGATGTACTGAATTATTTGTTGCAGATGTTGGGGTTTGCATATGGGGGTCCGTTTGGGCATTTCATGCATAAATTGTTGGATTATATATTTAAAGGAAAGAAGGATACCAAAACTGTTGCTAAGAAGGTATAACTCCTATCATCTGATAGTCCACATCTTATGGACACGGCGAGTCGGGTCATGGGTGTAGATGCACCCATTATGTAAAATATTTTCTCTTTTTTTCAATATGTCAAAAAATTCCAGAGAAAAATTCAGATATACATCAGAACATTTTGTGTTAGCAGTTAGCACAAAAAGTTACGTGAAGAAAAAACTTATTTTGCGACCTGTGCAAAAAAGACAAAAAAAAATCTCGTACAAAATCATTTTGGAGCGTCCGGATTTGTCTTTTTTTATAGGTCACAAAAATTGCCTTTTCATCACGAAACATTTTGTGCTAACATACAATGTCTTAAACTACATCTGAAATTTTTATTTTGAGTTTTTTGATTTTGAAAATTGTTTTTTGAGAAATGGGTGCAGATGCACCCATGACCCGAAATGGATTTCCGACATCTTATCATTTACTCCCTCCGTTTCAAATTAGATGACTTCCTTTTGCACAAATATGGATATATCTATACATGTAACATGTCTAGATACATCCACATGTGGACAAATGGAAGTCATCTAATTTTCAACGGATGGAGTACTTCTTATTTGTAGTGGCTATACTACAAATAGTCTTCTCGAAAACGATAAACTTCATGTTACCCTAAAAAAAGATGAACGTTCATGTGAACATCTGTGTAAAGCATGGTACACCTTGTTCTCATTAAGTTTTGGCTTCAGAAAACTAATACGGACCAACGCTGTAGTTAAAGTAAACTATGGTAATGTATATCTGTTGCTACCAAATATCCCGCAATCATGATTTAAGTCAGAATGCATCAAGATGTTTCATAGATTATACTCTTTTCAGGTATTGCTGGAGCAGATCACCTCCTCTCCCTGGAACAATCTACTATTTTTATTCTATTATGGATATGTTGTCGAGAGTAAGTCTGTATTTTTCAAAATAGTTTAGATCTTGTGCTAATCAGAAGAGTTCCATTGCCGTCACACTACGCCAACTGCCGATGATAGTTTGTTTTACCATCATGCAAGTTTGATTTTGTCATATAGAAGGAAGCATTAGCAGAGCCGAGTTTTGGAACTGAGCAGGAGGAATAAGGGAACCAGACTGATTTGCAGTTTTGTGCCAGTGACCAGATGTTTTCTGAATTTATTCTCAGCTGTGTTTTTTGTTCAAATTTTCCCTTAGAGTTTTCATTAAATATGTGATGTCTGAAACATACCTAACAAACATCTATGAACACATTCCCTAAAAATGGAGCATTGTCTAGTGAAAGTCCAAAACCAATCCAATCACAAATTATCCTGGCTCCGAGAATAGAGTCTTGTGTACCTAGATAAGATGATGGTCTATCTAAATTCAGATAAATTGGTTAATCTAGTTCACATGTCTTGTTAGTCTACTCCACTGTACTTATCAGTTATGGACACGTTGCAATGTAGAGAGGCCTTTCAAGGAGGTGAAGACTAGGGTCAGGAAACAATATCCTTCAGTGCAATTGTCTGCTTGGATGGTATGTGATCATGGTATATTGCTGATTCCGTTTGAGTTTCATCTACGGCTCATTAATACGTCTGATTCAACACGCAGTTTTGGCCAATAATTGGCTGGATAAACCATCAGTATGTGCCGTTGCAGTTCCGGGTGATTGTCCACAGCTTCGTTGCATGTTGTTGGTAATGTTATTTCGACTGAACTCTTCGATACCTTTTTATCCTGACTCGGACGCGTGATATTCCCAGTCACATCTCTTACCTGGTCATCCTCTTAATTTCTTGCAGGGGGATATTTCTCAACCTCCGCGCCAGGGCGACGTCTTTGAAGCAGTCGTAGACGGGTTTAGAAGTAAGATTTCAGCATGGCTCCGACATGGGAGCAACAAGGACGCTGAGCTTGATATTGTGTACTGCTGGTAGTTCAATGTATTTAAGTGGTTTGAGAATTTGGAATATTTTCTAGTACTTAGGTTGTTTATCAGGGTACCCTATTATTACCATTTAAGCTCTGTGATGGAGCAAAATTATAGTATTAGCCAAGCATATATTTGGCCAACCGTTCAAAGCAAGTTTGTTCAACAACTTGATTTTTTTATTGACTGTTCTTTATGAGTGAAAGCGCTGGTCATCCATGGTTGTGTTTTTCCCTTGTAAATTCAAGAATGGGCTAACGCTTAACCATTCAAATTTCCACGCGCCCGAGACCTGCTTGAAATGCTGAATCCTTGACGACGAGGCACCTGAAACTGAATCAACGTACATGGCCTCTATCCTGCTTTGCAGGTAGTTGCCGTTGCCGGCAGGCTGGAACGGGTACGCAAGTAGCAGCGGTCAACATCCGCATGTCGTTGGACTTGACAACTCCCTCGCCTTGAATTGACCCTGCCGTACTACTCCGTCTCTGAACAATTCAAGGTCCAACTGGTTGATCATTTGGGTGGTTAGTATGAGTATTACTCCCTCCGTCCCAAAATAAGTGTCTCAAGTTTGCACAAAAGTGGATGTATCTATACATGTTTCATGCCTAGATACATCCACTTTTTGACAAATCTAAGACAGTTATTTTTGGACGGAGGGAGTATTAATTTTCTGAGAGGACGTAGTGTAATTTAAGCCGTAGAACAGTTCGTGGCGCTCATTTTCTGAAGCGGAAGAATTTGCACGGCTCCCGCCCATCTGATGGTCACACACTGGCAAGGAATTACTCACCTTGACTTTTACTATTTTGTCGTGTTGGGATCAGATCGGACACATAAGGATAATATTTTTTGACATGCTGATTCTAAATCGTCTGAAATTAAAAAATATCTCAGTCGCAGTCTTTTTTTTTTCTTGAACACCTCAGTCGCAGTTTTAGGCGCTAGATTTTACGTCGTGATATGTGTTGGCCTTAGAGTTGCACATATATTGCAACAGAGAAAAATGTGCACATAAATATCAGTCGTCTCCTTAGCAGTTGTATTTGAACTTAGCCGTTGAATTTGTGTCTTGATTCGTGTTGAACTAAAAGTTGCACATTAGATACAATTGTGTTCAGTTGACTAGGTTCAGTTTTTTTTGCGAGTCACTGATCTACTGATAAGCATACATGGTAGTATAAAGAAACCAAAAGGTAATAAAAATAATATAAAAAGGTCATTGGGCCACTTAGTGATGACAACAGATACTAGCACAAGCCGAAGGCACCTCGCCATCCTCGCCCCTCGATCAACGAAACCAGGAAAAGCTTGTACTATTAGAGCTTGTTGAACACGAAAAACAGGGAGTCATCATGCTAAGGCCACAAAGGCCCAATACAACATAGCAGTAACCATTGTCAAAGATGATATTCGTAGATCAGAAGAAACAAACCTAAAACCACACCAACAAACACGAAAACCGAAAACCGATAGGATCTACCGAGATCCGCCGGACACATGACTCTATGCGCCCTCCGCCGACGTTAAACACACCACTGGAACGAGGATAGGGCAGGAGGACCTTATTCTGACTTTTGGATGTAGCCATCGCCTCACCATTTCGAGGAAGACACTGGAAAACATGCTAGCAAAGAACGGAAAACCATCCCGCTGGTGAGGGGCCGTGGTCCGCCATGCCTCCAAGCTCACAAGGCCACCGGACGCGAAGCGGACCGACGGCGTCACATGCGAGGGGGGTGGAACCCTACATCGGTTTTACGGTTCGCTCTATCCGGGAGCCCTTTCACGTACCGCTTTGCAAATGTAGGGCGACTAAGATTTAGCTAAATATAAGTCGACCGGGTACTATTATACAATCCTATTTTTATATAATTTGTTTTTGAAATCTTGCGAAGTAAAGTGGCCCAAACGATAAAAGAGTGCGTGTTTATGCGCTGGATCATGCATGGACCAGGGTGCCCGGGTGATCTGGTTGCCTTAAACCAACACATTCCTTTGCCAAGTCTTCTTGGACGCGCGATCCTACCCTTCAAACCAGTATTTCCGAGAATGGAATTGACCCTGACCCAGCCCAACACCCATGCGGCCATGCCCAGTCAAACCATCACTCACACATCCGCCAGCGCGTCCCTATAAATACAACCATCTCGCTACCATCCCAACATCGTATCCTCTTCATCAGCTCATCTACAGGGAACGGAAGCAGCAAAGCTTGAAGCCACTTCGGCCTCGGAAATCAGATCAAGTGTCCAGTGAACCAAAAGAAGCGACAAGCCAGCACTCCAGCCATGGCGGCACTCCAGGCCCAGCGCCTCTTCTTGGCCCCGTCTACCTCCTCTCCTTCTACTTTCGCCGCGCGGCCACGGCCACAGCCACGGCGGAGAACGCCACTACCTGCCGTGCCGCTCTGCGCGTGCCTACCGGTATACACGCGGCGGAAGACAACCTCAGCCTCAAGCTCGACTGGATCGACACGCCTTGCGTCCCGGCCTCCCCTTCGGCAGACGTGTCACTGGAGAAGCTCCGCGCGATCGCGGACGCCGCGGCGGACCGCGCCGAGATGCACGACATCATCGGCAGGCAGCGCGACAACTGGAACCACCTGCTGCTCCACTCCACCAACTCCCTCACGCTCGCCGCCTCCGTCATGGCCGCGCTCGCGCCGGCCGCGCCCAGCATGGTCGCGCTCAAGGCCTCCGCGGGCGTCCTCCTGGCAACCGCCGCGGTGACCATGGCCGCAGTCAACAAGATCCAGCCCTCGCAGCTCGCCGAGGAGCAGCGCAAGTCCACAATGCTCTGGAGGGAGCTCGAGCGCGACCTCCGCGCCGCGCTCGCGCACGGCGCACCGACGACCAAGGCCGACGTGCAGGAGGCCATGGACAGGGTGCTCGCCCTCGACGCCGCCTACCCGCTGCCGCTGCTCCCCGGCATGCTCGAGAAGTTCCCGAAGGTCGTCGAGCCCGCACGCTGGTGGCCGAGCCGTCGGCCCGCGCAGCCCAAGAAGTCCAAGAGCTTCGGCCACCGTGGCAGCGCCTCTGTCTCTTCCGGCAACGGGTGGAGCCAAGATCTTGAGGACGAGATGCGAGGCCTCCTCCGGGTCATCAAGGCCAAGGACGAGAACGAGTTCCTGACGGTTGGCAAGCTGGTTCTGAACCTCAACAGGGGCCTCGCCGTAGCTGGCCCAGCGCTGGCCGGAACGGCCGTGATCGCCTCAGTGTTCATCGGCTCCGGCGAGGCCGGGACATGGGCTTCTGGCGTAACTGTCCTAGGCGGCGCGCTGGCAGCGGCGGTGAACACCGTGGAGCACGGCGGGCAGATGGGCATGCTCTTCGAGCTGCTCCGCAACTGCGCCGGGTTCTACCGCAAGATCCAGGAGGACATCGAGGCCAACCTCGCCGAACCTGACGTTGAGCGAAGGGAGGGCGGCGAGTTGTTCGCGACGAAGGTGGCGCTGAAGCTCGGCCGCAGCCTGTCCGACCTCAAGCAGTTCAGGAAGATGGCCTCGCCGTCCGTCAGGGACGAGGACATCAAGGAATTCGCCGGGAAACTCTTCTAATCAACTCACTCACTCTAGCATAGCTGACAGATGAATTTTTCAGATGTGTAGAAAATTCCAATTAATTCTTTTTTGTAGAGATTAGAACTGAAATGACAATTCTTTGATTCATATCATTCTTTTTTTTTTTGCGTGGATTCATATCATTCTTTAATTGCAACTCCAGTTTCATACCTGACGTGTTTGAGTCGGATCATAATTTTGTAATGGTCCAAAAGGTACAAGAACATAGCCATGGTTAGTACAGTATAGACGAACGGTGTTTCGAAGATCTTAAGCTAAACGCCGAAAGTTCTCGCCACACCTAACCTTGAGGTCGTATACTACAGTCCTCGATCTTCTTGTGTCCTGACCTGAACTAACCCAGCCTGAATTTCATATTTGTTTCTTTTCAAAATGGATTTAATCTTTGACCAATCGAGCAATCTGCAGACGTTCATGGCATAACTCGTTTCTCACTGTCATTTTTTGTCCATATGAGAACGGAGATTAGGGCAGACATACATGCTTACTACTGGAAAAGATATTATTATACTTCCTGTCAATAAAATATGATCCTTACATGAAAGTTCGTATCACAATATAAGCAAATAATACTAGTTCAGGTGACTAATTCTCTGTCAAAGGGTATGATTGGTTTGAGCCCCAACTAGCCCAACAAATAATTTGGCAAAGTTCTTAGGCCAGCATTTGGTTGGCATCCAACTGTGTTGTCAAACATTTGGCAACTTGGATTAGTTAGTTACTAGTTTGATTGTAACCCGAGCTCCATGTAGCCCGTTTTGAAAATTGCGAAAAATCAAATTTACAAGTTTCAAAAAATTAAAACGAGCACTAGTAAATTGGAATGTGCAGCCCTCTACACACGGTGACCTCTGCATGTGTATAGAACTGTACGGATCGACGCTGCTTGGAGCTAATCCACTGATCTTCATTGACTTTGAACAATACTAATCGTCATTTCGTCTGCTGCTTGAATTGCTCTTTGGTCCATTGGCTACTTTGGGTAGAGAAGGAAAAAAACACAAGCCGACCTCCCTGATTTTTGTATATAAAAAAGGAGTGTGGTTGCAAGAGGAAAATAGTACGCCCGTCAAGGAAAACATAGTTTTCTTCTTTGTACCTTTTCCCCGTTGAAAACTCGATTCCGTTCGATCGTTGTGTCAACCATGCATCTTTGGGCAGTTCACACTCCACCGATTACAAATGAATAATACTGCATTGTTTGGCTCAATGGTACGTACAACTAGCTAAAGGATATTGTATCCACATTATGACTTCTTCAATCAGTGAAATCGACGACCCAGTGCCCAACTACTTCAGTTTTCAAAATGAACAAACAAACAAATTTGAAATCGACGGCAGATACCAGCTTGGTTGATCCGCGGTATGTGGCCCGATCTAAATATATATTGTTGAGTCCACTAATTAATCGGCGTCATGTGATGTGTCGTGTAATCAGTCAATTGGTCACTGTTTGCTCACGTCTAAATACTAGGCTAATAGTAGATCGTTGCATACGCACATTGGTGAAGTTCTTCGCATTGCCAACATATATACGTATGCACTTCTTTACTCTAGAGTTAAGTCAACAACACCACTGGCTAGTTGCCATGGTTCATATGCCTTTTTTCCTTCTTGTTTTTTAAGTGGGCTTAGACTTTGGATGTTTGCTCCTTCTCTATCAATATAAAAGACAAGAATTTTACCTTGTATTAAAAAAAGTCAGCGCCGAGACGGAAAAACCTTGGAAGTGACTTCGCGCAATCAACGTGAGCCGTTAGGTTGTTGGGTTAGAACTATCAATCTTGCTTTGCTTCCGAAAGATGGAATGTCTTTCTCTTGTTTAAGAAAGAACCAGTTGCTCAAGCTCAATTGGTCGGTGACATGATCAGTTCGGAATTTTGACATGTAAGTTGATATCCCGGCTTATCAATCCGCTCAAAGTCTTCCAAAATCTTAAATTATGTCAAGTGTCGAAGATTGAGAAATGCATTTTAGAAGAAAAACCATTACTTCAATTTTAGCTTCGTGTACGGAGTACAGTATGAATGAGAATGATTAGATATTATCCATGTCTAGAGTACGATTGGAAATATCATGTACTTATAAATATGTGTCTCTTTCTAGCTAAAAGAAGTCAACTCGTAGCATAGAACCAACGTATATAGTCCGATTCTAGCAAAACAAAAGTAGCATATATCTTCACATTTCTTCATAAGTGGTTATGTGCACCATCTCTCGTCATATATACAACGGTGCCTTGTGCGGAAGGTCAAAACGGAGGCTAAGCTAGTGTCCTCACAACATAAAAAAATCTTGTTTCTGAAACAGAAGTCATAGACAATTACAAAAATGTAATCTCGGTTCTAAACTGTCAGGTACCAGGTATAGTGCGAAATTGCCGCTCAAATTAAACAATGAATCAAAGAATTGTCATTTCTGTTTTGATCTATACAAAAGAATTCCTAGCTAAACCGATCTGTCAGCTAATACTAGGGTTACTAGTGAGTTGATTAGAAGAGTTTCCCGGCAAATTCCTTGATGTCCTCGTCCCTGACGGACGGCGAGGCCATCTTCCTGAACTGCTTGAGGTCGGACAGGCTGCGGCCGAGCTTCAACGCAACCTTTGTCGCGAACAACTCGCCGCCCTCCCTCCGCTGCACGTCGGGTTCGGCGAGGTTGGCCTCGATGTCCTCCTGGATCTTGCGGTAGAACCCGGCGCAGTTGCGGAGCAGCTCGAAGAGCATGCCCATCTGCCCGCCGTGCTCCACCATGTTCACCGCCGCTGCCAGCGCGCCGCCGAGGACGGCCACGCCCGAAGCCCACGTGCCGGCTTCGCCGGAGCCAATGAACACTGATGCAAGCGCGGCCGTGCCGGCCAGAGCCGGGCCGGCGACGGCGAGTCCTTGTTGAGGTTAAGCACCAGCTTGCCCACCGTGAGGAACTCGTTCTCGTCCTTGGCCTTGATGACCCGGAGGAGGCCGCGCATCTCGTCCTCAAGATCTTGGCTCCACCCGTTACCGGAAGCGAGGGAGGCGCTGCCACGGCGGCCGAAGCTCTTGGACTTCTTGGGCTGCGCGGGCCGACGGCTCGGCCACCAGCGCGCGGGCTCGACGACCTTGGGGAACTTCTCGAGCATGCCGGGGAGCAGCGGCAGCGGGTAGGCGGCGTCGAGCGCAAGCACCCTGTCCATGGCCTCCTTGACATCGGCCTTGGTCGTCGGCGCGCCGTGGGCGAGCGCGGCGCGGAGGTCGCGCTCGAGCTCCCTCCAGAGCATTGTGGACTTGCGCTGCTCCTCGGCGAGCTGCGAGGGCTGGATCTTGTTGACGGCGGCCATGGTCACCGCGGCGGTGGCCAGGAGGACGCCCGCGGAGGCCTTGAGCGCGACCATGCTCGGCGCGGCGGGCGCTAGCGCGGCCATGACGGAGGCTGCGAGCGTGAGGGAGTTGGTGGAGTGGAGCAGCAGGTGGTTCCAGTTGTCGCGCTGCCTGCCGATGATGTCGTGCATCTCGGCGCGGTCCGCCGCGGCGTCCGCGATCGCCCGGAGCTTCTCCACGGACACGCCGTTGACGTCGTCAGCGGAAGGGGAGGCCGGGACGCGCGGCGTCTCGATCCAGTCGACGTTGAGGCTGAGGCTTTCCTGCACGGCGTGGATACCGGAAGGCACGCGCAGGGAGGCGCGGCAGGTAGCGACGCTGCTCCGCCGTGTCCGTGGCCGTGGCTGCGCGGCGGAGGTAGAAGGAGAGGAGGAAGACGGGGCCAAGAAGATTCGCTGGGCCTGGAGTGCCGCCATGGCTGGAGTTCTGCGTGTCGAAAGTTGTCGCTTCCTTTGCTTCGCCGGAACTGGAGATGATTTCGACGGCGAAGTTGCTTCAAGCTTTGCTGCTCGATCCTGCTTCCGTTCTGTAGATGATGAACTGATGATGAGGATACGGGATTGGGACTGGTATTTATAGGGGTGGGGTGGGTGATGGTGTATAAGTTTGACCAGCGATGCGTTGGGCTCGGTCCAGGTCCGGAAACAGTGGTTGATCAAAGACGAGATCCGCGCGTACATGAAGACCGTTTCTAGGGAGAGAATGAGTTTGTTTAAGGCAAGCTGGTCACCGGGTTACCCTGGTCCATCAGTCCATGCATGATCCAGCAGGCCAGCAGACAAACATTGAGGACTCCTTTGATTCAAAAGAAACTTTATAGATTCTTGAAAGATTTTATCCTATAGGATTAGTTCAATAGAAATCTTTGTGCTACATCCCATAGGAATTCTAACATTCATTCCAACTTTTGTTTTATAATTCCTTTGCTTTTCCTTTGCCGTCAAACACAAATTCTATGAGTTTCCTATAGGATTCAAATAGACTTGACATTCTAATTCTATGGGTTTTCTATTGCTACGTTTTTTTATATCCTATGAATCAAAAGAGCCCTGAAACACACACTTTATCTTTTTTCCTTTTGGGTAAAAACTTCGATCTATTCACCCAAAATTAAATCATATTCGTAGAAACCTAGTGACGATACAAGCAATCGAGCGAGTGAATCGAGCAAGCAACTGAAGGTGCATCACTGTCATCACCCCTCCATCACCAGATGTAGCAGACAGTCAGAAATTCATGGTCCTAAATCCCCACATGACGAACACACAAGTGACAAGACCAGTAACCATCACCGATTAACAGAAGTGTAGAGATCCAACCCATAGACACACGAAGACATGGTAACAAAAACCGGATCCAAACAAATTCGCCGAAGTCTAACGCCGAACGAGTCCCGCGAGGTCCGCCGGAGATATACTTCACACACCTTCTAAACGATGCTAGATGCGCCGCCAAAACGGAAGTTAAATGGGGAGAACCATAGCCCGTCTTCAGGTAGCCACCGCCCGCCATTTTTAAGTAAGACACAAAAACTAATACACAAGAAAACATCTAAAAACGAAGCCCTCCCGCTGGTAAGGGATGGCGTCAACCGCGTGTCCATGGCCCCAAGGCCACAGGAGACGAGACAAATGACGCTAGCGGGAGGCAGGAAGCCCTAGTCACCTGTTCTCGCAAGAAGCCTACAAAGTGGTATTGTAATTTACGTTTTTCCCGGATGTCGAGGGGTCACCTCGGCAGATCCCAGGGTCGAGTACCCGGGTTGATTGAAGGGGAGAAGATGGCGAGTGCTGGTAGTTACCACGGCTGACAAGCAAGGCGATTTACCCAGGTTCAGGTTCCCAAAGGATAACACCCTACTTCCTGCTTGTCTGGTCTGTATTGATGGAGTCGAAGGTTACAATGGTGATCCCGCGAGATGGCAATCTCGCTAGGGTTTCGTTGGATAGTATGGACGTACCCTCGACAGAGGTCCCTCCTAGCCTTTATATGGAGGCTAGGTCTCAGGAGATCGGTGTCGGTTAGGTTTACAGGATTTGGTAAGTATCTACCGACCTAATCTTCGACTACCTTGGGACGTACGTTGTCCTTGTTGGGCCCTTCACTGGCTGCAGTGGTTGATCTTGAGGCTTGGCGTGCACCAGGTATCTTCATAGTGGGGCACCCGAAAGGTAGGCCCACGTAGGAGCCCCCGAGTACTTGGTCGAATCGTAGAATCGAGTAAGGACTCCTTTCTCTGTGCACGCCTTTCTTCCTGAGTCGAAAACCTGTCGACTGCCTTGATGTGCTTCGTCTTGAGTTGATGACTCGAACATGTGTTGCATGACTGAGCAGCTTGAATCGTGAAAATTTCGACTGCAATCTATCGGGAGCGCGAACAGTGCTCCCGTTGGGAGTAGCCCCCGAGATTAAGCTGAATTGCTTGTAATTGAGGTTAATCTCAAAAACCTCTCTCAGTCGAAAGAAATTTCTGAAACCCTCCCGATGGGAGTGACCTAGGAAATCACTGATAAATCAGAGTCCTTTTTCAGCCTATTTGGCTTACTATGTGTTGCACTTTCGAGTGCTCGCTCAGCCTGACGGCCTACTATGGGACTCGAATGTAGTTCGAGTGTTTGTTCTGACGGCCTACTTGTGGAACTCGAATGGAGTTCGAGTGCTTTCTCAGCCGCGTGGCTTACTTAGTGAAGTCGAAAAGACGTGTCGAATTCTGGCTCACCGAATGGCTTACTGCATTGCTTCTCCATGCTGACGTCATGGCTGACGTTTCTTTTCCTTCACTGCCACCGATGGGACGTGACACTGCGGTCCCGCTGTCAGTGTTGACCTGCGGCGACGTTTGCAGTTCTTGATTTGACCACTCCGCGCGAAAATTTCGCGGCGTGATGATGGTTTCCTCTTTTCCCGTGCGTAGTGGGCGGCGTGGCTCGCGACGGTTGCATTCTCTGGCTGCCACGTGTAAGGCTGGATGGAGTGCGCCGCTTGCAGATGCTTGTTGGACGGTTACGATCTCTCGCCGCCGCGGTATATTAAATTCACCGCAGCGTGGGGAAAGTTATCTCATCGCCATTCTCGCCCTTTCCGCTCCGAGCCTTTCTTCTTCCTCTGCGCATTGCTCCACCATTGTCACTGCTTGCCAGGCTTTTTCCTCCACCCATACGATGAAGAGGGCCGGTGACAAGAAGGCCAAGAAGGGGGCAACGAGAAGGCCGCCGCCGCCGACGATCTCGGCTTGAAGAAAGTGGAATGCGACTGGTCCAAGTCTACTGTGAAGACTTAGGACCTCGACGATCTTCGGGAGAAGGGCCTGCTTCCTCCTCTGGATCAACTGAAGACACGCGCTCCGGGGAAAGATGTCATCCCTTCCCCCGCGATGGGGAGCGCGTTTGTTTTGTGGATTTTCAGCCCAGGGGATTTGGATTTCCCCTGCAGTCTTTCGTTCGCGGTCTCCTGTATGTTTACGGGATTCAGATGCATGATCTGACTCCAACGACATCTTGAGCACCACGAGCTTTTTTGTGCTCTGCGAGTGCTTCCTGGGGATCCCTCCCAACTGGTTGTTGTGGAAGAAGATCTTCAATGTGAAGCGAAACGTCGGGAAGGGCAGCGTCGTGTACCCTGTTGGCGGCTTCGGCATCCAGGTGCGCGGCGACATCAGCTTCTTCCAGATGAAGAAATCCTACTCTGTCCAAGGCTGGCGGAAGAAGTGGTTCTATGTGAGCTGCGAGCAGGACGGGCTTCCTGACTTCGTGGCTGACAAGCCGCTGCGAAAGACGAACGCCTGGGCTCATTCTCTGTCGAAGGAGGAGAAGGCGACTGTGAAGCCGCTGCTGACGACCATCGGCGGCCTGTTGAAGTCGCTTGGCAAAGTGGCGGGTGGTGTACACCTCATCGCCACTTTCGTCAGGAGGCAGGTGCAGGCGTTGCGTGCTCGCATATCCACCCGATGTGGGAGGATCAGGGTGCCAACGACCCCACTCGCATGTCCTCAGCCGAACTGAGTGACGAGGAAGTCGTTCAGAAGGTGAAGGCCATCACCAGCCTCCGGCAGCCGACGCCTGCAATGTCAACTGCCCCATCACTCCTTATGGGGTGGAGAGGCGACTGCCCGAAGTAAGTTTCCCTTGTGTTTGTAAATGCGTTACTCCTTTTGCTTTGCTTTTTTCTCACACAAGTTCTCTTTGGATGACAGAGTCAGCCCAGTTTCGACTGCCTTCCTCCTCTGATGGAGAACGGGCCGCATGAAGAAGCCAAGTTTCCTGCAGAGGAACCGGCAGATGATGAAGAAGAGCTCCCCTCTGCTCATTCTCCTGAAGAAGAGCTGGAGGAGACTGCAGTTGATGAAGATGAGACGCGGCCGCAGAAGCGTCCACGACACGAGAAAGGTGACTCTGCATCTGCGAGTTCACCCACCAGGCGTGCGGCTGCGCAAGAAGATGATGATGACACGGGCTCGTCTTCTCCGAGCGCGAAAGATCTTGGAGGCCATTCGAAGCCCATCGTCGTCATCCCCATCGACTCCGCGCCACCTACTGAGTTTTTCAGGATGCCCTCTGTCTCTGTTGGCAGTGACGATGACGAAGAAATGAGGTGAAGTAACTTGTCTCTGATTGTTATCCGTAGCTTTGTCTGAATCTTGATCATCTTTATTTATGCCCTTAGTGACCGCACTGGCGCTGCGTCTCCTACACATGGTACGGAGCACGCTTCTGCTCCCACTGTGGAAGAGAAACAGCCGGAGGCTCCAGATGCGAGTGCCGCGGCCACGACTGAAGTGGCTAAGGCTTCGACTTCTGCCGTCTCGGAGGAGCCGGTTGTCCCGACGCCGAGTCCAGCATCTGTGCTTGAGCATGTAAGTACCCTTGACTGTAAATTGAATCATTGGGAGCACGAACAGTGCTCCCGATGGGAGTAGCCCCCGAGGCTGTGTGCAACTAGTATAGTTGGGCACAGACTCAAACTTTATTTCTATACTTTGCAGCCCTTCTATCGCCAGCAAGTGGCAGGAGCCGAAACTTATATCCGTCTGGAGCAGGAGAGGAATCAACTCCTAGCTGATCTCAAGCAGGCGAAGCGTAAGTTCTTTCCCGTATGTCACAGTCGAATTTTTATTTCTACTACTGTCTCAATATTCTTTCCCTCACAGTCGATCAGCAAACTGCGGCCACTCGAGTGACTGAGCTAGAGGCTCAAAACGAAAATGCCAAGAAGGCACTCAAGGAGGCCAAGAAGCGTGAAGACGAGAAGCGCGACTTGGAGAAGACACAAGTTGACCACTTACTCGCACTTGCTGACGTTGTTGGCCGTAAGTATTTTGTTGCTGTTGGTATGCTCTTCCTTAGATCTGTCGACTGAACACTAATTCTTTGTCTTGTTGTAGGTGCTTGTGGTGGCGCTCCTCCTGCCGACTCTTCCAGCGACAATAGCACCCTGGAGCAAGCTGTAGGCTTCGTCGACAGGGTTTGCGCCTATGCTTCTGCTGCAATGGCCAAGTCTGCTGGAGCTTTGGCGACTGTGCATCAGGGTATCTTCCCCAACAAGCCAGCACCAAGCAACGTTGATGCTCTGGCGGCTCCCTTCAGCGTTGGGTCGACGCTCATGGCGAACTACACTCGCACACAGACGGCACGCGGCTCAGAGCTCACCTTCCAACTGCTGCTTGGGCATCAGGTTACAGGTGACTTTGATAAAGTCGTCAGCGAGTTCCCCAAGAGGCCTGATGGCAAGACGCAATCTCTCAACGCAGTAAAGCCGGAGGCGACTCGCCTGGCGAAGGAAGTTGTCTCCCTTTTGAGAAAAGAGTCACCAGAGCAGCGGAGGCAGCAACTTGCAAGAGCAGATCCATGTCCGAGTTTGTTGTAGAATAGCAATGTCCTCCTTTCTTGTCTTGCTTTTGTAAGGAACCTTTGAACAAATGCAGTCGCTGCTAAGATCCTTATTTTGTGATGTAATATTTGTTTGAACTAATGAAGTCGAATCTTCAATGCATTGGGTATCTTGCTTTGTTGACTTGTATATGTCTGGATTCTTGTTGCTTGACTTCCCCTTATTGTTGAAACAGGAGGAGCTGAATATAGATTCCAGGAGAGTCGACTGGCCAGAGATTGCCTTAACACCAGCTGCTCCTCGACGAAGGGTCGAACGTCGTCCACGTCTCGCCCGAAGTTGAAATGATCAAAAGTTGATATCTTGGATGAGGAAACGGATCGCGGACCTGGAGAAGTTGATGAAGGAGAAGCAGAAGGAACTCGACCAGCTGAGGGCACGACCTGCTGCTTCGACTGAGCGCGAGCAGTACTTGCTTGGCGATATGGATTTGATCTGTCGACGGTTGCAGGGTGAGCACTTTAAACTGAGTTTTCAACTTGTGCAGTGCTGTCTTCGAGTTTGAATCCTAACATCTTTTCTTGCGTGTTTTGCAGGCGTAAGCCCCGACTGGAAGGCTGAACAACTTCGTGTGGAGCAACGCCTGGAGCAGGAGACGAAGGGTACTGCCTCCGGGCGTTAGTATTTCTGGTCTGACACGCCCAAGGTGAAAGTGCATGTGTTGCCCCATGCGTGGTTTTGGTAATTAATGACAATCCCTATGGACTAATATTTGCATTGAGATATCTTTATAGATCTTGTCCATGAAGAAGATTGGACTTCATGTGTTGGACTCTGGAAGATTATATGATGATCAAGGTTCTATCCAAGGGTTTATATGAAGAATGGTTATCTAGAGTTGAGCTTATTGCAAGCATGGCTTGGAAAGAAGATTGGGTGAACATTCATGTTTATCTCCAAGCCATCATCTATATCAAGAGAAGAAGATGAAGTTCAAGTGGATTCATGAAGACGGAGCTTAGCAAGGCTCTCCCATCACATCATGGTATATGGGGAGTATTTGGAGAAGTCTTCATCAAGCATGTGCTAGAAAGCGCAATCAAGAAAGGTGGTCCACTTGAAGAGATAAAGATTGTCATTATCTAGCTCAAGTGGAATGCGCAAGGCAAAGGTATGATCTTGATAGGGTTTCTATTTTACCGGTCTCATGGTGTTAGTGGGAGACCGGGTTATAGGATAGACGGCGTACTATCAAGAGGGGCTCTCAAGTGAGTAACTTGATCGCATCTTTGTGGAGAGCTCAAACCTTTGCATATTTGGCATATCATCTTTCTTGGTTCTTATTTGGCTTTTATTCATGTGAGAATTTAGAGCTTGTGTTCATCTCTATAACAAGCTCTAGTTTATCAAAAACGGATTTCATATGATTATCTTATTGCGTTTTTTATGTTCGAGGTTTTACCGGTTTATCTTTTCTAAGAGAGGTCAAACTCTCTACTTGTGGTTTCCTCCTCACATGATGGACTATGATGTGTATATGCATAATCTTGTAGATCTTGTGAGTATCTTCTAACAAGTCCAAGATCATAGAAAACGGAGTCCGGATGAGAAACATATTGCGGTTTTGGTTTGGAGGTTTTATCGGTTGTTCTTTTATCGAGAGGTCTAACCTTTCCCCATTTGGTTTTATCCTCCATTGTTGGACTATGATGTTTCTCTGCATGATCTTGTAAAGCTCTTCGTTACGATTCCAACGAGCCAAAGATCATCGAAAACGGAGTTCGGAAACTCAAGTTATGCACGTTTTGGTGTCGGTGTTTTCTGCAGTTTTTACACGCGCGGTAGTACCGCCCCTACTACCGGATCTACTATCGGATCTCGATTTTGGTACTGGTTTCGAGCGGTTTCTAACCCGGTAGGGTCCCGGTAGTGACCCGGTAGTTCTCCCTACCCGGTAGTACCGGGTCAAGCCCGGTAGTACCGCCCCGGGGCCGAAAAACAGCCCAACGGGCAGATTTTCGGGCACCTTTTTAAGGGCCCTTCTTCCCCAATGTTTCCTAACAACTTGAGAACGTTTTTTCCTTCTCTCTCCTCCATTGTTGACCTTGGAAAAGATTGTCTTCCTCTCAATCCCTCCCATGATTCTTGCATATCTTTGAGGGAAAGTGAGAGGAGATATAGATCCACATTTCCACCAATCCATCTCTCCTCTAAGTGAGGGGAACCTAGTAGATCTTGATCTTGGAGTTCTTGGTGCATCTCCTCTTTGTTCTTCCTCTCTTATTCTCTCTCGAATCCTTCACTCTTGGGTCAAGATCTTGGAGTGAACATGGAGATCTTGGAGTGAACAACGAATCCTGGAGTGCTCTTGGAGTGAATCCTTCACTCTTGGAGTGAACAACGAATCCTGGAGTGCTCTTGGAACGAATCCTTCACTCTTGGAGTGAACAACGAATCCTGGAGTGCCCTTGGAACGAATCCTTCACTCTTGGAGTGAACAACGAATCTGAGAGTGCAAGCATTTCTTGCCTTTTGCATTTGGTGCATCGGTGTGCTCTCCATGAGGATTCGTGGAAGTTCAAAGCTTGTGAACTTGTTACTCTTGGGTGTTTGGACCCTAGACGCCCGTGTGGTGGTTGAGACCCTTGTGTGGTCACTTGTAGCTGTTCGGGAGCCCCCCAATCCCGTTGTGGGTTGTGCCCCGGATCGTTGTTGAAAGGCTCCGGATTTCCGCCTCGAATGATTCTGATAGTGGAAGGTGAACCAAACCTTTGTGGTGCGGTTCATCGGAGAAGAAGGTGAAACCTTTGTGGTTGTTGAACCATTGTGTTGGTTCACACCTCTCCAACGAGACGTACTCCCTTAATAAGGAGGAACTCGGGAATACATCCTCGTCTCCGGGTGCCTCGGTTATTTCTATACCCGAGATTTTTACTTATGCACTTTACTTTGTGATAGCCTTCGTGCTTGAAGTATTCTATATTGATATCACCTTGTTGTTTGTCTTGCTTAGCATAAGTTGTTGGTGCACATAGGTGAGCCTAGTTTATTTAGGTTGTTGGCTTGTTAATTTAAACACCTAGTTTTATTCCGCAATTAGCAAGCCTAAACCGGAAAAGTTTTAATCACCTATTCACCCCCCCCCCCCTCTAGGCGACATCCTTGTCCTTTCACAAGGCCAGAATATTGGCTCAGATGTTGGATCGCACCTGGCGCGCGGCGATCTTGCTTCTAGGATGTCAGAAGACCCTGGCGAGACTGCATCGAGTGATGTTTCCACACAATCCACAGCCGCAGGGGATAGCTGCTCTGGCGGATCAGTTTCGAGATGGCGCCCACGTCAAGCAGATGGTCCATGCCCAACTTGTTGCTTGAGCGAACGTCGCATTGGCGTACTTCTGTAAGCATCGGCCACACTTTCCACTCGACAGAGTTCTTGGCGGCTTGCCTGACGAGGAGAACTATGCTGAATCCTTTGCACCCGCTAGGCAAATGATCGAGCAGGTTCAACGTCACACCGAGTGACTCGTGGGTCCACTGGATGCACCAAAGGGCGAACCTGAATGGTAGAAAGAGAGCAAAAACTGCTTGTAAATTAGTAGCTTGTAGCTTTGAGGATGGACCTCTAAATTCATATGTGAATATGATGAGTGCGACTCTAAATGCCATTTCGAGTGCATCGATATGTATAAGTTGAAACTGGATGACACAGCCTCGAGTACTTCGAGTGTGGCCTAGGATTTTGAGGGTGAATCTGTATGGCGCAGCCCCCGAGCATTCGAGTGAGGCCTAGATTTCCCCGTTGGACCTGTGTGGCGCAGCCCCCGAGCATTCGAGTGCGGCCTAGGATTTTTTGTGTTAACCTATATGGCGCAGCCCCCGAGCGTTTGAGCAAGGCCTAGGTTTTCTTGTTGGACCTGTGTGGCGCAGCCCCCGAGCATTCGAGCGCGGCCTAGGTTTTTCCACTTGGATGTATGGCGCAGCCCCCGAGCGTTCGAGTGCGGCTAAGCTTTTGTTTGACTTGTATGGCACAGCCCCGAGTGTTCGAGTGCGGCCTAAGTTTTTCTTTCGACTTGTGCGGCGCAGCCCCCGAGCGTTCGGGCGAGGCCTAAGTTTTTCTTTTGAACTTGTATGGCACAGCCCCCGAGCGTTCGAGTGCGGCCTAAGTTTTTCTTTCGACTTGTGTGGCGCAGCCCCCGAGCGTTCGGGTGAGGCCTAAGTTTTTCGCTTGAACTTGTATGGCGCAGCCCCCGAGCGTTTGAGTGCGGCCTAAGTTTTTCTTTCGACTTGTGCGGCGTAGCCCCCGAGCATTCGGGTGCGGCCTAAGTTTTTGGCTTGAACTTGTATGGCGCAGCCCCCGAGCGTTCGAGTGCGGCCTAAGTTTTTCTTTCGACTTGTGCGGCGCAGCCCCCGAGTGTTCGGGTGCGTCCTAAGTTTTTCTTTCGACTTGTGCGGCGCAGCCCCCGAGCGTTCGGGTGCGTCCTAAGTTTTTCTTTAGGGACCTGTATGGCGCAGCCCCCGAGTGTTCTGGTGCGGCCTAGGTTTTTCTTTAGGGACCTGTATGGCGCAGCCCCCGAGTGTTCGGGTGCGGCCTAGGTTTTTCTTTAGGGACCTGTATGGCGCAGCCCTCGAGTGTTCGGGTGCGGCCTAGGTTTGTGTTGCTTTTTTATTGCAAAAAGTAAACGAAAGAGCTTGTTTCTTCAAACCACTTCATATATTAAGCTAGCAAGCCGCCTCATTAAAAACCTTCCAGTCCCCTTAGGTACCCTGAAAGGAAAAGAGCGCGTCTGAAACCTGCTGCTTGTTGGCGTGTAAGTACAGTTTACATTGGGGTGTCGACTATGCGTAGAAACGGCGCAGTTGCGCAGCGTTCCACGGGTTGTGGCAGAGTTCCCCTGTCTTCGAGTTCTTCAGGCGGTAGGCACCATTGCCAAGTGCCTCCGTGACGATGTAGCTAGGGTTCTTCCCATGGGGATGCGAGCTTGTGCACCTTCTTCTGCTTGAGTCGCAACACCAGGTCACCAGGGACGAAGGATCTGGCTCGCAGTCGTCGACCGTGATAGTTGCGAAGGCTCTGCTGATATACGGTTGTGCGGGAGAGTGCGATGTCTCGAGCTTCATCTAGCACGTCCTTGTCTTCCTCCATTGCTTCATCTGCGTTTGCTCGTCGTAGAGCACCACCCGAGGCGCATCAAAACGCAGATCGGGTGGCATGACTGCTTCTGCTCCGTAGACCATGAAGAATGGGGTGTACTGGGTGGATCTGTTTGGCGTGGTGCGAAGGCTCCACAGTACAGATGGTAACTCCTCCACCCAAGCTCCAGCAACACGTCTGAGCGGCACGAACATGCGCTTCTTGAGACCACGGCAGACGAGGCCATTGGTTTTTTCGACCTGCCCATTGGATTGAGGATGTGCGATAGAAGCGTAATTTAGCTTGATGCCTTGGTCCGCGCAGAACTCCCGAAACTCTTCGGCTGTGAAGTTGGTGCCGTTGTCGGTGATGATGCTGTTGAGCACGCCGAATCTGAAGATGATGGACCTGATGAAGTTGACCGCGGACGAGGCAGTCGAGCTTGTGATTGGGACAGCTTCGATCCATTTGGTGAACTTGTCGACTGCGACGAGCAAGTGTGTGTGTCCGCCAGGGGATGATTTCTTCAAAGGACCCACCATGTCGAGTCCCCACTGGGCAAAAGGCCATGCGAGTGGTATCGTCTTGAGCTACGACGTAGGTGTGTGCGGCTTGGTGGCGAACTTCTGGCATCCGATGCATCTCTTGACCATGTCCTCGGCTTCTTGCATAGCGGTAGGCCAATAGAACCCTGCTCGAAAGGCTTTGGCGACTAGGGCGTGACTGCTGGCATGGTGCCCACAGGTACCCGCATGGATGTCGAGCAGGATTGCTTTGCCGTCTTCTGGATCAATGCACCGCTGGAGCACTCCTGATATGCTTCGCTTGTAGAGCTCTCCATTGATGATCGTGAAGGCCTTGGAGCGACGAGTGATGCGCTTGGCTTCTGTTGGGTCTGCTGGCAGTTCCTTTCGCAGCATGTACGCGAGAAAAGGATTGGTCCATGTAGGTTCGATCAACAGTACCTCGATGGGTTGCATGCCAGGTGCACCCTGGTCCTTTGCTGGCGAGTCTTGCGTGCCTGAGGTCGATGTCGAAGGCTCGTACGGCTGCTTCAGCTTGATGGAGCGTTGCGTGATGCACTCGAGGAAGACTCCGTCTGGCACCTTCTCCTTTTTGAGCCAATGTTGGCGAGTATGTCCGCCTCTTCGTTGCTTTCACGACCCACGTGACGCAGCTCGCAGCCTTCAAAGTTGCCCTCCATGATGTTGCACAGGTCCCGGTATGCGATCATATTGCCTGCGATGGCGTCACAGTCTTTCATGGTTTGCTGCACGACGAGGTTCGAGTCCCCGTAGATCATGAGGTGAGTGGCGCCGCAGTTTTTGGCCATTCGCATGCCGTGGAGGAGACCCTCATAGTCTGCCTCGTTGTTCGTTGGCCTCTTGAAGGTCATCTGTAGCACGTAGCGGAGCTTGTCGCCTTTAGGTGATATCAGGATGACACCTACACCCGCACCATCGTATTTCTTGGAGTTATCGAAGTACATGGTCCAAGCGTTGGACAGGTCTGGGACAGATGGTAGCTGAGCTTCGATCCACTCAGTCGTGAAATCTGGGAGTACTTGTGCCTTGATTGCTCTCGGGTGCGCGTACTTCAGGTCCCATGGACCCAACTCGATGACCCACTTAGCGACTCGTCCTGTTGCGTCTGGGTTGGTGAGGATGTCCGATATGGCTGACGAGTTGACCACAGTTATCGGGTGCCCAGAGAAATAGTGCACCAACTTCCTTGAGCTCATGAAGACGCCATATGCTAGCTTCTGGTAGTGCGGGTATTCTGCTTGGACACGGACAGAACCTCGCTGAGGTAATAGATAGGTCGCTGTACAAGGTGACCTTTGCCTTCATCGCGCTCGACGACGAGGACTGTGCTGACCACTCGATTGGTTGCTGCGACATAAAGGAAGATGGGTTCTTCTCAGCGGGTGCGACGAGGATGGGTGGAGTCGACAGGACGTGCTTGAGGTGAGCGAACGCTGCCTGTGCTTCTTCTGTCCACTCGAATTTGTCTGCCTTCTTCATCAGTTGGTAGAAAGGGAGTGCCTTTTCGCCCAACTTACTAATAAATCGACCGAGTGCCGCGATTCGACCAGACAGGCGCTGGACTTCTCGGAGCTTGGTCGGAGGTGGCATCGTCAGAATGGCCTCTATCTTCTCTGGGTCTGCTTCGATTCCTCTTGCTAACACCAGGTACCCGAGTAGATGTCCAGCGGGCACGCCGAAGGCGCATTTATCTGGGTTAAGCTTGATCTGGTACTTGTTGAGGTTCGCGAATGTCTCTCGCAGGTCCTGGAGGAGCGTGTCCTCTTTTCTGGTCATGATGACGATGTCGTCGACGTAGACTTGCACGTTTCGACCGATTTGAAGCTCGAGGCAGTTCTGCATCATGCGCTGGTAAGTGGCTCCAGCGTTCTTGAGCCCGAAGGGCATTGTTTGGTAACAGAAGATACCGTGGGGTGTGATGAAGGCTGTTTTCTCCTGATCTTTGACTCTCAGTTTGATCTGGTTGTAACCCAAATATGCATCCAGGAAAGAGAGGCGTTCACAGCCTGCAGTTGAGTCGATGATCTGGTCGATGCGTGGCAGAGCGAAGTGGTCCTTCGGGCAACACTTGTTGAGGGCAGTGAAGTCGACGCACATGTGGAGCGCGGTCGACTTTTTCTTCTCGACTAGGACTGGGTTAGCGAGCTAGTCCGATTTCTTGATCTCTCGAATGAATCCAGCGTGACGTAGCCTGTCGATCTCCTTGGTGATGAAGATCCGCTTCGGCTCGGGGACGCGGCGCATAGACTGTTTGACTGGTCGTGGATCATCTTTTAATTGGAGAGAGTGCTCGGCGAGTTCCCTGGGTACTCCTGGCATATCAAAGGGCTGCCAGGCGAAGATTTCCCAGTTCTCACGTAGGAACCCGACGAGCGCGCTTTCCTATGCGATAGGCAGGCTCGATGAAACTCGGACTGTCTTCGTAGGATCAGTCAGGTGGACTTGATGAGCTGTTGTGTCGTTGGTGGCGTTGAAAGCTGCGTCGTTCGCTGGCTTCTTGGCGACAGGGAAGATGGTCATGTCGTTGTCCCGAGACACTTCTTCGAGTTGTTCTTGCATGCCGAAGGACTCGGAGATTTTGCTGAAGTCTCTGTCGCATCTATCTGATCGATCGAAGTCGCCGTTCACCGTGATGATTCCTTTCGGGCCTGGCATCTTCAGCTTGAGGTATGCATAGTGTGGTACGGACATGAACCTTGCGAATGTAGGACGTCTGAGTATCGCATGGTACTGCGATGCCCAGTCGACAACCTCGAAGTCGATTGCCTCCCTCTTGAAGTGGTCGGGTGCACCAAAGGTGACGTCGAGTGTGATTGTTCCCACGGGTAGAACTGCTTTCCCGGGTACTATGTCGTGGAAGGTGCTTCCTGATTTGGCGAGGTTCGTCATGGATCTGCCCATCTTCCGGAGAGTGTCAGCGAATATGATGTTGATGCCGCTACCTCCGTCCATGAACACCTTGGTCATTGCGAAGTCGCCGATTTGCGCCTCGACCACGAGTGCAACGTGGCCCGGCCGTGGTAATTTCGGCGGGTGATCGGCTCTCGAGAAGGTGATGTCAGTCTCTGACCCCCGCAGGTACTCTGGGGTTGCGGGTGGACAAGCAATAGCTTGGTAGACCTGTCGACTGATCAGCTTCTAGCACCTGTTCGTTGGGCGCCCCTTCTGGATCATGTTCAGCTATCCGCGTGCGACTGGGTACTGGTCCTCCATCACTCGGACTTCTTCCTGTTGGGGTTGCTGCTGTACATACGCTGCTGCTGTGTGCGCTGGTGGAGGTGCAGCCGCGGGTGGAGCCTGGAGAGCTAGCTGTCCAGCAGGTTGTGCCGCGGGTACTTGGGGTTGAACCTTTTTCTGGATGGCCTCGTATATCTTGAGGGCTTTTCTACAGTCCTTCAGAAGGTGATTGGCACCCCACTTCCCTGTCGCAGGGTTCCTGAACATGTGATGTCTGCATGGCTGCTCGAGTTCTTCTTCAGGGGAGAGAGTGCGGCGCTTCCACTCGCGTTTCTGTCCCCCATCGTTGCGGTAGTGATCCTGATTTCGGCCGTACTGGCCTTGGCTGTTTTGACGACCGGTGTCGCGACTGCCATCCTCACGGGGGTTGCTGAACCCAGCCGCTACTAGTTCGATTGTGTCCCTTCCGTCATAACGGGGTTTCTTCTTGCGGCGATCATCTCTCCAATTGCTTGGGCCACCTTCTTCTTTCACCGTGTAAGGGCGGTCGTCTCGCACAGAGTCTTCTCCGTCTGCCCATTGGTTTGCTATCTTCATGACTTCGACTATGGAATTTGGCTGGAGTCGACCGAACTCTTCCCTGAGATCTTGGCGCCACACGCCACGCTGAAAAGCGTCCATCGCCCTATCTTCTGAGACGACTCCGATGCTGTTGCGCAGCAGGGTCCATCGTGAGATGTAAGAGCACAACGACTCTTCCTTTCCTTGCTTGCAAGCCTGCAACTCGACGAAAGTGCATGGCCGCGAGTATGTTCCAAGGAAGTTCTTGATGAAGGCTTCTTCAAATTGCTCCCACGAGTTGACGGAGTTCTTGGGCAGGGTTTGGAGCTACCCGCGTGCAAATCCAGTGAGCATCAACTGGATATACTGCATCGCTGTAGTCGTGTTGCCCCTTGACAGTTGCAGGCGATGAGGTAGTCTTTGAGCCAGAGCCTCGGGTCTTGCCTCCCGTCGAACTTGGCTGCTTCGGCTGTGAGCTTGAAGCCTTTCGGCATCCTTGTGTCACGGATGCTGAGGGTGAAGCACGAGGCGCCGCATGGCTCGTAGCTGCCGCTGGAGTAGAGCTATTGGTCTTGGGTGCTGCTTGCTCATTTTGCGCGGCTGCGGTCGAGCTGTAGCTGCGTGATGTAGTTGCGTGCATCTTCTCCTTCTTGAAGGTGTCGCGTGGGCCGCTCCACGTGCACGGCACGCTCGCGGTCGCGTCGACCTGGATCTTCCGGTGGTTTATCGGCTGCGCCTGACTTGAGTAGAGCGTCTTCCGCCAGCTTGAGTGCCTTGATCTGCTGTTTGTGTACATTAGCGCGCGGGTCACCCTCCGGAGGTTGGGTCAGCTGCAGATATGTGCCTATCGACATCAGAGTGGCAGAGGTTGTTTTTGGGATCGGAATCCCTTCTGCATCTTCTGTCACATAAGATGACTCGAGGTTACGGGTGGCTCCCGCTCTATCTGTGTCCGTCATCCGGTTCATGCGTGTTCTGTGGCGCCTTTGCGAGACTGCAGTCTCAGAGGAGGCGAAGGAGTAAGCTGCGCGTCGGGCGCTCGAGTTGTCGGCGGCTTCCTTGCGTCGAGCTAACTCAGCCTTTTCTGCGCGGAGCCTCTCAGTGTCCTTCCACACCAGGTACGGGTACGCCATCATGTCTTCCTTGGTCGCATCTTCAGGGGGCATGGTGTACTCCTCCATGTGCTTCAGGGCCCTGATTCCCATCTCTCGGGTGATGGTGAGCTTCGTCACCCCGTCTGGCATGACCACCTCCAGTGGGTACGCGGGTGGTTCTTCTCGCCGGTTGTTGTTTGGAGTCGAAGTTCCGATCATGAAAACTTGCGCCGGGCGCGACTGAGCTGTCGACTGCGCGTCACTGTTGTCGGAGTTGTCCCCGGAGTCGAAGATGGAGGCAACGTGATACATGCCGTAGTCGTTGCAGAACTCGTCGGGTGAAGAGTCGACGATCTTCGTAGTCTCCGTTGTCGATGGAGGTGTGGCGGGTGGGGTTGATACGGACGCCCCCTCCGTAGTTGATGTTGTGGAAGCAGGTGTGCTCTCCGTAGTCGACGGAGACGCGGTCGATGTCGTTGAGGCAGATGCGATCTCCGTAGTCGATGGAGACGCGGTCGATGTCGTTGAGGCAGGTGCGCTCTCCGTAGTCGACGGAGACGCGGTCGATGTCGTTGAGGCAGATGCGATCTCCGTAGTCGACGGAGATGCGGGCGATGTCGTTGAGGCAGATGCGATCTCCGTAGTCGACGGAGACGCAGGTCCCACGGCCATCACGGGCGCGAGAGTAGAGGGTCGAAAGACTCCCCACTTGTTCACATGGAGTTGCATGTTTCCAAAGGATAAACACATACCTCCATAGAGATCGGCGTACACCGAGCGCTGGGCCGGCGGGTGCAGATCGTAGGTGAAGGAGCTGAAGCGGATTGGCTTGTCGACGGTCGGGGCGTCGATCTTCATTGCCGATGGAGCCGGTGCAACCATGCTTCCAGCACTCTTCTTTCCCACGGACGACGCCAAATGTCGAGGGGTCACCTCGGCAGATCCCAGGGTCGAGTACCCGGGTTGATTGAAGGGGAGAAGATGGCAAGTGCTGGTAGTTACCACAGCTGACAAGCAAGGCGATTTACCCAGGTTCAGGCTCCCGGAGGATAACACCCTACTTCCTGCTTGTCTGATCTGTATTGATGGAGTCGAAGGTTACAATGGTGATCCCGGCGAGATGGCAATCTCGCTAGGGTTTCGGTGGATAGTATGGATGTACCCTCGACAGAGGTCCCTCCTAGCCTTTATATGGAGGCTAGGTCTCAGGAGATCGGTGTCGGTTAGGTTTACAGGATTTGGTAAGTATCTACCGACCTAATCTTCGACTACCTTGGGACGTACGTTGTCCTTGTTGGGCCCTTCACGGGCCTGCAGTGGTTGATCTTGAGGCTTGGCGTGCACCAGGTATCTTCATAGTGGGGCACCCGAAAGGTAGGCCCACGTCACCGGACTTCTTGGTTCACATGATTTCTGTTGAATATATAAATATAACCAATTTAGCATATGATTTAATCCGCGTAATCAGTGAACAATTCATGACTAAAATAATGAGTATTAAACTAAATATGTGATCTACTAATATAAAAGACAAACATATCGAATATGGAGCAGATACTATAGCTGGGACGAGGAGATTGACACTCTCCTCTTAGATTAAGGAGTCGCCACCCATCGCGCAACGCAGAAGAAGACGGCAAGTGGCGTCGTGAACCAGAGGCGCAAGACGCGGTCTACATCAACCTCGCCTCCGATGAATAGTGAGAGCCGCCGATGTGTCGCTGCTGCACCCGATGGGCTCCAGTGAGCGAATTTTGTAATTAGGTTAGGGTGGCGACGCATTTTAGATTCCACTGTATTAATGGTGAACTCGTGATCATGTTCTTTTGAAGCGAATGATGATGAACTCGTGATCATGTTATGTTTTTTTTTTAACTTAGTATACTGCATGTATTCATCAAAATACAACAAGGAATACAACATACAGCACAGGGCAAGTGGGTCCCAAGCCCCAGCACAACAGCAGAAAAGACCACAGAAAACAAGAAATTACAACTTGGTCCCCAGGATCCTCCGCTGAGCACGCCGCCGGTCCGCCACCTCTGCTCCACCGCCAAAGACGCCGGAGAAGAAGCCGACCACCGCCGAACCTGGAACGAGGCGAAGCTCCACTCATGTAGGCGGCCGCATGATCCACCCGAAGCACAGCGACGAGATCTGACTCATTGAACGAGCACGGCCAAACCACCACCTCCTCCATTCCGCCACGCAAACTCCGGCCACCCTGCGCCTGAGGCCAGCAGACACCACCGCAGTCTCCAGAACTTACCTCACAATCCCACGTCGCCGCAGGAGAAGACGACGACGCCGCGACAGTAGGGATGGAGGACGGGAACCCCATGAGAAGCACTCGCCGGCGCCGCCGCGACGAGCACGAAGGGTACACACCAACTCGACGGATCCAGAGATCCACGAGACGAAACACGCCGCATCTCCTCGCCGGAGGCGGAGAAGGACAGGAGCTTCAGCACCAAAACACCACCTCCAGCACCGCCGCGCCCTCCTCAACAACAACGGCCGGAGCACCTAGACGCCACCCTATGTACAACAAACACCAGATCCAGGGTTCCCCCACCCTCCCGCCGCCAGAGCGGCCGGCGGAGGGAGAGGGAACCCCGGGAATCGCCTTCGCGTGCGCCTTTACTGTAGCAGGGGAAAGGAGGAGAGGTGAGGGCGTTGCTCACATCCGAACTGGTCATGTGATCATGTTATGTTTATTCCCGTGAACGTCAAAATTATAATTTACAGTTCGATTTAGTGTTCTGTTATGCACGATGCATTTTGAGCTTGTAAAAGCGGCATAGAATGGACTGCATACGGTCAATACATGCACAAGGGGTCTGGTAGAGATGGTAAGGACACGATTAGACGGTAGTTGGTTGAGCCGACAGCCCACAGTGTCCCCGGCATCATCATTCGCCGTGTTCTCTTCTCCACCCTGCGCATGCATGTGCAGGTTCAAACCCCATTGAACGACAGAATGTTCAGACTTTTTCCAATCTTTGAAATGCGGTAAGATCAAACAACATGCAGTCTCCGGCACGCTAAACTGGCCGATACTGCTTCAAAAAACAAGCTCTCTGCTCTCCATTGACTTTGAACAATATATACTGCGTGCTGCTAGGCTTTTGCTCTTTGGTCCATTGTCTTTGGCTAGAGACAAGGAAAACAAAAGCAAAGCAGTGTGGTTGTATGGTTGCAAGAGGAAATAATTACGGTCGCCGTCAAGGAAAACATTTTTTATTTGTGTATCCTTTCCCGGTCCGGCCGTCGAAACGTCGATTCAATTCCAATCGCGGTGTCAAACCATCTTTGTGCATTACGCATCAGTTCACGCATCAATATGATTTGTTTCCGGTTTGATCGTACAAGTGCATCAACCTGGTCCAAATGTCAAAAATACTTAGATGATTTTTTGACTTATTAAACCGACGGCCTTGCAAGTGCCCAACTACTCCCTAAAAACAACAAATCTGAAATCGACAGCAAATACCAGCTTCTTCCATCCCTCGCTTTTTGGCCACAAACTAATCGACGACGTATGATGTGTCTTGCAGATTAGTTCATTGGACACTGTTTCGTAAGGTCTAACAACTAGTTGATCACTTTTTTTTTTTTTTAGAAAAGGAGGGTGCGAGTCCCCGGCCTCTGCATCGAGTGATGCACACAGCCATTCGCACTTATTAATTCCAACCAGATTTACAAAGTACAATGTTGAAAAACAAACTAAAGTCAACCTCTCGACAACAAGGGTCGCTACCACTATGATGGGGGTGACTAACACCAACGCACATCATCTAAAACCTTCAGCTAAATACTCAACGCACACCGATGTGCACGCTTTAGTCGCTGCCGTCTTCTTCCACGAACCCATCTTCAGAAAGGATCAACACCATGATCTTGCAAAATCAGGTCTGCCGTCGGCATCGCCACGATGCCAGACAGCGCCACCATGTGCGAGTCCATCAACCCGAAATCGAGACCCCGCAGCGCCACGCCGCCGAGCCTCACCGACCTCGACGTGGCAGATGAAACACCGCTCCGCCAGCTGACCCCCTCCAGGTAGTTCGTGTTCCAAAACGATGCCCTCAAGAGGGTGAACGACACCGAAGGTGACGCCATCATCAGATCTGGAAAATCAGATCTGGGGTTTCCCCCCGAACAAACAGGTTGAGGGCGGAGCAACGATGCCTTCAACAAGGTGATGACGCCGGGGGCGCCACCATCGTCGACTCCAAAACGGAGCCCGGTTCTCACCGGCCAGCCCGCCCCACCCGTCGTCGATCTACCCGAAGGAAGGTTCCATGTCGTCCGCCACGCCGTCGTCGAGGAGTCGAGGACGTCGCGTCGTGGTACCCGACAGTACCACGTCTAGGCCTTCGTAGCCGATCCGCCGCCGCCATCGCCGGCCTTAGATCCGCGTGGGAGGGAGCGAGGAGGCGAGGAGGGGCCCCGCCGCCGCCGGCGCCGGCCAGGCCTTGCCCAGCCGCACCCTTTGGCGGCGGCGGAGGGAGGGAAGATGGATGGAGGAGTTGGGTGGGCGGCGGCGGCTAGGGTTCCCCCGTCGCCCGCGAGGGGGCGGGAGGGGGAGGGGAAGATGGATGGAGGAGTTGGCGGTATCTACTAGTTGATCACTACGTACGCACATTAATTAGTGAAGTTCTTTCGCCCGGCAACATATACGATTTCTAGCTACGTTCTAGCATTACCTCGAGTGGGTGGACAGTTAGCAGCGCAAAGACGTTCACTACTTGTTGCTCTGGTTTTAGTACTCTCGTGTGTCAGACTGTCAGTGTGCATATAGCAATCGTTAGCAAGTCCATCGAGGACATGGGCGGAGCCTAGTCTACTTGGTGCTAGTCCGGCCCCTGGCGGAGACCAAGTTTCCGGCCAGTCGGCCATAAACTTCATGGCGAGCATGCATCAATGGGATGTCTGCCGCATTCACCAAGTTCGATCCATGGCCAGGCATGGATCCATCCACGAATGTCCTGCCCTGATATCTAAAAGTCCAAAAGAAAAACTCACTCCGTTTCTATAATATAGGACTTTCTACCTTTTTGGTTTTCTCCTGATTTGTTCATAAATTAGTGAACCAACATATTAAAACCTATCTACATACGTACGAATCAGCATAAAGTTAGAAAGATTAGAAAGTCTTATATTTTAAAACGGAGAGAGTATGAATTAGGAATTGGGTTTGCACTGTTGCTAGGTTCTCTTTTGACGAGAAAAATAAGCCTAGACTAAACAGATTGTAATCTATCCTTTCCCAAGACGAAGGGATCATCGAATCGTTTTCAAACTACAGCATCATAACGCATGCATATCGACCCGCATGTTTTTTTTTTTTTTGATGCCTCTGGATTGGTACAGCTGTAGTATCTGAACTTAACACACCAATCACACCACACACACGCACTCAACACCACACACACCCTAGTGTGCAAGCTAAGACCTACAGATCTATACTAATCCCACACGTTTTGTGACTCCTATCGCTGTGGCTCGAACGCGTGTTGAGAGAGGCCAGCAAAGAATATTACACTGTCCCTATTGAACAGCGCAGCTACAGTGTACATGTACAGTGTTGCTACAGTGCGAGCACTGTTCCTAGTGAACAGTGCCCGCGGGTGAGACGCCCAGGAAAATCGCTCCCTTGGGGAGTCGATCTCTGGGTGGGGAGGGAGGCCACTGCCTCACCTGCCACTGAGCTACGCTCAGCTCTCATCGACCCGCATGCTTGTTGTCATATGATGAATCCTGAAGAGCGTACGTGGTTCACGTCAACTGGTCGGGTCTGGCCACGCCATGCACGTCGGGTCACGAGACCGCGATAAAGGTTCTGGCCACGATCCGCCGCATTGCGACACTGTTTGAATTGGATCCGTGAAATCGTCGGTTTAGTCGGTGCATTATACTCTCACTAGCAAAATGCCCGTGCTTTGCTACGGGCTTTAAATTAAATCAAACATACCCTGATTGTGGTTTTATCGTCATTTTAGAAGTAGGTTGGCTTTGTCTCGGATGTCATGTCTCTTACATGCCCCATTATACAATGATTCTGTCGAAGGCTTAATCTCTAATATTCTTTTTATAAATCATGGCTATCCAAAAGAAACACATATATATATTCTCGAACCAATTATTTTATCTGGCCCACAACAAAATTCAATTATAAAAATATAAGTGCAACTCGGAGCAACCTGAAGCAATTAAAACTAAACATGTGATTAAATCAAAAAAAGAAGGGAAGGGAAACAGAAAGGATTTTATTTCATATAGCAAACATGACCATAGTCATTTGTACTGAATACTACATATGTTGAAAAAATATAAAATGTTTTGGTAGCTATAGAGAATTTCACTAACCAAAGTTGATTTCTTGGCCGGACCAAACCTTTTTTAGGGGAGACTACCTGCTCCTACCGATTTTTTTTTTTTTAAACATAAAACCAGTGTGCTAGGGACCGGGTCACCAGGAAGTTTTATGAATTTGAATGACAGTGGGTGTCCAACATTGTTTCCTGAATCGTCAAGAGAATCCATCAGTTTGAAAAGGGATAATCAGAATATTATGTAGTAAGAAACATTCAGTTTTCTACTAACCGTGCATAGAAAATCCCAAAGTAATATCGCATTTTGCACAATAACTGCCATTTACAGACCATCAACTTGACACAGGTATCCTGGGAGAAGTACTATTTTTTTGTGCAGCTATGCGCAAAAGTCATTTCTAAAAAATCATAAGCCCAGTACACCATCGCCCAAGGTATGTTGCTTAACTCGTCCGTACGTCTCTCCGGTCTACATAATCCCTGAATTATTTGTCAACATAAATTAAGCATAAATTCCTAGCTATACACAGTAGAGGATTTAACACTTTTAGTCCCACATCTTGCACGATTTGGACTTTTTAGTCCTACATCTTGCAAAATGAACATGGTTAGTACCTAAACTTGCTTAGGGTAGACTTTTTAGTCCAATTAATCCGAATTGTGCCATGTCTTGCATTTTCGTGCTCGATGTTTGTAGAAATAAAGTTTAGGCCCTCCCACCTGCGGACAGTTATAGGGATTTCGCGATTTCTTTCCTTACATCGGCCGAAACAGGGTCTGCGACAGGGCGAGGTCAGCGGTATGAGATTCCGCGAGTTCAACGACGATCCGCCGGCATACAGTAAGCTCCTTGCTCACGCTTCTCCGTATTGCCGCGTGTGATTTGGTTGAGGCCGTCGACGGGCGGACGGGCGGTGAGGCTCCGGTCGAAGGTCGACAACTGCGGAAGGAGGGTGTCGGCTCCGGTCGAAGGAAGGGATGGAGATATCACATGCACAACAAACAATTTTGCATGAATATATCACATGCACAACATGAATATATCACAAGCAACAGAATTTTGCATGAATTTGCCATGAATTGTGCACATGTTACACTGACAACAGAGAACACAACATGTTCGTCAGAACACATTATTCACTACTAGCTAAACTGAACACAAACCGGAACATCACCAATACAATATTCACCAACACATCAATCTTCTTCTTGCATCTTCTTCCGTGCTTGAACTTCAACATCTGCTTCTTGTCTGCATCTTCTTCAGGCTGAGAAGGTGTTCGTGGCATTGAGCTTGTAATGCAGCAGAATTACCTGCTTCTACAGCTTCGCCTGCC
This sequence comes from Poa pratensis, assembly GCA_947311845.1. Taxonomy (NCBI): domain Eukaryota; kingdom Viridiplantae; phylum Streptophyta; class Magnoliopsida; order Poales; family Poaceae; genus Poa; species Poa pratensis. The sequence continues at coordinate 29,970,920 of CAMZMU010000052.1, read as the reverse complement.
TCTCCGCCTCCAAGGCTGTCACCTCGCCTGCCTGACGCGGAGGCGCCTCCTCCGCCGCATCGGACCTTCCCGCATCCTCCGCTGCTCGCCGGGGCGCCGGAGATACCGCATCCTGCACTGCCCGACAGGGCGCCAAATACACCGCATCCTGCACATCTCCGAGCTCTGCCCACGTGTCAACACCTGATTCCTCTAGGACTAAAAAGTCCACCCTAAGCAAGTTTAGGTACTAACCATGTTCATTTTGCAAGGTGTGGGACTAAAAAGTCCAAAGCGTGCAAGATGTGGGACTAAATGTGTTAAATCCTCTACACAATACAATGGCATAAAAAGGTTATATCAGAGGAGACCCGAGGTCGTCTCTCCAGTTTACATAATCCCTGAATTATTTGTCAACATAAATTAAGCATGGATAAGAGATGAAGGCCATAATCGGGGGGAGGTGGGGGGGGGGAGGGGGCATTGGCCCCCCACCGTGGATAATGTTGTAAGAACCAATGAACATAAATTCTTTGTTAATATACCTTGGCTCAGAGAGATGATATTTACCTCCAACCTCTGTTATATCAATAGTAAAACCAATGCATTATGGCCAATCTGAAAACCGTGAAGTTGTTGGTTTCATTTGGGGCGAGGTCTTCTATTTCTGCAAAATATGTAGCGGCCCGTGTAGGGTTACGTGTAGGAATTTTTAAAAAGCAGTCTTACATGACCGTCAAGATATGCTACACCCCATAATGTTTGGTCTAGATTATGTGAAATCCGTTTTGACACCCGAGCACAAATGCTCCGGATATCTCGTCCCTACAAACTCATCAAGATTCGTGGACCACACATGCGTACAGCTGTTTTTACCGCAGTAAATTTAGACCGATGGCCCACATGTGTCAGCACAATTTAATGACGCGGTTCCGTCCTCCACTTCCGGAACAGATGGAGCAGCACTATAGATCTACTCCCTCCGTTTAGAAATATAAGACGTTTTGGGTTTATTCCGACCAGGTGAAAAAGCGCGTAAAAGACATGTCTGCCCTCAATGGTTCGCTTAAATTACAAGTACTGCCCTTCCGCAGTCACGAACCGATCATCAGCGTAATTGAAAATTTGAAATCCCGTCGCCACCAGATCCTGGCCGAGCGAGCACCTCTCCTTGGCCATCTCTTCCTCGCCCGCGAGCACCTCTCCCGGATCCTCGCTTCGCCCAGATCGTCCTTGCACCTTTCCCGGATCCTCACCTCGCCCAGATCGTGCTTGCCCAGCTCTGTTCTTCCTTGCCTAGCTGCTCCCCGCTGCTTCCTCTCCCGGATCCTCACCTCGCCCAGATCGTGCTTGCCCAGCTCTGTTCTTCCTTGCCTAGCTGCTCCCCGCTGCTTCCTCCCGCTCCACCCAGCAGTAGACCTAGATCGACTGCCTGCCCTGAGCAGCAGCAGCACGACGCCGGCTCCCAACCAGCAGGTCCCTCCTCGCCCAGGTCAAGTGCTCCTTGCCTCGCCCAGGTCCCTCCTGCACAAGATCACGGAGGAGATCAGTTACAGAGTTGTCATCGCCCAGGTGCAAGTACCTCAAGCAGAGGTTATCAGAGAAGCACAACTTGCCAGCAAGAGAAGGCAGTACTCACCCAGTACAGGAACAACAGCAACAGCAGCATAGGTGAGAGGCCGATTCTATCCCTGGTTGCAGAAACAGCAGTCAGCAGCGTGAGGCCAACCCCCAACCCCTTGCCGCGAGGCGATCATTGGTCCAGTTCCTGTTCTGCAACAAAAGACACAAATAGAACTTCACCCTGTGCTCAACCTTCAGCTTCCAAATCTTCTCCAGCGCCGGCATGGGTATACGACCCAGGAACTATGCAGCATAAGCATCCTTGGCCGAATACATTCCTGAAGAGAAGCACAACTTGCCAGCAAGAGAAGGCAGTACTCACCCAGTACAGGAGCAACAGCAACAGCAACAGCAACAGCAACAGCAGCACTAGATCCTAGAGCAGTTCAGCAACAGCAGCAGCAGTACATCCTGGAGCAGTACTGAAGAATAAATCTGAAGGAAATGGCCCAGGCTGAAGATGTTGCATTGTTTGACCTCAACTTGCCAGCACCAGAATTTGGGATGTTAGACCTCAACCTTACACCACCTGAAGAACATGAAGATGAAATTGATCAAGATGCAGTAGATGATAATGTTCAAGAAGCAGTACATGAAAATGTTCAAGATGCAGAAGATGCAGTAGATGAAAATGTTCAAGATGCAGTAGATGAAAATGTTCAAGATGCAGAAGATGCAGTAGATGAAAATGTTCAAGATGCAGTAGATGAAAATGTTCAAGAAAATGATGCAGGTACAGTTACAGTTAAAATGTTCAAGAAAATGATGCAGGTACAGTTACAGTGAAAAGGGATGTGATGAGGGAGTACTTCATAGAGAAGTTACTACCTGCAATTCAAGCGGTTTGGCCCGAAGAAGATGCCGGCAAGACAATCTTCATTCAACAAGACAATGCGACGCCGCACATCTTGCCTAACGACCCAGCGTTCATTGCAGCTGTGGCCAATACCGGACTAAACATCCAACTGATGCAGCAGCCAGCCAACAGCCCGGACTTGAATGTCCTTGATCTAGGGTATTTCAGGTCTATCCAATCTCTAACGAATACTCTAACCCCAAAAAATCTACGAGATCTTATTAAAGGTGTGGAAGATGAGTATAAGACACCTCACGCCAACAAGGCAAGGTATGAAAGGCTTGTTGGTCAGCTACCCTCAAGACTTTCTTGCCTTCCCGACGTCTACGCGAGAGCTCTACAGTTTCTAGGCCAAGAAGTGCACTAAATTCATGTCCAAGTAGTACTTGTTGTGTGTTTGTGTGTTCGAGAATTTGTTGTGTGTTTGAGAATCTGTTGTGTGTGTATTTATGCTACATCAAGTAATATGTCGTGTGTATTTATGCTACAGCAAGGAATATGTTGTGTGTATTTATGCTACATGAAGAAATATGTTGTGTGTATTTATGCTAGTGCAAGAAATCTGTTGTGTGTATTTACTGTTACAGTATTTGTGTGTATTGTTGCACTGACAGAGACAGGAGAAGCAAGCATTACAGCAGCTATATATTGCTACTGCAAGCATCTACAGAGAGAATAACAGCAGGACAAAAGGAGCATTACTTGCTACTGCTGCTACTCAAATAGTACTCCAAATTTGTGTTCACATTTGGTACTGCAAGCAAACAATAGTGCTGATGCACAAACAACTACTACAAGAAGCAAACAAGAAAGCAACAGTTCAAGAAGGCAAGAACTACTCCCAGAAAATTCAAGTGTACTCCAAGAAAAATATTACTCTCAGAAACTTCAAGTACATGTCGAACTACTACTGCTAAATAATGCAAGAACTGTTGCTACTCCTTCTACTGCTACTGCAAGCAAAAAAAAAATCACTGCAAGCAAGCATTCAGCCACTTGCTGCATGTACTCAGTCACTGCAAGTAGTGGGAGTAGCATCAGGTACAGATACACAAATTATACAACAATATCATGACTGGCATAGATCAAATGACAGAGACAAGAGCAGCAATATTATTTGAGCAAGCTTGCTAATTTTAATTACTCCAGGAGCACAAAATTCATGAATTACTCCTTAATGGTCCAAGCAAGCAAGGAGTTCAGTGCATATTCAAGCAAAAATTACAAGCTTTGCATTTGTTACTCCACGGAACTACAAATTTTTTCATAAACAAACACAAGCAAGTTCATACTCCTTGTTGCAGTTGTTAAATTACTGAACACTTGTTAAATTAAGTTCACACAGTGGAGTACAGTACTTCAGTAATTACAGTTACTCTCGTAAAAAAGATCAGTTAAATTTGCACAACCATGGCCCAAGCAAGCAAGCACGAGTAGTACCACAAAAGCTACTGGCATACTGCAATCAACTTGCAAAATTAGCAACAGGCACATACCGTTCTTACTCCTACAATAAACTTGCACTAGAAATTCTACAAGCATGCTATTGCTACTCCTACTTCATCAAACAAACATGGTGCACTGCCTCTAATTTATCTTGAGAAGTTCAAGGCAAAACAAACAATTTCTGAGCATCTACTCCAAGAACAACAAGAACAATGGTGAAACTGAACTACTCCAAGAACAACAAAATACTACTGCCAAGAAATCCTAGCAAGCTACTGCCAAGCTACAAGAGGCAAGACAGAGAAGCTAGTGTTGTGTGCAAATAATTTTACTGTAATTAACTGCAAGCAAGCATTCTGCCAGTTGCATAGAGTACAATTAGTTTCAGGTAAGCAAGGAGAATCTTCGTCTGCTACTGCTACTATTGACAAGCAAGCACTGCAATTCAGGTACACTTGCTAATTTCTGAGTAGGATCAAGCAAATCAAGATGGAGTAATGCACAACAATTGACAGAGCAAGATCTTAAATGCAGAAGTTATGAACCATACACAACAATCAGTTTCTCCATTTATTCAAGCAAAGAAAATTTCGAACAAGCTTTATCTACTCTAGCAGAAGATAAAGCCAGTACCTGCTCCATCTCGAACTTGCTACTGCTGCTACTCAAACAAGTTCAAGCCTACTGCTACTCTGCTACGGAGTAACACGAGCTAACACTACTGCTACTCTGCTCTACTGCTAACACAAGATCCATGTCAAGCAAACAAGCACCAGATGACAGTACAAGATGAAGCAAAAATAACATGAAATCGTAATCAGGATCAAGGTAGCAAATCCAGTGCCTCTCCAGATCAAGCAAGCACGAGACGCAGCAGGAAAATCACCTGATGTTATTCTCTTAACTCCAACGATCCAGATCGAGCAGCGCTGCCCCTCCTCGCCGGCAGCTCCCGTACCAGCAGCGGCCCGGTGCCCCTCCTCCCCTCCACCGCTCGTTCTTCCTGGACCAGCAGCCACGAGGGGAGACACGAGAGGTGGCTCTCCTCCTACTCGCGCTCGTGGTGGTGCCCACCCGAGGCACGGCGAGCGAGCTGAGGGAACGTGAGGCGGCGGAGCTCCTGGCTCTCCGGTTGTGGCCCTCGCCGCTAACTACTTCCACGTAGCCCACGAGGGTGCCGGCGCCGGGTACCGCAACGAGACCCGACCCACATGGCAGGAGAGCTGCTGCTTCCGGCTACCACTCCAGGGGCCTCTACAAGGCCAGCACCTCTCCGAGCTTGGTCAGCACCAGTCCAGGTTCGCCGCTCCGCTGCTCAGGCGCTACTCCACATCCAGCACCGCCGTCGCCAGATCCAGCGCAAGAGCACGCAGATCCAGCGTTGGAGCACCTAGATTGATTGAGCGCCTCCGTCGCCGAGAAGCTCGTCGCCGGCGAAAAAATGCAGTCTTTGACCAACAAATTCGTGGCGCACGCGGGTGTGAGTTGTTCGAGAGAAAACGGTGTGGTGGGGGAGAAAGGGGCGGTGGGAGCGATGGGGAGAGGCGGCGCGGCGGTGGATAGCCGGAGAGCGAGAGGGAGCGTGGCCGGACGGCGACGGCGATGGCGAGAGGTAGCGGGGAGCGAGAGGGAGGACGAGAGCGAGAGCGAGAGGGAGAGGGAGTGGACGCGTGACGAGTAGTGTGCGAGACGTGTCACGTGCGCGTCTGCGGGATCGCGGGAGGGTAAAACCGGAAACTCCAAAATATTTTGTGCGTGCCAGAAATTGTACGTGAAATCTAAAACGTCTTATATTTCTAAACGGAGGGAGTACATCTTATTCACAATTCCCCACTCATCGTCTACCTCCGTCTGCCCACTCATGAGTCAATCTCCACCCGATTTTCTTCTCTAGACATTGAGCAAATGTTATCCTCTGCCTCATCTTCCCAACCTCCGCCGGCCCCATGATTCTCCCCTTGATCTCTTGACTTTTGTTGCCTGGACAGGATCCAGGCCCGGTGATTGCTTCTACAAGTGCCGTGATCTATTGCATCTCCATGGCATCACCTCTTTTTGTTTATTCATGTCCATCGACATGGGGTGATACATACTTTTTCCATGCAGGCTCACATTTGCATGTTCTTCGAGTGGCAGGAGGGCTGTGCGCCTGTGCTGCTGTTCTCGAGGGACAGCAGGTCCAGCTCATATCGCAACTCCAAACGCCAGCCCTCCTGCTGGCTGTCGCGGCTCCTGCTTCAGCGTTCCAGTATCAACCTGCTGAAGATTTCTTGATTTTCCTCTTTTTTTGCCATGCGATTTGTTCTTGATTTATGTGATTTCTTGATCGATCTATATTGTGGAATGTTCATGATTCTTTGTATTCTTCAGATCTGATGCTGTGTGTGTTCGTGATCCCTACTCATGAATAGTTCAGGATTTTTTCTTTCTTTATGCTCAAGATTTTGGAGCATTTAATCATGGATTTATTGACTGTTCTAGTATCAATCTGCGAGCGCGGGACCTGCTGTGGCATGGCATCAAGACTCTGCCGCGGGCGCTGGGGTGTCGACCGGTGCCGGGGCCATGGGCGGCGGGGTCGAGGCCGGCGCGCGGCAGGTCGGGCAGGAGGACCGTCGTCCGCCGGGGCGAGCCACCGCTCGATGCAGCGCGTGTGGAAGCCGTGGCCGCACGCCGGCACGGCGCGCACGGCGTCCCCGTCCGCGAACTCCGCCAGGCAGATGGCGCACTCGGACGCCGCGCCCGCCAGCTCCGTCCCCGCCGCCGAGTACACTAGCACAGCAGCGCTGGCGCCGGCGCCGGCGCCGGCGCCGCCTCCACGGGCGGCGGATTCTCCGGGTCCGCGGCCGCCGCGCCTCCGTTCCTCTCGAGCCGCTGCCGGCGCCGTCGGAGCAGGTGCCTGACGCCAGCGTGGATCGCGAGCGTGAGTGCCAGCGCGGCGAGCAGGGACGCGAGGATGACGGGTGATGGCCATGTTGCCCGCGAAGTCCCCGGCGCCCGAGTAGGGCCCCAACATGCTCTGCGCGATGGTGGTGCTCCGTCTGCGTCGCCGCGGCCGTGGTGCTCCGTCTGCGTCGCCGCGGCCGCCGCCGACGCCGCTGTCGCCATCACAAAGAAAAAGGGCCTTATTGCAAACTGGTTATTCGGCGAGCACGCGTGTTTCCTTCCGCCGCGTGTTCCCTTTTTTTTCCTTTTTTTAAGACACTGAGTTATTCGGCGATACCAGCCGTCAAGTTGCTCCGTCAAACGCGTAAAGTGCTGTCGCTCATGGGCCCCACAGTCCAGCTTTGTACATGAGATTCATCGTGCCACCACGTTTTTTACCATGTCCCCTCACATGCGAACAAAGGCTGCGTACACAATCTCAACGAGAATCGCACGGACCTGATATCCGGAGCAAATGTGCTCGGGCACCAAATCGCCCCTCCTAGATTATATACAAACACCGTTGTGAAAGATCTTGTGTTTTACGAAATAGATGTTGGTATAGCCTAATGAAGAATCTCACGTGCACGTTTGAGGTGAGATTGTTGTCAATTCCCAAGTGAGGATCACTTGCATAATCCCTCTTACGCATCCACTGCGCCAATCCGCAACCGCAGAGAAACAAAAAGGACAAATCCAAGATAAATAGTGCCACAAAAACACAAAATAGCAATACTCACAAGCGATGTATCTTTTTTTTTTGTAAATTTTGAATTTGGTTATGGAAATTGTAGAGATTGCAAACACATATCTTGTGAGCACTCACAAGTTTTTTTTCAAAAAAATTAACAAATTAAATTTGACTTTTGTGTACATCACGGTAGTATCATCTAAGGTATTGTATAACTAGATATTTCCCTTTGTGTACACCTAACCAGTCAACATCTCGTTTGACCGATAACAATTACGAGAGCTTACTATAAATGTTGCGCCACCTTTTTTTGGGTGCAACTAAATAGGACTATGTTTGTTCCAAAGGACAAAAACTTGAAGACTTATTAATTCTCTTTAGTTATGTTTTTTTATTTTGCTTTCTTTTCTCCATATTCTTATTTTATGTCTTTTTATTGAAGTTCTTTCTATTTCATTTGATATCCATATGGATGCACTTTAAAAAAAGTACAACTAGCTCATCGAGAAAAAATGTAACCACGGAGTTTTATGTCAATTTTTATTCTTTTCGGTTCAGATATTCATATAGGTAGCATTTTTGCCACACTATAGGACTATAGGTGCACTTTCTAGAAATATTCAAGTACATTTCTGATAAAAGTGCAAACTAGTGTTATGTGTATATTTCCTATTTAGTGGAGAAGAAGCGGTAGATTGGGGCTTATCGGGACCGATGTTACGAGCTTCTGGAATACAATGGGATCTTCATAAAGTATGGTTATTTATAACTAACAATTTTCGTCACAACATACTTGCATGCTCTAGAAATATACAACTTGCTCATCCAACTGATGCAACTAGTTAGGATTGTCCTACATGTTATTTTGACACGAAATTTTCCTTTCTAGGGCAAAGCATGTTTGTTTTTACGATTTTTTGGCAAAGAAAATAATAGGTTTTTTTTTCTGGCAAAGAAAATAACAAGTAATAAGAGAAGAAGCATGATGTATCTGGCCCGGCCCAAGTTGGGCTCGGTTGGCGGTCCGGTGGGCTCTCTCTCCGCCGATACAAAATTCGACTTGTGAAGAGTTCGGAGTCCTTTTTCGACTATGGCCCCGCCTCTCTTTTCTCCACGAACCAGTCGATCGATCCATCGATCAAGACGGAAACGATCTCGATGGCGACTAGCAGCGCCCCGAAGACGATGACGCTCCGCAGCTCCGACGGCGAGGAGTTCGTGGTCCAGTCGGAGACGTTCGCTTTGGCGTCGGGTCTGATCAAGAACCTGCTGGAGGACGACCTGGCCACCGGCGTGATCCCGCTGCCCAAGGTCACGGGCCGCATCCTCACCCGCGTCGTCGACTACTGCAACCGCCACTGCGCCGATGCCGACGTGGCCACCTACGTCGCCAGCCCCTTCTCTTCCGGCGACCCCGACCTGGAGCGCTTCGACAAGGACTTCATCGGCGGCGTCGACCTGGACACGGTCATCGATCTCATCCTCGCCGCCAACTACCTGGAAGTGCAGCGGCTCCTGGACCTGGCGTGCATGACGGTGGCCGACATGATGAGGGGCAAGACGGTGGAGGAGATGCGCGCGCACTTCAACATCAAGAACGACTACCCGCCGGAGGAGGAGGCCGAGGTCCGCCAGGAGAACTCCTGGGCCTTCGAGTGATCACTGCCCAAGGTCCAAGGACTTTGCTTCTGTTTTGCCATTATAGTTGCTGCCCAAAGTAGAGGCTAAGCAATAAACAATTCACTATGCTATATCGATCGGTTTTGGTTCTGTTTTTATACTGAAAAATATGGGTTTTCTGACTGCAGTATTTATTACACATTTACACGACAATACTGTACTCGCTTGTTCATCCAAAAAAATACTGTACTCGCTCTGGTCTTGGTTTCGTTTCTTCGTCAGCTGTTAGATTATGAACGTGCATTATAATGTCCGGTGCGATGGAGAACTTTGAGATCTCCTATAAGTGTGAAGGATGCAGAATACAGGTTCTTCTCCTCATTGTTAGACTTCCAGAGCCTTGCCATCAAGTTCAGGTTCAGTACCCCGCAAAGGTCCAGGTTCAGTACATCAAACGGCTTCAGAAGCTTGTCTGCAAATTAATCCCTTTTGAGAGTTTGAGACTGAAGGTTCTTCCTTTTGTTGGCAGATTTTGATCAAAAGAAAGAACCAGCATAACAACTGTATGTTCCTTCTCTGGTTTGCACAAGCTTTGTTCTGTATATTATGTTATTAATTCCGCGTGCAGCCTTTGGCATATGTTTTCAGATATTAAAACGAAGTCTAGCTAGCAGTTTTGTTGAGCTCTATAGAGACAAGGGAAATCGTCGTCAACCTCAGGTTGATTCACCCGTGCGTTGCTACAGGATGATTGTAACTGATGATGCACTCAACTGAGAAAATGTTGTGGCTGGAAAACAGATTTTAGGTGGCAAATCTATTAACTGTTTAACAGAATGTAGAATGTAGGAGATGTCAATCAATGAAATTTCAGATTCAAGGACAATGAACAAACAAAATAGGATTCAACAATACACGATGTTTTCTAAATGTATACGAATTAAAATGCACTCGCCGGACACCCACGCCGGCAGTAGCCACCGTGGGGGGACGGTGACGCACATGCGGGATGACGGACTGCAGCAGAATCTGTCACAAAAAAATATGGTGAGTTTTAAGCCGTGAAAAATATGTTACTAAAGTCACCTTTTCATTTGTTTTGTTTTCTTTTCGGTGAATTAAGATGAGCCTCCTGCCAAAACAGAAACAAGAAAATCGACTTCCGCTTCCTTCTTCGAGAAGGGGAACTTAGCCACTGCCAATATATCTGATCATTCTTTTTACACGAATTATCTACTACCTCCGGGCAGATTGATTGACGTGGACACTATTCTGCATTAGTACAAAGTGTTAGTGTAGCACGCGACAATTATTTACCAATCGGAGGGAGTACTTAATTTGCGGAGAGGAGATGGACCTATGTGACATCTTGTAGACTTAAGTGATGAGGGAAAGGAACTCGCAACAGACGCAATTAAAGAACCGACAGTGGTTACGACTGCACAATTCATGGAAGGACACTGGAGGGGATTACTGTTGTGTACTCCACAGGGTTAGCCATCATCTGATGTATCATTTCTGGTCCATAACCATAAAGAAGAACAATCCAATGCCATATTGGCCCTGGACCCAGGCTCTCGAACTGTCATCATGGCAATAATAAATCATATACTTATTTGACTTGACAACAGACACACCAAAATCAATATGTATTTATATGGAGTTCCAACTGGAAGCAGAATCAGGATGCACCAACCTGATGGACTACACCACATATACTGCATACCTACAGGTGTAACAGGTCATACTTTAGGACATCCCTTCTTTCTTTTTGGTCGTGTGGTCGCATGCTTTGGGAGTAGTCCGCTTGCCTCGGGTGTTGTGGGGTTGTGACTTGGTTGCTTTTCGTCTGGTTTTCGCCCGGTTTCTTCCGCTAATAAACCGGGCACCTTCTGCTTAATAAATGGAAAGGCAAAGCTTTTGCCTTTGGTTTCAAAAAAAAAAAAGGACATGCCTTCTTCAGACAAACGACACTGAAGCCCAACTAAGAAACAAGTACTTCCAGAATAATGGCACATAGGCTACACAAATGATGAGAACTTAGGAGTTCACAACTCCAGCTCACAAGAACATTCTTTCCTGAGAGGCGGCAATGATTGGGAACAGGTCACCTTTTCTATTATTTCCCTTTTGGCGCTGATAAACAATGATGTATTTACAGGCTGCAAATCAATGGAATAGAACCACCCACCCAACCTACCAATAGCACCTACCATTTCCTATCTAAATGACAGTATAACACAGGTATCCCACTTTACTTCCAAAAAAATCAACACGCACACCTCAGCACACCGATATCCACGGGTTAGCCTAAACTCTCACCAGGTCAGCCTAAGCGACACCTTTATTCATTTTGCGCTATACTTCGAGCCCCGCTCGTGTCTTGATCGGCTTTAGCTTCACTCCCATGCTCTCAGGCGAAAGGAGCTCCGGGGATATACAGAACAGGCTCAGGGGGCTGCGCGGGCTGCTGTTGAGCTGGCTTGGCCTGTAGAGGCCGTACCCCATGAAAAAGTACTCCATCGGTATAAGCATCGCGTGAGGTTGCTCCTCCGTTACGAGCGATCCACACGCTTGAACCTGCAACATATGTCAACATACAGTTTGAAAACTGACACTGAAATGCTAAAACCTTAAAGTGGTAAGGATAAATATAATCTTTACCTCAACTAAAGCACAATATCTCTTGTCAAGCTTTGATGTCATGTGGACAGCCTCGGCATGGAACTCCGAATTCTCACCGACGAAAATCAGGGTTCTGCACTGAAGCTGCTTCAGCTCTTCTGTCAAGTCATATCTCCTGCAAATCATTGCCATATTTGTTTCAGTTCACTACGAACTAAGTTGACACTGAAGTTATTGATGTCAAGAAGTGTAGAATGTGCACTTACCCATTCATTGTCTGCACAAACTGCCACACGTTCATGTTCTGCCGCTGATCTAGAAACTACAAAATATGAAAAAGCAAAAGTCAACACTTCACAGCTCTAAAGAAAAACAGACTAACTAATAGAGGAAGAAAAACATTATGCAGTACTTACACTTCTACATGCCTGCACTATGTCCGATTCCGGTAATTCAGAGCAACCGCGTACTTCCTAAAGCATTCCAGGATATACCTTGAGGATACATTCAAGAAAAGCAAAAGGAAATGCCATGTGGAGTAAATGCAACCAGCAGTAATTACCTTGCTGAAGTACCGCTGCAGTAAGCTCTCCTTGACCAACCCACACATCCCATAGTAATACAACAAATTTGACTCCACCTAAAAATATGGATTTATCAGTACAATCCTATTCTTAAGGAAATATCAAATATGAGACCCACTATATCATCTAAAGTAAAGTTACCTTGCTATACAGCCACTCAGTCCAAGTGGGAGCTTTACATAGAGGTGAAACAAGGATAAGACCTAGAACACGCTCTCTGTACTTTGCCTGCAAAAAGAGTGCATGGCTCGATAAACGTTTTTACGAATAAGCAATATATAGAACACATATTTTGAAGAAACACTTACTGCAAAGAGAGTAAGAATGTAAGCACCCGCAGTGGCACCTAAGCACATCACAGAACCTAATCTGGAAAGTGCAAATTTGATAAGAGAACAAAAGTTAATCCACAATGTACAGGAGAGATTGATTGACCTTGAGAAAACATCTGAGAGAATTCGATAGAAAGTTACCCAAAGAAATCAAGAACATCCGCAACCTGATCGGCCAGGTAATCAACAGATGGTATAGGTGTACTCGGTGAAATTGGAGCAGCTCCCAACTACATGATTTTCACAATAGGACATGAGAAAACCGGCTATGAGAAAATAGAACTACAGATTATGTAATGCATCGCGTTATAACTAAATATCAGGCTTAGTGCCTGCAAACTACTGACCTCATGTCCTGGGGGACTGATATGGTAAATGCAAAAATTGTGCAGAAGCAGTGAAGCAGCTTCAGGGCAGAAGAGTAATCCTTGGAAGCAAGACATATCTGAAAAGAAATAACATGGAGTTAAACGCCTGCATTTCAGATTGCTGGAATGATATACAGGAACCACGTGCACTTTAAACTAGTGTGTTGTCCTTACGATTTAAAGCAACATCAGGATAAGTAATAAGCGCAGGCTTGTCATGATCACCATACACTGCAACAGATACAGCTCCATGATTTGTTTGTATATGATGTTCCTGAAGAAACAAGAGGAAAAGGACAGTGTTAAATCACAAATAAACAAAAACTGTGGGATATTTTAATCTGATAATGAAATAGTATAAAGCAGGAAAATAATTTGCACACTGTGCATTACACACCATAAAATAAGATAAATAAGCATTCCATAGCAGCAACCGGCAGCCATGCATCTCCTGAAGCTACATGAGTCTAAATAACACAAAGCTTGTATTGACCAATCACAAGTTCGGTATGACGCGATATTACTTATGAACCATCAGCTTAACTTAGGGGCAAATCAGTAAGGATGAAATAATGTTGTTACTGCGAAGCACCATCATGAAGACTCTATCAGAACTAAAATACAAAATAGATGTGTCAATCATCTGGACCATATAGATAAGCATGAAATTCAAATGGTACTTCGGTGCCAATTGCTACAGGAACCAACACTGTGTCTAAATGCTGAGCTGAATGAATATCCTGATAGCACGAGAGCACTGACCCCCATGCATAAGTCTCCAAAGCTTATCAGAAAATATAAATCAATTTAAATGCATGCTTGACAACTAAGCCGTCATGCACTTTCTGTGTCCATACAACAACCAAGCTGTTATGCACCCAAAAACACGCACACAAAGAGAAGTGGTCCGATAAACTTGGTCAAGACATAATTAGGTAATTATTATATCGCAAGATTTCTTTCAGGAGAGGAAAAGCTGGCAGTCCTCCCCTGCCGCTTGAAGTAACGAATTTCTCCAAAATGACGCAAAGGTGATGACTTCATGATTGAAGGATCTTTGTTCTCTCTATATTTTACTAAAAGCTAAGGAGATGCTAACAGTTTCATCATGGGCCGCTCCCCAACCCACGAACCCACCGCTCCCCAACCCTAGCCGCCACCAGTCCGGCCGCCGGCCTCTCTCCTCCGCCGCCCGTCCCCTCCCCCGCCTCTCCCCTCCGCTCCCGTGCTGTCCCCCGAGGCGGCACCGGGGCGAGACCCTCGTCGCCCAAAGAACTTCACTCGGAGACCTCCCTTGCCGCCGCTGCCGCCGGCGAGGGCCGCGGTGGCGGCGGGCCCAGCGCCTATGGTGCTGGGGGCATCGCTGCGGCGGAGCACCGGTGGCGTTCGGGGACGGCGCCGTTGATCTTCTGCGAGCGGGATCCGGGGCGGCGACCCCGGTCTGCGGCGGCGGCGGCTTTCTCCCGGGCATGGCGTCTGCCATGGACGTCCTGTGCGTGTAGTGGAGCGGCGGCTGTAGGTCCTAGGCTTCCGCCTAGACCCATCATCGGTGCGGCCGTCGGTCGCCCGGAGGTGCGTGGGGAGGCGGCGCGGTGCTCGTGTTCGGCCTTGCTGTTACCAGCGGGACGGCGCGCGCGCGTGGTTCTTCGTTGTCGGGCCTCCTCTTCCGCCGGAGGAGGTCGGCCGGCGGACGGCGGCGTGGGGGCCTGCTGCTCTGCACAATAAAGGCGGCGGTCCTATGGTTCCTCTTGCGTCAAGAAGAAGATCTGCCTGACACCTGTTTCTTCGATCTGGCCGGATTGTCGAGTTCCGGAAGGCTCCGTCGGCGAACTCCATTGGGCAATCAAGCCTGGAGATTGTCGGATCGGGTGGGATTCGGTCGCGCGCAGCCATGTTTTTTCTGACCGTTTGGTTTCAGAGGAAGCGTCGCGAAGCTCTGCAGTCGGTTGCCATTGGGGACATGCCTTTCTGTTTCCCGGTGAAGTCAGACTGCGGAGAAGGACATGGAGGCCTAGATTTGAAGACTAGTAACGGTGGTTCGATTCCTGGTGGCGATGAGGAATTGGCTTGGTGTTTCATGACTTGGAGCAGCGGCATGTAAGTGGGGGCGACAACATACGTGAAGTCCGAAGTCCTACCTTTCAGGGTGAAAATCCAAGGTCTGGCCTTAATTGGTTGTACCTGACAGTGGTCTTGCTGAAGACATTGTTTTGAGAGCGAAGACTATCTTCAGGGTGAAAGCCCAAGGTCTGGCCTTAATTGGTTGTGCCTGGCACTGTTCTTCTTGAAGACGTTGCTTTTGAAGAATTGGACATCAGGTGTTGTTTTGGTGGTGGTTGTGCGGCTGCTGCAAGGACTGTAACTCTGTAGCGGGACTTTTCTTTTTATTTCTTCTTCTTATTGTCTTTCGGCTGTGTGCATCCGTAGTAGCTTTGGTTATTGCGTTGTTGCAGAGGCTGGTGTAATTTGTATCTCCGCGATATTAATATACACTCTTTATCTAAAAAACAGTTTCATCATGATGAGTGGTGCTAAAGCAATGATCCCTAACCATTCCATTTCTTCAAGGACAAAGCAATGTACCAGTACAGAGCAAAAGCAAAACCACAGGCAGTCTCTTCACCAATACAGAAGCAAATAGCCAAAACTATACTTGTTAGGAAATCAATAAGCCAAGGCCAACACAAAAAAGTTCCTTTTCTATCACGGGAAGAATGATTATTGCCCAAGTGTTGTACAGAGCACTGATTTGACAGCCACGACGACACAAGCATCGTATTAAAAATCGCGGAAATTGACGTGACAGCAACTTGTAAACTGCAAGGAATCAAGAAAGCTAAGGGGCCCTTATCCTTTCCCTACCACTGTTTGGGAGAGGCGACAGAGGAGGCGACTCCAGCTCTCGGTCCTCGCCGGTGAATCCGCTGCTCCCCTTCGCCTCCGGCCGCCGTTTCGGCGCTGTGATGTGGAGGGGAGCCCCGGGATCTCGTCGTGCGTGTAGTTAGTTAGGGTTAGGTCTTGTTTCTCTGTTTCCGGGCGTCGGCATCGAAGACGGTGGCGGTGGCGACGTCGTCTCGGAATAAGTCCTCCCCCTCCTTCCCCCGTTCCGGCGGTGACGCCGGGGAGGTAGTGGAGGTGCTTCGTCGGGTCTCTTCTTCCTTCCTTGCTCCTCCGGCCGGCCGTGGTGGTGGGGAGAGGTGCTGGGGGTGGGGGCGATCTGCTTTTGGTGGTGGTGTGTCTGGTGGTCCTCTCGTCGAGCTTGCTCTGGCTGGCCGTGGCGGCGAGGGGAGCGGCCGTCTGGAGGCTGTTTGTTGGTGATGGTGGAGGTCCTGGGTGGAGCCGTGCCGGCGGGAAGATGGGTGGTGCGGTGGTGAAGGCGCTGTGGCCGTACGCGTTCAACGTCATCGGTTTCCGTCGCGCGGCGGCGGACGGCTCGGCGGTCGTCTACTTGAGGTGGAGGTGCCTTCTCCCCGGCGGCAGGTGGTACGGCGGCGCCAGCGACACCTAGGTTCTTGGGGCTGCGGCGGAGGGCCCGACTGTGATTTCTGCAGGATACTCGGGGTGCTCCGTGCTTTTTCTTGGAGTCCTTTGTAATTTTCTTTACTCTTTGGATCTCCTTGTAATTGTGCTGAGTGTTCTGAATATATGCGTCGGACCCTTTTCAAAAAAAAAAAGCAACTTGTAAACTGCACTCGATATTTCAACCAATTACTCAAACAGTAGTCCACGGTCAAACTAGAGCATCGTCCAAACTGCATGAAGATTCCACATGCCAGAGAAACAAATTAGCAACCAAACACTGATACAAATATTTTTTAGAGGAACTGGCAGCTGGCAAGAGGTTGCAATTGAAGCTAATTGCGTCCCTAAATAACAGATCAAAGAATTGCAATATAGTCGGCAGAAAATTATACTCAGGAAATCCCAATCAGGCGAATAAAGAACTGCGCGACTATAAAGAAACAATCTCCGTGAGGAAAAGTGGCGGTTAGGACACCTAAGCAACAGGCAAGAGCGTCAAGTCAGAATCTTTCCGTGCTGAAATCGCGCGAGCACGCAAACGCAGGCGATTCTGATGAGCCAAAATCACTTGAAATTATTACTAGCTTAACTAGGGAGCAAGGGCCATGTGACCAGGCCAGAAACGTCGGGAGTTTCGTCACGGACATACGTGGGCAGACGACCCCAGGAGACGATGCCGCGAAAGATTCACCATCTCCTAGCCAAATATGGCAACCGCTTCAGCAGACGAGGACGGAATGCACCATGCAGAATCGCGGTGTGACGAAACGATCGGGAACAGCACTACGTCGTCAGAGATACGTTTGGAAAGCGCCTGATTTTATGAGTGGGGAATCCCGGAGCAGGGGGACGCCGAGACGGACAGGGCCTCTTGCGATTGGAGCCGCCAGTTCGAGTAGAACCCTCCTCCGGTTGGACTCCGCAGGAGTACTTGTCCGAGTAGAATCAAGAATCGGACCGAGGTAACAGTACAGCAGCAGAGGAAATCATCTGGGCAACTAGGCAACAGCGACGCCACAAAATCGAACAAATTCCCGCAAAGAAATCGGCCGGAAGTTTCCAAGGAACCCAATCCAAGCAGCCAAATCGCGTCACAGGTTTCCAAGAAACGGTGGAAGAGGTGCGGAGCTGACTGACCTTGCCGCCGAAGGAGATGCGCTCGACGTCGACCGACACGACGGAGCCGCCGGAGTCCCCCATCCCCGCCGCCCCCCTCGACGCCGGACCTGCTCCTCCTCCTTCTCTCCCTCTCTCTGCTCCTGTCTTGCCGTGAAGGAGCAGCACGCGCGCACACACACGCTCCTCTGTCTCTCTCTCTCCTCTTCAAGGTTGAGGACGCTGCTATATTCGCTCCGCCAATCTTGCACTTTCCTATTATTGCAACCCAGCCCCCAGGGTATACATGACTCACTTCTTTTGGAAACTATTATTACTCCCATGTTAAAAGAGTCCATTCTAGTCTGCTGACACCTGTGCTTAACTATAGGTCCATGAGCGCAGCTGGGCCTGCCAACTGGTCCATAAACTGTAAAAACATCGTGGACCCAGTCCAATATACAATTCACCAATTGTATATGCAGGTGTAATTGAGAGAAATCGTGTACAATTGCAACTCATGGACAACTCTCATTGTATAAATGCAAATTCTACGAGTGAAAGGTCGGTCGACTGAGCTCCACCTAATCCTCGGTCGATAAAAAATTAGCAAAAGGCGAAAATCATTTGCTAGCAGATCCATACAAATATAGAGCAATAATATATAAACAGGGTTAACACAATATTGTAATTCACAACTACCATGTCTCTTGATAGCATCAGTCAATAACAAGGACAAAGATAAATTTTCTAAATCTTAGTGCAGTACGACTGAATGTGCTATGCAAATGAGCATCGGTATTTGACCCCATGGTAGGATAGATTCTCTGCCTTACAACTCTACCACCCAATAAGAGGTGGTTCGTCTGGTTAATTCCAACATGTGCCCTCACTTGTGTAGATGGAGAGGTTCAAATTTTAATCATGTCATTGTCATGAAATCGAAATAAGTTATGTTATTGCACATGTTAAAACATGTTAAATCTCAAACTGAATTTAAGTGGTTATAATTTAGTACGTATTTGTTCAGAATGGGGGGATTCTAACCTTGGAGGAGGGTTGTTCAAATTTAAGGATGTAAATATGAAAAATTTCCGCAAATGAACTATGTAAACATAAGAGAGACAAGGAATGGCCAAGTACGGCACTATGTGCATAGCACAGCACGTGCAATTTCTGAACAAAGAAGGGGCCAAACGCAAATGAACTAAATCCACAACTTCCCACCGACGGCTGCGCTCGCTGTTTCCAACTACTTTGCTCTGAAGAAAACATGGTCAAGTGTGAGTTGGCAGTGCATAAATATTGACCTATTTTAGCATCATCTCTTTGCTTTTGCTGTTGAATTCAGATGAGCGTGCAAAACGGAAAGCTGCGCCGGCTCCATCTGTTTGGGGCCGGAAGGTGGGGTTCCACCGGAAAATAGGGAGCAAAATGCCACCTCAGAAGGTCTCTTTCGTAGGTGAAGGTCATTCATGGGCCAATTCTTCGGATGTGGTTTTATAAATTAGTATGCCCATTAATAAGCATAAAGTTTCATTATAGTTACATCTCTACGGCTCTACCTAAACATATGCAAAATATATTTTGGAAATAATAATTAAGCTGGTATGCACATCTAATCATAAAGCTTCATTCATTCATTCATTCATTCATAGTATATATAAAAGCTGAGCAGATCGGCGGCCTGTCAGCGCCCCGGGCACTGCAGATGGCACTGTTCATCTACAGTGTTCTACAGTGCTCGGATACTGTAGCATTTTTTTTTGCAACATTTTTTCCCGCTTTTCTCCTCAAATTTTTTTTGTTTCCCCAAAACTTACATATATGAAATATATTCGCGTCGACAAGTGGGTTCCATCCCGTGAACGGTTTCGAGATTCGTCGACTCTGACTCCTCAATTTTGGATCCAGATTCACACACACATTTGACAAAAAAAAATCAATTTTTTTTCAGAAAAGTCCTCACGTTTTCTAAAAAATTAACGGTTTCGAGTTTTGTCGGCTCTAACTCCTCGATTTTGGATCCAATTTCCCCGCTTTTTCTCCTCAGATTTTTTTGTTTCCCCAAAACTTATATACATGAAATATATTCGCGTCGACAAGTGGATTCATTCTCATGAACGGTTTCGAGATTCGTCGACTCTGACTCCTCAATTTTGGATCCAGATTCACACAAACATTTGACAAAAAAAAAATTAAATTTTTTGCAGGAAAGTCCTCATGTTTTTCCAAAAATTAACGGTTTCGAGTTTCGTCGGCTCTAACTCCTCGATTTTGGATCCAAATTCGCACAAACATTTCACGAATTCTGTCAATTTTTTGGAAAAATATGCGCGTCGACGAGTGGGTTCCACCCCGTGATCGGTTTCGAGTTTTGTCGGATCTAACTCCTCGATTTTGGATCCAAATTCGCACAAACGTTGACGAATTTTGTCAATTTTTTTTAAATATATGCGCGTCGACGAGTGGGTTCCATCCCCGTGAACCATTTCGAGTTTTGTCGGCTCTAACTCCTCGATTTTGGATCCAAATTCGCACAAACGTTGACGAATTTTGTCAAATTTTTCGCAAAAAAACCCGCGTTTCCCAAAAAATACATACATGAAATATATGCGCGTCGACAAGTAGGTTCCATCCCCGTCATCGCTTTCGAGTTTGGTCGACTCTAACTCCGCAATTTTTAGATCCAAATTCGCACAGCCATTCCACGAATTTCGTCAAATTCGAATTTCCTTTGACATTTATTATGTCATTATAACAAAATATTTCATACATAAAATTTCTCTTAAAGGCCGCGGCGTGAATACTAAAACCCAGACAAGTGGGTCCAGTTCACTTAAAGAATTTGCAGAAAATGAAAAAAATTTACAAAATCAATAGTTTAAGAACTATCTACCAGAAAAATGTAAAAAATATATCAGCATAAACAGAAAAACAAATTCTAATTACTTATATCATAATACAAACATTTTTTGACATTTTTTAAATTGGACCCAACTCACTTAAATAATTTACAGAAAATGAATAATACTATAAAATTAATGGTTTAGAATCTACCTACTAGAAAATTATGCAAAATATATCGCAACAACCAGAAAAATAAATTCTAATTAATTGTACCATAATTCAAATATTTTTGGGCATTTCAAAATCGGTAAACATTTACGAAAAAAACAAAATGCACTTCTTCTGATTAAATGAAGCTGATTTCGAATTAAAAAAATATTATATACTTTATTTCCTCTACTTAAGTATCTTAATTAACTATTTAAGACAACATAAAAACATATCATACCATTTAAAAACCAGTTTGCATTTAAAGATAACATAACAAAACTCTCTCTAAATTTGCAATTTAATTAAATAAATACTCAAATTGGTTAATAATTCTATATAACCATAATATTTTTACTCTTAAAATGAAATTAAATAGAATATTTATGTCACAAAGGAAAACATATTTTACCATTTTAATCTAGCTAACATATTAGATGTAATATAACTAAAATCTCTCTAATTGTATGCTTAAATTTTAAAAAACCTTTATTAGATGGATATTTAAAGCAAATACAAATTCACTTCCTCTAATTATGGACTTAATTTAATAAATGATTAAAGCAAA
This sequence comes from Poa pratensis, assembly GCA_947311845.1. NCBI lineage: Eukaryota > Viridiplantae > Streptophyta > Magnoliopsida > Poales > Poaceae > Poa > Poa pratensis. Next base: position 29,949,629 of record CAMZMU010000052.1, on the reverse strand, counting down.
ATACAAACATTTCAAGATATTCCACATTTAGATATAATATAATTAATCTCTCCAAATATGTAGTTAAATTTAATAAATGCTCAATCTGGTGAATATTTCGATATAATCATAATGTATTTCCTCTAATTATGAATTTAAATGAACTACTTACGTCAGAATAGGAAACAAATTTTATCATTTCAATTTAGCTAACATATTAGAGATAATATGGCTAAGTTTTCTCTAATTTCTATTTAGATTTAAAAATGCTTGATTAGTTGGATATTTGTAGGAAATACAAACTCATTTCAGCTAATTATGGACTTACTTTAATAAATACTTATACAAAATATTTCCTGCAAATTCATTTTCCTCATATTATGAGTTTAAAATTAAATTCAAAAAATGCTCAACCAATGTACTCCCTCCGAATATTGGGTTCAATTAAAATTCCCTCCGAATATTGAGTTAAATTTAATATGTAAGATAAAACACAAGCATATCATACCAAACCGACTAGGTTAACATTTACAAATAAAATACCTAAACTCGCTCCAATTATGCGATTCAATTTACTAAATGCTTAAAGTAAACTTAAATCTCTTCAAATATGAACTTAAATTTAAATAACGCTTTATTACATGCACATTTGAGGATGATTTCAAATTGAATTTGCGCTAACTACATTATACACGTTATAACTACTGCCTTTCCTTACAATATATATACCACGATTTTTAAAAAAAACACAAATTACCACAAATTAATCTCAGCGAGGCCGCGGCGTCAAAATTTAACTAGTTATAGTTACATCTCTACCAAAACATATGCAAAATATCTTTTGGAAGGGACATATGAATATAATTTATACTTCTTTTGTTGTGGAGGATAAATAATATATACTTCAGATGAACAAAAGAACTGATAACCTGATTGCAGTTTCCAACATAAGAAACTACTACCTTGTAGGCTGAAGCAAGCCTCACGCGTCACCAAATCATATTAGTTGATGACCGAACAAGCGTTGCATGGTGATATACTAAATCCCGTGACAATAGAGCTGCTCGTTTAGAACAGAGACGGTTGAACTAACAGCCAGAATCTTGCGCCTTTCAGTAGGAGAGCCTACATGTGATGTGATTGACTTCACCAGATCTATGGGTGAGCATATAAATAAACTGGCAATCGACCATCAAACACAAACCAAATAACCAACATGTGAAAGGCTCGCCTTTTATTGAAGTAAATATATGTCATACAATTATTTATTGGTACGTTTCGGTGAGGAGAATGGATAATGCACGTGCTCAGGCTTTGGGCAGGCCATTCTCTGTTGTCACAGAGGAAAATGAAGCACGCGAAGGCCACGGCACGCCAGCCATTACCGCTTCGATTTCCCAGGTCTCTCGTGGGCAGTTTGTCATGTTCTTGCATCCTTGCGCCGTCACATACTGCAGTGGAGTATGTTGTTAGCGTGGAAGTGAAGATGGTTAACATTTGGTAAAGGTAAATACAATGTGGATGCTACAGAAATGACTGTTCAATTTGGTTGCTCTACTTTTTACTTGACTTGAAAAAGAGATGAAACCAATAGCTAACACACTTGTACGAGAACAGGATTTGGTCGATTTACTTGGAAAACAGCATTGAGGAATCTATAGTTCTATACCAGTGCCAATTCAAACTTCACAGGAGAGGTGTCACATTTGAATACAACATGTAGATGGTTATCGAATTCCTTGTGTTTCACCATGAATAATAAATAGATGTAAAGTGGGAAACAAGACTGGTAGAACGCGTAAGAATCTACTCAATATGCTTATCGACCTCCTCATGGTTTACTAGGAATAGAAAGAAAGCTGTAAAGTTGATGGAAACTTATCGAGGCATCTCAGACTCAACTATGAGAAATGAAATAGCATGATCAACTGCCAAGAAAAGAATATTTTCAGTCAACCTTATAAGTTTAAGAGTTCCCCAAATTTCAGGATATGGAAATATCGTACTAGGATACTACCAACTATGATGCATATAGTTGCAGAAGATGTATTAGGATCAGGCAATAGATGCGATAGTGGCTTTAAGTAAATTCAACGGTGAATGAATTCCTAGGTTCCTATTGCACACTGAGTATTGAACGTAAAGCTGTTACTGCCTGGAGAAATGCGAATATACATTAATATTATGTGAGAATCGTTATTGATATCTAAGAGCAACCCAATCATGTTTTGTCTCGCTGAAAACCTAGTTTGAAATTTTGAATTACCTGAGACATCAACTGGACACCGTGCACTGGTGTTAGTTAACCAAATATTACTGTACCCTTCAATTACTATCAAATGTACCATATACTTTTTCTTTTCTTTTTGGTGGCATCCATGTGCTCAAATTTTGTTGGCCGGTTACCAGGGAAAACCACATATAACAGTTCTCTTGATAACTGGTGAGTGAAGTTCAGAACGGCAATTGGTTCTGAATAATACACCCTCAGGATCCCTAAAGGCTTTCATTTTGGGCATATGCAAAGTCAAACTTTCGAAATTTTGACTACCAATATGATATCTTTACAAATATTTTGAATCGATTCCTCAACTTCACATGAAAATGTGTCTCAAAAGGCACTTTCACTGTTTCATGTTCCATAATTTCATGTGGTTTTAGAAATGCATTAAAATAGAAAATAGTGGTCGAAGTTATTTTAGAGATTGTCAATGTCCAAAACGACAACTGTGAACCTGAGGGATTAGTTAATAATAACCATGTAAATAAAGCCTCACTGCCTTGGTGTAACACTTGGTTTTTTCCTTCTTGGAGCATGGTGAATACTCAACAGAAGTTCCCTTTCTACCCCAAAAATAAGTTCAAGACAAAAAAGATTATGCAAGATTCAGACTTGCGCTAACTGAAATTCAACTCCCACACGACAAATATATCAAGACTGTTCCATCTAGGTCTATCAAAATGCACTAAATCAATTTGTGTTTCTCGTAATCAAGGGCTCAGGCTTCCCAAGAGTGAATATTAACACAAGTAATGTATTGGCATTATTTCCTACGTGCTACAACTTAGCAGTTACAAGTAGCAATGCACTACTAAAGAGGGTGTGCTTGTGTAATCCATTTCTCATGTTGTTTTGTTGTGTAACAGAAAAGATTAACCAAGACATACCAGATCACTTTCAATACGAACACCACCAAAGTTTTTGTATTTTTCAATCTCTTCCCAATTGAAGAATTTTGAGGAAATTGGGTCATCCCTAGCAGGCCTCAGCAAAGCTTCAATGAAATAACAACCTGGCTCGACTGTGATAACCTGCAACACGAACAAGGGTGCGCAGAAAGCATGGTACTATTAAAAGGAGGATTCCTGATCATCTCTTGTTCAAAATACACAAACTATGTTTTCCTTCATTTCTATTCTCCACTTTTAGAGACAGAAATATAATATGAAGTGTCGAGGCACTTGAAATATATGTTAGAAAACTTTCAAGAGATTGCAGGTAAGTTTATGATCATCGAAAGAGTGGATTGTGTACACCAAGGGTTGGTCCATTGACATTAGTATATAGCAAGTAGACATATGACAAGCAGAATATATCTCAGGGCCCTTATGCCTAATTGCCTACAGCAGAATAGCTTGCTTATGAAGAATTGACAAAAATAAAGGGACTAACTTTCAGAAATTGAGAAAATCCATACACATCTGAACAAATCACCTATACATGATATCGTAATTACTTACCCAGCCACTTCTAACACAAACGTTGCATAAAATTGTTAGAGCATTGAGTGCTAATAAATCTGTATGAATTAATCAGAAAGTTAATTACTTACCATGCCTTTTTTAAGTTCTCTTATGGTTCGCAAGGAGCTCAGTCCTGGCTCCTTTGGCTTCTCTAAGCCCTAAGGTCGAGAAATAAGCATCCGTCTCAAGGTAAGTGACACAATTAACGATTAATGCATAAAATTCGGTAGAGATCATATCTAACCTCAGGGTA